>JARHVA010003351.1:515000-670000 GCA_037957365.1 Torreya grandis | reverse complement strand
TACCTTTTTCTATCCATAGCGTCAGATGGGTATAACTTCAATAAATTCAAGAAACCTTCCTTTGGTGATCTATTTATTTTTTCTTATTTCCAATGCACCAATGTCTTTTTTTTAACCAATATACTAAAAACAACTTCCTTGATAAATTCAATTTTATCTACTTTCTTTATTTGTAATAACATTCCCAATTAAGAATGAGCACTGACTCTATCATTTTTAGCTCTTTGGGAACTTCACCCATCCAGTCATAATTTCTTGTTGACTTTAATTCTACTCCACAGTTCATTATCCAATCTGCTGCTACATTACTTTCATGAAAAATATGGCATACTTGAAGATCCTCAAATAATGGATGAAGATTTTTTACCTCTTTTATAATGCTTCTAATTATCCAATTTGGTACTTCACCCCTCTCTTAGTACTAATAATCAAAAGTGATTCCCCTTATACTAGTATTTTTTTGATGTTTACTTTAAAGACTAATTTAATCCCAATGTTTAAGCCATCTACCTCTATAATATTATTTGAGTGTATTCCCATATAGAGATCCCCATAAGTGACTAGTTTCCTTGAGTGGTATCTAATGATATATCTAAATCTTGATAGCCTTGGATTACCTTTAGAGGCATTTTCAAAGTTTAATTTTCACCAACCTATTTTATGGGGGAACCATTTCACTTTTTGCCTTACGACACTCTTCCTCTATTTTCCACTGGGAATTAATGTATCATATTCTAACTTGGAACCTTCCTAGTTTTTCAAAAAAATTAGCTCCTTTGGGCTTGCTTCTTTATTTTTCCCTTGATAGGATATGCTAGTGATATAATTAATATTGATTTTTAACTCTACCTAGATTATCTCTGGAGTCTTACTCTTGATCTTTTATTCAAATATTCTAGCATTTCATTCCAACTAGACATTCCATACTAACATGCTTGAACCCATTTCCCAAATGTCTCATAATATTCTCAACTTATAAAAATTATGCCATCCTTTGAGATACCCTTGTAGGTTTTGATTTAAGCTCCATTATAAATTGAAAATTTTCAAAAAGAAGATCCATAGACATGACATGTAATGGTGATGGAGCAGTAGATTATCCACACTTTCTTCCTTATAATAGCATAAAACACACCTTAGTGGGCCTTGGAAACCTCTTTTATTAAATTTTTCTCTTGTAATAATTTTCATTTATGCTTCCATCCATAATAAGGACTTAAATTTTATCCAGGATTTGGATTTCCATATTCCATTTTGAATTGGCATGTTAGAATTATTGAGTTGTGTATCCAACTGCTTATTATATCCTTCTTTAACTGAGTATTCTCCTAACCCACAATTGTTTTAGTTAATAACATCCCTATTTTTATTCCCTAGGATTATAAAACCTTATAAAATGTCATTAATTTTCTTGTTCCCTTAACTTTAAATCCATTCTCTTCTCTGAAATGTTTTCTAAACAAAGGACTTGAACCCATAATTAGTCTTTTCTATCCAATAGTCTTTAACTTTGTGCCCCCACTACCCAATGTTGTCTTCTTTTATGTACTTGAGGTATGCTTCCATGTTCAGTGGTTTTAGTTATGTCAATATATCTTACCAAAAGTTTATTGATTCCCCATTATTAATGTTGTAAAAAAGATCCTTTAGAATTATACTTCTAGCTTCCATCATACTATTCCAAATTGTGAGCCATGGGGGATATTCTTAACAGTATAGATTAAAGAATGTTAATTTATATCTAAGTAATTTCCTATTAATAGCTCATTCCAATGCATCCCTATGATGTTTCCCAATCTACAGACTAGCTTAGCTACTAGATCTTTATTTAACTTATCCAAATCTCTTATTCCGGCTCCCCCCTTGGATTTTTGGTTTGCTCACATTTTCCCAAGTTAGTAGAGGAATTTTATCTTTTTCTCCATTAATTTTCCAAAATAACTTCCTAAATATTCTTTTAGTTTGATTTATTACCTCTATAGGAGCTTTTAGCATCAAGAACCACATATATTATAAGGTTTATTCTTTCTACGAGAGTTAAGCATTTCCCTTTCTAGCCACTAAGTTTGGAAGTCATTTCTTTGATGATCTATTCCCATAATTTCTTCCCCCCATTTATATGGAAGAGAGGAAATATTAGATATCGAGTTAGAAGGGTGGTAATTTTTAATCCCAAGAACCTATTTAGAAATTATTGCAGATTAGGGGAGATATTTATATTAAATTCTTTGTATTTTTCTTTGTTTATAATTTTCCCTAATGCTTTTTCATACTTAGATTTTTTAACCTCTTGCATGGTAGGATTTATAAAAATTAAGATATCATATACAAATTTGATTTGGGTGTGCCCTTCCCCATCTTTCATTACTTTTAGACCCTTCAACTTGTTGAGATTCTTTAAATATTTTAACCTCCTAGCCAGGGTTTCTACCATCAAATTGAATAAGTATGGAAAGAGGAGAGCCCCTTAAGTGATACCCCATGTGGATGAGAAGAAGCCTTTTAGATAGTTTTTCACTATTAATGAGAATATGGAAGTTGAATAACAACTTCTAATCCATTTTCTTTTACTCAAACGAAACACAAATCTTTCTAGGACCCCCTCAAAGAAGTTCCAATTGACCCTCTCTAAGGATTTTAACATGTCTAGTTTAATTAGTATCCCTTGAATTTTACTTATATGAAGAGAATGAATGAACTCATGTGTTATAATTATTCCATATGAAATTTGTATACCTTACATGAAACCTACCTATTCTTCTAAGATCAATTTTGGCAGTAGACCCTAAACTGTAGATGTAATTAATTTTGAAATAATATTGTAAATTGAGTTGCATAAAGAGATAAGCCTAAAGTCTTTAGGGGATCTACTATCATAATTTTTGGGAATAATTGAAAAAAGGTGGTGTTAAGTGATTCTAACATGATTTGAGAATCCTTGTATTACTTCACCACCTCCCTTATGTCATCCCCTAGGAGATACCAAAAATACTAGAAGAAAAAAGTGGGAAAATCATCATGAATTAGAGCACTATCCCATTCCATTTCAAAAATCACGTTTTTGACCTCTTCTAATTTTATATTTTTATTAGAATTTCATTTTCAAATTTGTGACTAGCTTGGGGATTTGGTTCAAGAATTCCTCTTGCTCTTTTTTTCCTCATTCTTCTGATTATATATTATTTTCCAAAAATTAACCAAGTGGACTTTGATTTCTTCTAGATCCTTGATCATAAGTCCCTCTCTAGTTTCCAAATTTATAATATAATTTTTTTGTGTTTTGATTTTATAGGAAAGGTGGAAGGACCTCATATTCCTACCTCATTCTTTTAACCACCTTATTTTGGAATTCCATCACTAATAGATTTATTACTTCTTGCATAAATCTTCCATTTCTCTGGCTATTTCCTCTTCTTCCAACTAGAGGTCATTATCGATGTTTCATTCCATCCCCCTTTCTTAAATTTATTCACTTGTTATCTCTAGATCCCTTTTCTATTAAAAGTTATTCTTAAATGTGACCATATTCTAATGTTTTAGGGCCATCTTAAGATTTGTTAATTTCTTATGGAAAATAAACATCTTCATCCCATATATAAGATTGGGCTTGTTACATTGATATTTAATGAAATCATCAAGACCAATGTGTTTTAGCCAAATATATTCAAATCTAAAAGGAACCTGGGTTGTTTGTGTATCTTTAGATAGGAATATGGTAACAAGCCAATGATCCGACCTTGCCTCTCTCGGGACTTCTGCTTCAAGGATAAAGTTTATCTTTCATGCCTTTATATTGATCAAAAATATGTCTAGCCTCTATAGGATAAGATCCATTCCTTGCCTTTTATTACTCCATGTGAACCAACCATGCTTAGTTTTCATATCACATAGATTTGAGTTCTTTAAGAAATTGTGGAAATTTACACTATACCTTTTTTTTCCTTTTCCTCTTTTATTTTATGAGGGCCCCTAAATTGCATTAAAATATACCCCAATTATCCATGGGAATTAATTTTATATTTTGATTTTAGGTTTTAGTTATCTCCATGCTTGTTCTCTTTCTTATTTGCATTGGGAACCATATAAGTTTACCAAATAAAAAGAAAGATTGGTCTTCATGATTTCTAGCTTAGAAATAATGAATTTATTTTGATGTTGGATTATCTATATCTCAATTTAATTTTGATTATAGAGGAAATAAATTCCCCCTACCATGGATATAACATTCCTACCACTAATGGTTATACCCATAAATTTGGAAAAGTCATTACTAAGAGAATATAAATCCTCAATTTTGGTTTCCTAAAGGATTAACTCTTTTGATTTGTATTTTTTGATAATGTTTCTCATCATCCTTATTTTAAATGGGGAATTTAGAAACATAACATTATAGGATAATACATGCATTAATTATGAGGATTTATCTTGGTGCCCACCAAGATTGAGTCCAATTGGACTTATGTACCTACCACTCTAACTTTCAAATCTTTATCTTATCTTTTATTTTTCCTATTGGGACATCCGCTCCTTTTTCTAAATTTGCCTATTCTATTTATATTGGGGCTTTGTGAGACTCCAAGATTGTATTAAATGGTTTTTGAGTTTATTTCCACTGAATCATCTATGCTTGTCTAGTTTTATTTTCCTACTCCTTTCTACTAAAATAATATCTTTGACATGTTTCTCTTGACCTCTTTTCTCTATCTTAGGTTTGTTGCCTCTTTATAGTTTCTTTAATAGATTATCAATATCCTCTTTAGACCCATAATATATTGTAATGTCTTCTAATTCCATGATATCCTTCTCCTTCTGTTGTTGGATTTTAGGCACCCTTTCTGACTCTTATTTCTAAGGATTCTTTTTTTGGTTTAACTCTCCCTTCCTTGGGGATACATTTATTAACCACCTTGCCTTTCACTTTAGCTACATGTTTTTTTTTTGGATTCATAAATCCTTCATCATATTTTTCAAATGGATCTAGTAGTTTACCCTCATAATTGTTCTTTTATAAGGAGGGGCATTCTTGAAATAAATGCCCATACTCATGATAGTTTATATATCTAAACGTGATGCTTTCATAATCTATATCTTGAGCCCATTCAAGCTCTCTAGAATTCAAAGTAATACTTTTTAGTAAAGGTTGAGTTATATATAGTTACAAATAAATCCTCACATAACTTGATAGACCTTTACCATGATGGAATTTTAAAATATTAACTGAGTGACCTAATGTATTAGTAATAGTTTTAAATACATACCTAGACTAGAATTACTATGGTAGAGAATACATGTGTATCTATACTAGTAACATGTTAGGAATTTATTCAGTTGGTTTGAATACCATATAATAATTATATTAAGAAGTGTTATCATTGATGTCAAGGTTAGTGTTATTGATTTCAAGGTGTATTTGGTGAAGATGCATGATGATTGTTCTTTAAGGTATGAGTTTGTGTACCTGATGTGAAAAGGAAGCCATGTGACAGTATAGAATTTTAAGGAAAGAGATAATTTGAAAGAAACATAATGCCTATTATATTAGTTGATGTTAAGGTTTAGGTCAAATTGAAGTTATCAATGTTTTCACAAAGGGGTATAATGGTCAAAGTGAACATTGAAACATGGTTATGAGGCTCTAGGTCTGCTTGAGGACATGAGAGAATGTTGATCAAAAATATATTATTTAAATGGTGTGAGAGTAATATATAAAGAGTGTTATTGTTTTATTTAATTGAGATAATCTTGTTTGGGTACTAGTTATTGAGTATAAGGTGTCTTGAGAAGCCTAGTCTAGAACTTGTGAGAAGGTATGTGTATGATGACTCAGCAATATGGATACACAGAGGCATGAAAGGTTGTATGAGGTTGATTGATAATGTATGAGAGGAATTTTATCACTCATGAGAGTCTTAGGGTAAGCCTACATGGGTAGGACCTTTAGATCAAGTCTATACCTAGACCATTTCTAGACCATGCCTAGCCTAATGAGGTATCATGATCTATTGTCAAGACATATGAAGGATGTATGGAAGTGTTTAAGCATGAGAGAGGTTGATTGAGTATGTGAATGATGTAGAGAGTGTATGGAAAGAGGAATGAAGGTCATTTTTAAGGCCTAATGTGGTTTATTGGTCAAGGACTAGAGAGCAAAGAGAGAAAGAGAGAGAGAGAGTGGCCTAATGAGGGGTCATGATAAGATTTTAGATTATTTGAGATTATGTAAGTGTTGGCACTAAATATTTCACTCTAGAGGAGGTTTTTAAAGCCTAATATAATATTTTGGAAACATTGGAATACCTATAGGTTTGTGGGTTTCCTATGGTAGAGGTAGAACTCTAGGTTTTAGGGATAGATCCATAGGTTGTTCTTTAAGTGATTATCACCTATACTAACTGATTACTTGTGTGAAAATGGATATAAGTAGCCATGAAATTAAAATAATATAAGGTTTTGGTACATTAGAAAAATATCTTATATGAAAATGGATAGAAGTAGACATGAAATTAATATAATCTAAGGGTTTGGTATGCTAGAAAAAGATGCATAAGATTATCATACTCTTGTACTAAGAGATATGACCTAAAACATTAGTTTCAAAGTCCTAGAATATTCTAACATTAGTATTTCAAATATGGAGGTGATATGCATAGAAATACTAAAGTTAAGTGGACCAAAGGTCATATTCCAGACACTAGGGAAGTTTTACAATTGAAGGTAATCAAACACACTAGTTACACTCCATATGACTTATTAAAGTGAGAACTACTTGCACCAAACATGAAAAGACAAAGATAGATGTTTATCACTAGACTTCACCATACATCACTTTACACACTTAGAAAATTTGTTTTTTTAAATTAAAACCAAATTTCATGTATTATTCAAAGATAAAGTACAACATCAAACTAATAGGGCTTCACCATACCAGGTGTGGTATTTGAATACAAGAGCCAAAATGGCTTACACTTATAGAATGTGTGAGAGGATAGATAGAAGTGGAGCCCAAGAGTCACAAGAATGAGTGTCAAGATGAGAAAGAGAGTTAAATTTTTAGGAGAATGGAGTATGAAATATACCATGAAAATTATATTTGGATAAATGTCCCTTAGAAGCATCAAACTCCCCAAAACTAGCATAAGACTTTTTAGCTATCTTCTTGTAAACTACCTTCATCATTTGGCCTCTCTTAAGTGCTCCAAACTAGGTTAAGAAGAGATGACACATGTGAATTATCAATAAGGGGTTATAAACAAGATAAAATAGGCATTAGATGTTTTCTTAACCACTATTCTTCTTTTGGACAAGTGTTTTCATCATCTATAGTCAACATCATTAGCTCTATAGGTCTGTCTTCACATTTGGCACCAAGATGATATTCAATTTTTCAATAAAATCCATGGAAGGGGTGATATGACAATTTTCAAGAGTCTTCCTTCCCTCCATTCGATGAATTAGACCATGAAAGGCCTCTTAATTAAACTTATCACTTTCTCACTTGGTAGTCACTCTCCATTTCCATTACTTGTAAAAGAATGCCTGAGATGAAAGACTTAGCAGAGGTGTTTTTTTGCTTGTCTTAAGTAAAAAATGAACATGAAGAGTTAGATTAGGTCCCAATTGATTCTCATCCTTCAAATCTCCTTTGAAACTATAAAACACATAAAATCTATCGAGAAACCCTATTTTATACCCTATCTATATATAACTAGGGTACCAAAAAACTAGATGAAATAGAGCTTGAGATATTATTATACAAGCTCAAGACACATTCATGATCAATCATCCCATTTTTAATGCATTTCCACCCATATATTTTCAGTCATCTCAAAAGTAAGGGTTTTAGGTGGTTTTGACCCTTATCATTTGTTCATAAAAACTAGACATTGAGTATATGAAAAAATTATACTAAAAACATGATTAGGACCTCTTTAAACTTTACCAAAGATAATAAGTCACCATTCAACTGATCCATACTAGTGTGAGATTTTGAAATTAGCCTCTTGAGCTTGGGAGTGCATTATATATACCCCTAAGTTATTTCCAAGCCAAAAATGACTTTCTTATGATTTAATATTTATAATAAAAGCTATAAACAATGAAATGCATATTCTTAAATGTTTTCTAATTCATTATAATATTCACTTGGTGTTAGAGATGATATTAGACCCCTTTAGGGCTTTAGGCCTAGTAGACCTAAACTATGTTTCTATGGGCATAGACCACCATTGGATGTTAATGTTTCCTTAGATACATATAAAAAAAATTCCACAATAAATATAAATTTTCACACCCTCCTTGTAGTGTTTCAACACTCCTATCTCATCCCCTTATCACTTACCTACCTCTGCCTGTAGTTTTGCATTTATGGGAGTCCCCTATATCTGAGACAAAATAAAGAAAACTTCCCATATTATCTCAATCAAAACAAGGATATGAGTGGATATTTTAATTCATGGGGACCCTATTTTTATATTTTCATAGCTTGGAAACCCTTTAAATTCCATCAACACTGTAACTTCCTAAGATAGACTTATAGAATATGAGGACTATGCACAAAGTTTGTATTCAAAGTTAGATTTGTTGATTTGTCTTGCTCCTTTGGTCTGATAATTGTATAAAGGTATTGTAATACCAATTTTAAAGATTTATTCACAAGTTTAGTCTACTATCAATCTATTCCAACTCCAATATTTCACTCTTTACACTGCCTAGTCCTAATCTGCAATTAGACTATGTTATTCACTCAAAAAGAGGATATATCTGCAGATGTATTCCATGTTAGACCCTATGTTTCATGATATAATATCTAATTTAATTCCTCAAGGTCTCATTATACATACTTTATAATATTTTTACGGTTGGACACATTCACATCATGCCTTATGACTAAACCATTAGTCAACTATCATGCTCTCAATGGACTGTCATACCACAACCAAACTATAAGTGATTATTCTAAGAGAAAAAGGACCCATTTAGGTGGTGTTTCAAAATATTTTTAATATCAAAAATTTAATTAATACCATTTATTCTCCAAATAATACCATTCCTTCATCTAGGACTAGGCAGACTCTTCTCTAGTCACCATAAATAGTTTCCAAGAAACGTAGTATGGCTGTAGGTGGCTTTCCAACCTAAAAACCCATATAGGTGTCTATTTATATCAACATTTGTGTCTCAATATCCTCAATTGTTCCATGGATCATATATAATATTAATTCAAATGGATTCATTTGTTTGTAGTCTATGCTCTCAATTTTCATTGTGTCACATGGTGATGTAAGGTGATTTGAACTCTAAATACTATAGAATATACTAACAATCTATAGTGAGAGAATACTCAAGATGGAGGTATTTATATAGTACCTTCCCTTGAAAAAATAACCATCCTATATTATAAATTCATTAACCCTATGCCTATTCTTCATGATTAAAACCATCAAACTATTTTAGACCTTAGATACTTTGCTATGGAAGGATCAAAAGAAAGGTAAAAATCCATGTTTCAAAGACTTTAAGGTAAGGTGTCCCTTAAGTCACTTTATTCACATATTAACATGATTATCAAGTATTATTACCACCTTTATACCCCACTATGATAACCATGACACTTTAAATCTATTTTGGACCTCAATGAGCCTTAAAATTAGTTCAAATACTCATTCTTCTATCTGAAACACCTATAGATGCACATGTTGTATATAGGGTAGTGTGTGGGTTAGATTATTATTTCAAGTCAATTTATCACCTTTATAAAGGTTAAAAACTATTTTGTAAACCTTAAAACCATCTCAACACTTTGAAAACCTTTCCACTTTTTCAAAATAGGTTGGTCAAAGCTCTTTTTCACCTAACTGTGTGACAGTCATGACAAAAGCTGACTATGTTGGATTTATGACTTCATTATTCATATGTGATACTCTTTATACTAAGATATAAAATAAAATGTGGTCACCATGACATATGAAAAGTATATAACATCATATCCACCTTTGATTTGAAGGCCCTTACATGAGAATGTCCCTATAATAGGTGAAAAAATAGACTACATAACTCTAGTGGTAATCTCAACTAGCAAACTAAGATGTTTTTCTCATCCATTCAGTTCTAAATGTGAAAAATGATTTGATAAACATGTGATAATAATTATCATAACACTAAAAAAAACATATAATACTTGGTTTGTATCAACCAACTCAAATAAAAAAGAAACTTGCAGGGTGTGGGAATGAGCAAGCATAAAAAGGTAGTAAAATTATAAATAATGGTTTATAGAGCCTATTACGCTAATACTATAAATCCTACTATGAAACTAAATTATAAAAATGTTACTATCTCCCATCAAGTGCATTTGACCTGATTCAGCTCTTGTTGGCCATACCATCAAAAAACTAGTTAATCGTTCTTACTTGCCAAAGAGAGAACTAGAAGAGAAGAATAGTTTTAGAAAAAATTTATGTGTTTAAAATCTGAAAATTTATATAAGTGAGTTCAAGGTATTCAAATGGAAATTATATAATTATTCTCCACATGCCAAATATGCTTTAGAGTTTGTACAACTACCTAAACTCTCTCTCTAATTACTTGATTTTCTTACTCTAATGCTACTCCTACATTTTTTCAAATATGAAATAGTATTTTGTGAATTTCAATGACACTTACATTTATAGACACTTTTTAACACTTTTATTTAATGTTAAACTGTAAAAACTTCATAAATGACTCAAATATGATCCCTCTAATGACATAAGACTAAAGATGGATGTGGCAAATCTAATGACATAGAAAATGACCTCACTAAGACCATGATACACCCTATTACACCATATAAATCCCATATATAAATTTTTAAACTAGAAGGCTTGATACATTTTGCTTGTGATTAAAATAACCAATATTCTTGGTGACTTCCTAAGGGTGCTAAGCCAGCTATGCCAAAGACTAGCAGCCTACTCCTATTCATTGGGATATGGAGTTACCTGTGCATAATTTAGATACTAAAATGCATTTGAAACAACAAAAAACATAATAAAATACACACAAAACAAGACACACCAAAGGAAACACACATGTGCTTGAAATCATTTATGGAAAATTACACACCTAACCTATTATGTACAAGACTAACCTTCATATCATTAGTAGCAACAATTCAAATGAATTCCATTAATATGGATTTATAACTCCTCTCCATCCATATTAGCTAATTGAAAAGAGTTGCTTTGTTTACACTTCATAATGATGCATGGCCCATTCCAAAAAGTATCAAACTTAGTATGTCTTTCTAGTTTTTCTCTATTTGCATCCCACTTTAGGACTATATCACCTTCTTAGAAGACTCTTGGAGTTGATTTATTATCAAATGAATTTTCCATTAGCACTTGGTGATGATTTAAGGACTTATAAGAATTATCTCTAGTCTCTTGTAGCTCCAATAATTATATCAACCTCACCTTCATTGGAGTATTCTCAAGTAGTTCCAACTGATGTGCCAACTCCAATGCTAGTAACTCTTAGGATATGGATGACCTAGCTTCCTTCCCATAGACAAGAACAAAAGGATAATTACTTGTTGATATCTTGGGTGTAGTTATATATCCCATAGGGATATCTTTAACTTAGTCTGCTAATCTCTTTGATTACTTTCCAACATCCTCTTGATAATTCCTATTAGGTTCTTATTAGTAGATTCTATCAAACCATTACCTTGAGGTTAATAATTAGAGGATGTACTAAAGTATATGCCATTGATATTTTATCAATCAGTTATCTTAACACCAATGAAAGTAAATTCATTATCTTAAATGATGGTATAAGGAGTCACAAACCTTGTATCAATACCTTCATATAACTCCAAAATAGAACCCTCATTGGCCTCTTTTAGTGCAATAACCTTTACCCATCTTGTTAAGTAATCGGTATATATAAGAATCCACTTGTGACCAGTACTTGATGATGGATTGATCATGCCTATGAAGTTAAGAACCCATGGCATGAAAGGTTCCTCAACTTTGATGGGTCTCAAAGGGAGAGCTACCAATTTTTGTTTTCTTACAAATAAATCACATTGAGAACACCTTCTTACCCAAACATAATAGTCTTTCAAGAGACTAGGCCAATTTACCCTACTCTCATGATATTTTTAGCTATGGTTCTTGGAGAGAAATGACCTCTTGTTGTTCTATTGTGAAATTTATCAATCAACACTCCAAACTAATCATTGTCAATACATCTCAATAACACACTATTTTTATCTCTCCTAAAGAGTACACCATCTACAAGACAATAAGGAATAGTTTTCAGCTTGAAGTATCTTATTTTGGATCTACTCAAACTATTAGGACACTCACCATTTTGGAAAAATCTGATGTAGTCTTATGTCAAACTTTATGAAGATAAAAGACCAGCTGCTTAGGGGTAACATTGATTGACCAATACTTCCTCTTTTGGATCATGGAAATATGAATCCAAGTGCTCACGAAAACCTTTACCTCTTACCAAATTAGTCACTTTGATATCAACATCATATTCCATTAGCTTCATAATCCACCCTGCCCTCTTTTCATTAAGGTCCTTGCTCAAAAGGAACTCCTTGGTACTAGGATGAGAGACCATGATATGGATATTATTAATTGAAACCTTATGTATAAACTTATATAGGCCTCTTATAATAACAAGGACTTGCTTCTCCATAAATGTATACTTGACTTCATAATATTCTAAACCTTGACTAAAGAATGAAATAGGCTATTCAACACCTTCATCATTATTTTGAATAGCTTATATGAGATATTATCAAGGTTATAAAATGTATACAACCTAAAGTCTTTATCAAAATCAAGGTTTTAAAGAGTAGGAGCTTGTGCAATTGATTTTTTGATCACTTCAAAGCTTATCTTACCTTCATTAGTGCAAGAAAAAACCTGATTCTTCTTGAACAAAGATGTGATAGGATTTACCAAAGATGTAAAAATAGGTATGAACCTTCTCACAAAGTTTATCTTGCCTAGGAAGCTTTTAAGTCCCTTTTTGTGAAAGGGAAATGATAACCCTAAAATAGCCTTTATCCTTTTCGGATCAATAGTTAGACCATATTTAAAAATAATATGTCTTAGAAGCTTACCTTCATGAACAAAAAATATGTACTTCTTTGGGTTAAGAGATATCCCATACTCTCTACACATTTCAAACACTTGACTTAGATGTTTCATATGATATTATTCATCCTTTGAGAAAATAGTTATGTCATCTAAATAGACAAGCAACATCTCATTGATTAAACCTTTGAAATCCATATTCATTTCCCTTTCAAAATTAGCACGAGCATTTGACAAACCAAAAGTCATTTTCCTATAAGCAACGGTCCCCCATTTTTTATTAATTACAATCTTGAACTGATCATCCTCATTTACCAAAATCTGATTATAACTAGAATATCCATCTAGGAGTGAGAAACGTTGGGAACCTAAAAAAACTTGTAGAATTTGTTCCATAGGAGGTAAGGGATAGTGGTATTTGAGTGACACTCTATTGAGATCTCTAAAATCCACACAAATACTTCTCTTTCCACTCTTATTTCTAATAGGTACTAGGTTATAAACCCAAGTTCAGTGTTTGATAGGAAAGATTATATTAGACTCAAGAAGTTTGGTGAGTTCTACTCTCATGAGTTACTCAATTTGGGGGTTGATAGGCCTTTGTTTTTGATGAACTAGTTTAACTCCAAGTTCTAACTCAATGGTATGGTGATCTAGACCAATATCAAACCCATTTATATCTTTGTATTCCAAAGCAAATATATCATGGAACTCTTTACACAACTCAATGAATGCTTATTTTTTATATGGAGAACATATCTTACGTATTTTTAGAAGTTTGTCTTTGAAGATCAAGACTCTTTCATAGTTATCCTATTTGGTATACATGCTCATCTTTTCCTTCTTCCTTTGATCATATTAATTAAAATCTTGAAAATTACTAGTCCTTTTGGTATCTTGTTTGTTATTATATTTACAACCTAATTTTCATATTGGTCATGAAGTTTATTTTGATTCCTTAAAGAGAACTCAACTTAATTTTGAAAGAATTGTACAATGTGTTTGTCACTATCAAACACTTTACGTGATACCTAATTATTAGGGATTGAAGGCCTCACAATGATCTCTATATGTGACTAATTTCCTTCTCTTTTTATATCATTATGGGTGTCAAATTGTGACCCTATGGCTGCCAACCTATCAGCATGTTTGTTTTGATCTCTTGGAATTGATTTTATATTGAATGCATCAAAATATTAAAGAAAATCCCACACCCTATGCTTTAGGAATTAATCAAAGGATTATCAGGAATACTTTTATTCCTTATTTGATGCAAAATAAGTTCACTATCCCCATAGACTTGTAGATTCTTGATTCCTTTTCTCCTTGCCCACTGAAGACCATGAATCAAACCTTCATACTCAACCACATTACAAGTGCAAATAAAATGGAACCTATATGAAGAATAATACTATTGTTCGGATGGGGAAACCAACATAACACTAGTTTCTACACCAGTATTACTCTTTAATCCATCAAAAAACATCCTCCACATTTCATCATTATCACCTTCTTCCTTGGTGACTGAAGCTATTGGGATTTCTTCCTTGTGTAGGTAATATACTCCCAAATAATTTTATTCCATGAAAGCATAAGGATCATGTTCATATGCATTAATAACATATTCATCTAATAAAATATTAAGTATGATTTCAAGTTTAGAGGATGACCCATCTTCCATAACATTTTCTTCTTGATCATTGATGCTGAAATTTAAATTAGATATTACTTCCACATATGGACGAATGTGAAACTTAGCCAATGGTTATGTTTTAATGGTTACCTTTATTCCATACTTTGTCCTAAAGGCCAAGAAAGAAAAATCAACTAAGAGGTATCCTCCTATATTGGTTCTGAAATACCTTGAGAGGTAGATATCAAAGTGGGTAGGTAAGTCAACAACCATAATGTTTTAAAGGATGGGGAAGCCAAGACAATCATGCAAGAAGAATCACAATATTTTTACTAATCTTAATAACTAAAAAAGAGTTTCATCAAGGTGAAGAATCCATTTATTAAATGGTTCATACTTTAGGCCCAATCTATTAGCTATAACCTTGGGCATTGTTAAAGTACTAGCTACATTATCAACTATCTAGTTATGAACAAGTTTCTCCCCAACAATGAGAGTGGGGTAGAAGGGTGGAGGATTTTCAGATTTGGAAGAAGGATCAACAATATGTGTGGGATAATTGGTGAGGGAAACATTACCATGACTTGATGGTGGAGGGATAATATAGATTTGAGATAGCTGCTCTTGGAAAAGGTATTTTTTACTAGGAAAGTGAGGCAAATCCCAAAGAGACATAGATGTTTTAGAATTATTTAAAGAATCAATGATGTTTATATCAAAATTATTCACCCTTTAATGAGTATTTGGAGGAAAATAAGTTTTTGGAAATTGAGGTATTAAATCACCTTGAGTAGACTTTGATTTGAAGGATGTATAGGAGTTATAAGGACTACCATGCATACAGTCATGCTTTGATTCCTTGTATGAGGACTAGTTGAACTTGTAATCACACCATTGGAATCTCCTAGAGCCTTACTCTTATCTCTAGTATTATATACAATATAATTACCTTAATTAAGGAAATGCATGTCTTCAACTAGGAAATTAGTGAAACTCACTCCTTGAGGTTACCATCCTTCATTAATTGGCATTATAACTTCATCTTCTACTAATAGTTGAGGAGTGACTCCTCCTTGAGAAACCAAAGATTGATCTCCACCTTCATTTTCATTTATGCACTAACCTTATTACCATTCCTCTCCTTGTCTTAGATTTGTATGCACTGACACCACTATTCTTATGTTGGAGGTAGAAACATGATTGTACACATTGGTAGGCCTATTGAAGTTAGGATACCCTTAACCTCTCCCTTTCCAATATTATTAATGTGGGAATATATTCCCTTCAATAAGATAGTGGAATGGGTTTTGATTCACTCCATACTATAGATTGAGATGCCTAACTCGAGCCTCTAAGGCTTTAGACCTTTCTTCCTAATCAATTGTCTCTTTTATCTTCTTAGGAGAAGTCCTTAACTTTGTGTTGGCATTTAAAATTTGGGAAACACTTGTAGCATTCATAAAAGCATTTGGAAGAAAAGGAATCAACACTTTTAGAGGCAACTTTATAGCCTATATGAGACCATTATTAGTTCTAATGCCAAGTTCATAAGCTATGGGCAAGGTGTAACCACCCATGGATTGTAATATTATGGCTATGTTAGTTATAATAGCCCTTAGATGTGTAGGAAACACAAAAAATTTAGGTGATCTCATGGGAGGAGGTAGCCTATACCAAGTCCTTTGGAATCTCTCATTCAAATCATGCATTGTCTCCTTGGGATCTCTTTGAATCAGATTAAACTGATGGATGAGTGATGTGTGATCACTCTTGGTTGATGTAGAAATCTCTCTAAAATCATCCCAAGTGGTGACAAAACCATTGAGAAAAGTCCTATACCAATCAATTTCTTTCCCTCTAAGGGACATGGTAAAGAGTCTAATAGTAACATTGACCTTAGTAAGATTGTGAAAGCTACAAAAGTTTGATATATCCCTAATATGCTCACTAAGGGTAACATGACTTTCACCATTGAATGCGAGAAAAATATTAGTAGCATTAAGGGGTATGTCATCATACTCATCAAGATGAATATGAATTTTAGTGTTAAAGGCTGGGAAGGCATGTTGCTTATCCATGTTATCTTCAAGTTATTCTTCACTCTCTTGATCTTCTTAGCTAGAAAAGTACTCTTATTCTTCAAAGATCAAGATAGGTTGAGGATGTTGAACTTAAAGAGGAAGTTCAAGTTGAGGAGGTGGGTTTATGGGATTGAAAAATCTAATATAAGATGATTTAGTAAAAACCATGAAAAATGAACACAAATATATGAAAAAACAATGATCTACCACTAGGTTTTACCTTGAATGGAGTTGTCAAATGTTGAGTAGAACACCATATGTAGATGTGATGTTACCAAGGCCAACATTCACCTTGATAAGTTATCTTTAGGATAATGGTCCCATTGGGCATGATATAACTATTGGAACCAAATATTTCACCCTAGAGGAGGTTTTTAAATCCTACTCTAATATTTTGGAAACATTAGAATACCTCTAGGTCTATGGGTTGCCTGTGGTAGAGGTAGACCTCTAGGTTTAAGGGCTAGCTCCTTTGATTATTTCTTAAGTGTTTATCACCTATACTAATTGATTACTTGTGTGAAAAGGGATAGAAGTAGACATGAAAGTAAAATACTAAGGGTGTGGTGTTAGTGCTCGATATTGCATTGAGGCAATTGGGCCCTTGTCAATGGAGTATGCCTAAAATTTAGACCATGTTGAGTATTAAAGTCCATGTTTTAGTCTTTTTGTCCTCATGCATTCCTTGGGAAGGTCAAGTTCTTCAAAAAAATTGTTAAGACCTTTGTGGGTTGTCTTTGCTTGGTAAAAGTGTTTATCCCTTAGACTTTTTAGGCCTTTTCTAATGAACACAATGCTTGATGAAAATGTTTTTTTGGACTTTTTGTCTCAAGCAAGAAATCCAAAGACTTATTTCCATTAGACCTTTTGTCTATTAACAATGTCCTAAAAAATTCCTTTATTACAGAAAAGAGTGTTGAGTCTTATTTGTTTCATGTTTTTTATTTGTGGCAAAAATCTAAAGGGTGCTTGCCCTTTGGGCATTTTTCCCATATAAAAAACTTGAAGGAATTTTTTACTTCAGCCATGTCATTTTCAAGAATTCCTAAGGACACTTTCTTAAGTTCTAAAGGGTATTTTTGTAGGCAAAATGACACTTTCAACATTTTTGAAGGAAAACTCAAGGAGCACAAGACACTTTTCAAAGTCTCGAAGGCCACTTCAAAGATTTTGGGGGACTTTTCCAAGACTTCTAAAGGGTATGTTCCAATTTTAGAGGGTACTCCCAAACATCATCAAGGGCATTTTCCCTAAGGATTACCCAAAGGGGATTCCTTCATGTCATGTACACCCATAAATAAATGGAGTCTCTTTATATGGTGGAGAAATATTGCACTCCTCCTCAAGTTAATTAATGGTACAAGGATAAAAGGTAGGCGAAGGCCCGAGCGAGTGTATATAATATACCCATGTTAGCATCCTAAAATGATCCTAGTTTTGACTCTTTTTCAAAGTTTTTCACACTTGTGTTTTTCTTACCAAAAGTGCAAGTAGTTTCCAATGTCTGAAATCCTCAAATCATGCCAGGTGGTAGTCTCTCAAGGGTTTTAGTTTTTATGCCCTTTTGGAGAAATACCTTATCTGAAAAGCAAGGAGGAGGTGCAATGAGTCCATGAAGACCAAGACATTGGGGTGGTCAAGAAGGATCATGACACATGATACTTTTATAGGATATCAAAGTATATTTCACCAAGACACCAAGGAAAAAGAAGGGTAAGACATTGCAAATGACCCTAGCACCCTGAGTGCCCAAATTTTTGACACATGTCAAGGTTGTTGTTTTCAAAGGAAATTTTGGGGAATGTTGACAAGTGTCATTCAAATCCTCATTTAATAAATGTTTAATTGATGTCTTATCAACCAAGGCTGTATTAGTGTAGGTTTTTATTTTTCCTTATTTATTAATTAGGGAATATTATGTATTTGTGCATACATGGAGTTTTCTTACATTCATGGGATAGGCTAGCTTATGTGGAGATTGTGTGTCATATTTGTGTCATAAGGTGTCATAAGAATGTCATAAGATACTCCTATTTCGGGTATGAGAGTTACTTCTCTATTCTTGGCACCTTGTCACCACCTTTTTTGGAGGAGTCTATTCTTGGGGTGCTTTGACCACCTTTTGTAGAGGAGTCTATTCTTGGAGTGCTTTGACCACCATTTGTGGAGGAGTTACTTACTAGTTCTCCTATATGTATTCTTCAGTTTGGCCATTTCATTTTGAATAATCAGATTTTGGTTTTCTCCATTTTTGTCTTGTGCAATTTATCTTCTTATTTTCAAATTGATTTAGCATCTTGTGGTGTGAACTTGTTCATCTTGTGTGATCACGTCTCCATTGCACTTGCATTATCTGGATCTTGGCAACAACTCCGATATGGTATCAGAGCAAGAACAATAATCATGTGTATGGTTATGCTTTTAAGTTCATTTTGAAATCAAGAAGAGTGGAGTTCTCTTTGTTTTTTTTTTCTTTAGATTTGATCTAAAACAAAAAAAAACTTTCAAAATCTCTTCTAGTTAGTTTTCTTGGAAATCCTTGGTCTTTGGGTGTCTTGCCTGTCTTCACTTCAGGGGCTGGTTCAATAGTTAGCCTAGGCACCATTGCTATGTGCAAGAAGCAGAGGGAGGAGCAGCTCTAAGCAACTTTAGTTCCAGTATCAGAAGTCCTTCCTCCCAGCCACTCCATCAGCTGTACGGCGTCCAAAACAGGCTATTTTTTTTGTGAATATGGTGTTTTTTTCTTCTGCCCAGACCTGTTGTGCATTGAAGTCAGCAGATTCTAGCGTATTTTCTTGCCCAACAAGGTGCCAAACAGGCTGTATGTCATCTAGCACAGGTCTGTAATTATTTTTTTTGTCTTTTCTAAGTCAAAATTCTGGACTGTGCATTTTTGGACGCCCCTCCCTACTTGGCATCCTATTTGGCACCCTAGGACACTTGTCATTCCTTCAATTCTATCTATACTTCAATTATATTAGTTAAAATTGACTTGATAAAACAAAAATCAGTCAATTTGATTGAATATTAAGGATTTTAGATAGTTTTGTAATTTGGGGATTTTCAAATTAAAACTTGTATTTTCCCCTGTCGAAGATGAAGGGTGAGGCCCAAGTTGGTAGGAGGTCAATTCCCCCTCACACAAACCTCATTTGGATTCCTCATTTTGTGCTAAATCCAACGAGTGGTTGGAAGGAAACTTTCTCTCCCCATAACAGACATTTTTTTAATGTTTTAGTATTTTTTTTGTAAAAACACTAGTTTACGAGAAAATTATAACTTTAAAATCTTGCAAATGGTAGCTCGGTTTTGGGTGTCATTTTTGCAAAAGTTCTTGTAATTCAATTCTCCATAGCATAGACTAGTTATTTTTCAAAAATGCACTAGTTTATAAAGTGCCAAAATTTGGGTCTCCTGGGACGCATTTTCAGCTGAGTCTGATGTCCTGTTTGCTTAACTCTTGCACTGATTGCTCTAAGACGCATTTTCGGCTGAGTTCAACATCTTTTGAGCATGCACTTGCTTATTTGTGGGGGCTCAACATTTTGGGGGGGTGTGATTGCTTTTCACAACTTGCTTTCATTCTCCTTTCTGCATAAATTCACAACTTGCAATCAACTCAACTTCACCTAAATTCAGCTAAAAATGGATTCTTTTCAACTTAAACCCCTAACACCCTTCAACTATCATGAATGGAAAGTCAAAATGACAATCATTCTCAGAAGCAAAGGGTTGTATAGGATCACCATGGGTACAGAAGTAGAACCCGAAATAGATGCTGAAAAGGTTAAGTGGTACAACCGTAGTGATGAAGACTTTGGGTTACTTAGTTTATCTATGTCTCCAGAACTTCTCTTCCACTTAGAATCCTCTCAAACTCCTAATGACATATGGGACACCTTAAAAAATTTGTTTGGAAAGCTTGATGAGATGAGAAGTCATGAGCTCGAAAATGAACTCATAAGTCTAAGTCCTAGCAACTTTGACACCCTACAGGACTTCTTCACTAAGTTTAAGGCCCTTAGATTGAAATTGAAATAATGTGGGATAGAGAAGAAAGATGATCAACTTATACTTTCTATTCTCGCAAAGTTAGGTCCTAGATATTCAATCTTTGTCTCCACTTTTCATGCCACTAAAAGTGCTCTTGGCACTGCATGGAAAATGCCTTCTTTGGATTCATTCATTGCCAACTTGACTAGGGAGCAAGATAAGCTAATTCAGATGGGCATAATGAAGTCTAATCAACCCCAATCTTTGATAACTAGAAATGGTAAGGATAAGACTTCAACAAAGGAGAAGAAGAAAAAGAATAAGGACTAGAAGAAGAAAGAAAACAATAATCCTGCCAAAAACAACACTGAGTCTTCATCCTCCAATGCTAAACCGAAGAAGGAGAAGGTTAAGTGTGCCTATTATAAAAATATAGGGCATGATGAACACAAATGCATGAAGAAATAAATAGATCACCTTAATCATCTTATAGAGAAGAATAACATAGGTGTTCCTGAGTCCATCAAGCAGAATTCATCTACCCAAGATTCTACTAAGGCAAAAGGCAAGGGTAAGGAGAAAGAAAAGGGCAAGGCCCTTGTAGCAACTGTAGCTTCTACATCATCATGGGTCATTGATTCGGGTGCTTCTCACCACATGGGCTCTTCACTAGTTGAGTTTTCATCTTTGGAGCCTTATAACATGACTTCAATTAGTTTGGGTGATGACACATCAGTTTCCATTACAAGGAGAGGGTCAGTTGAAATGGAAGGAAGAACATTCAATAATGTTCTAAGTGTTCCTTCTCTTTCAACCAATCTCCTATCAGTGTACCAAATCACTCACATTGGTTGGGGCATGAGAGTTGAGTTGAGTTCAGTGTCTATTAGGGAGTTACATAGTGATACTACAGTGGCAGTGGGTAGGGCAAATCACCAAGCTAGGTTATACACCTTCCCACATTTTGCATCAGATTCTTCTCCAATAGCATTTATGACTCATTCAGATAGAGTTAGCAAATTATGGCATGAGTGGTTCAGCCACCTTAACTACCACTACCTTGAGCACCTTAGAGTTTTTGGATCCCCAACCATGGCCTGCATTCGGAAGAAGAAACACAAAGCTATGGAACGTTAGTCTAAGCCTTGCATCTCTGTAGGATATCCAGATGTTATTAAGGGATATCACCTTCTAGATCCAGTCACTCATGAGTTGTTCATCAAGAGAAGTGTCCATTTTTAGGAGAGTCTTAGAGACTCAACACTTGACACTTCTTCTCCCTCATCGGATCTACTTCTTCATGATGATTCCTCATCAGATTCAGATCAGTCACAATAGGTTCTTGAGCCAGAGTCATCTTCTTCTTCTTCGAGTTTAGACAGTGAGGATAGTGATGCAGTGTCATCCACCTCTAGTCAGTCAGAGGATGAGGAGTTAGCACCTGACTCACCCACTTTTGGGCCACTTTGGGCCAGACAGCACTTGAGAGTTCTGGCACATGGGCAAGAGACCCTGCAGATGACAAACATACTAGGGGGGATTTTCAGAGAGATCCACATGCCTTCTTTGCTTCAGTTTTAGATCCACAGTCTTTTCGAGAGGCATCGGGGGTACTTGAGTGGGATAATTCTATGGAGGAAGAATATTCTTCCTTAATCAAAAATCACACTTGGGATTTGACATCACTTCCTAAGGGAAGAAAGATGGTTCGATGTAGGTGGATATATTGAATCAAGTTTACCGCAGATGGGTTAGTTGATAAGTATAAGGCACGATTGGTTGCCAAAGGTTTTTCACAGGTGGCAGGCATTGACTACTCAGAGACCTTTGCACCCATTGCAAAGATGACTTCTATCTGACTCACCTTGGCTATTGCCTCAACATATGGTTATGATGTGCATCAAATAGATGTGAAGAGTGCCTTTCTTCATGAAGACCTAGAGGAAGAGATCTACATGGAGCAGTTGCTAGGATTTGTTCACGATTCTTCCTTAGTATGCAAACTTAAGAAATCTATCTATGGCCTCAAACAGGCCCCTCAGGCTTGGTATGCCAAGATGGATTCCTTCCTTCTCACAGTAGGTTTCACTAGGTGCCATTCTGATTCCAATGTCCACTTCTTATGGTAGGATGATTCACTTTTTATTTTGGTTCTATATGTTGATGACATTTTGATCACTAGGAGTTCTTCATCAGCTATTGCAGCGGTGAAGGCATCTCTCCAAGATAGATTTGACATGAAAAACTTAGGTTTGTTGCACTACTTCCTTGGCATCGAGATCTCATAGTCAGATTCAAGGATTTCTCTTACACAACCTAAGTATGCTCTTGACTTATTGGCTCAGTTTCACATGCTAATTGTAAGCCATCTCTGACTCCCTTTCTATCAGGATTCAAGCTTGAGGCTGATTTTTCTTCACCATTGGTTGATGCCACTCGATATCGACAACTTGTTGGTAGCCTTATCTACTTGACTCACACTAGGCTCGACATATCATATGCAGTAGGACTTGTCTCCAGATTCATGCAGGAACCCCATGAGCTAAATTGGAAAGTAGCTAAGAGGATCTTGCATTACATACAAGGTTCACATAGATATGGGATTCATTATAGATTTGGCACAGAGGTTGACTTGGTTGGATATACAGATTCAAATTGGGCCAGTGATTCACAGACTCACAAGTCCACTTCTGATTACAGTTTCTCTCTAGGTTTTGGTCCTATTAGTTGGTCTAGCAAGAAGCAGAATGGTATTGCTATATCATCCACAGAGGCAGAGTACAGGGGAGCTATTAATGCAGATACTGAGGCTATTTGGCTTTAGGGGATTCTTTCTAAGTTTGGCATTTCTATTAGGCAACCCACCATCATTTATTATGACAACCAGAGTACCATTCAGATTTGCAAGAATCTAGTTCAACACTAGTGGACCAAGCACACAGAGATTCACATGCATTTCATTCAGGAGCTCATTCATAGTCAGGTCATTGACTTGATATTTTGCCAGTCTTCAGAGTAGGTTGCAGACATCTTCACCAAACCTTTCACTGAGAGTAAGTTCATTCATCTACGAGCTCTTCTTGGGGTACGGTCCACATCTGCAGCAGCATCATCTTTAGGGGGGCCTTTTAGCCTCTTCTTTCTTTTATGTCTCTCTTTGGGGGGGGGAGTTTTTTTCTACGGGTTTTCTCCTTTTCTCTATCTTATGGGAGATTTCATTTGTACATGGGTACCTCATCAATCCTAATTTCCGGGACCCATTTTTTATTTCCACACTGCCCACCTAAGCTGCACTTATGGGGGGTATTAGTGTAGGTTTTTATTTTTCCCTATTTATTAATTAGGAAATATTATGTATTTGTGCATACATGGAGTTTTCCTACATTCATGGGATAGGCTAGCTTATGTGGAAATTGTGTGTCATAGTTGTGTCATAAGGTGTCATAAAAATGTCATAAGATACTCCTATTCCAGGTATGGGAGTTACTTCTCTATTCTTGGCACCTTGTCACCACCTTTTTTGGAGGAGTCTATTATTGGGGTGCTTTGACCACCTTTTGTAGATGAGTCTATTCTTGGAGTGCTTTGACCACCATTTGTGGAGGAGTTACTTACTAGCTCTCCTATATGTATTCTTCATTTTGGCCATTTCATGTTGAATAATCAAATTTTGGTTTTCTCCATTTTTGTCTTGTGCAATTTATCTTCTTATTTTCAAATTGCTTTAGCATCTTGTGGTGTGCACTTGTTCATCTTGTGTGATCACGTCTCCATTGCACTCGCATTATCCGGATCCTAGCAACAACTATGATAGGCTGATGTCCAAAACTATCTATAGTAAGGTGTAGGATGGTAGATCTAGAAGTTTGCTTGTGGAGGTGTTTGATGGTCCTATTCTAAATTTGAATAATGAAGGAAATGTGTCTTAAACTACTTGATTCACTCTTTTGTTGAAAAGGAAAAGATGTAAGTATTTAATCAAATGAATCCACTCTTTTGCTTGAAAGTAAAATCACACTCCTATTTACGCTTGCATGGAAATGGAGATGTTTAACTTAAAAATCAAATTAACTTCACATGTTTGTTGTAAAACAAAACACACTTTGCTTAGAAAGAAAATGACTTTGTAATAAGGAAATGCCTTTTGAATTGTGAATTTTTTTTAATGTTTTATGAATGAATGAAAACATTATTAAGATTCTAATTAGTTATAACAAAGAGTGAATATAGCATAACATAAATACCGTACACAAGTCCTAGTTCTAAGGAGAGTGGGCCCTTGCTCCGCTTGGACTTAGGAATAAAAATTAATCAATGCTGGAAACTGAACTAATAATTCATAAAATTTAAATGATTACAACCTATCTAAAACCTATAATATGCTTATATGTATCTTTTATCTATCCTCCTTTAATAATAAAAGTCTTACATTTTATACTAATATAATCAACTTAAAATAGGATGCAAAGAGATAGGATTCCTTGGTTGATCCACTCATCCAAAAATAGGAGATTGGATTTCCAAGAGATCCAATTATTTTGATGAAATAGATATACTATCCTATAATAGTCCTAAGATCCAATTATATACAACTTTATCAAAATCAAATCCTATAAAATAGCAGGTGGGTATTTTACTCATTTGACTCAAGCTAGAATGATTCTCTCTCATCTTATCTAGCCACCAGCTTCCCCATTTATAGCTTTGTCTTTACAGAATCCATGAAATTGAACCTACAAAGTTGGTAGGAATGAGTCTATGAAGTCCATAGAAATAAGCCTACGAAGTCAATAGTGACAAGCCTATAGAGGCCAAAGAAGCAAGCCTGTGGAGTTCGTAAAAACAAGCCTATGGAGTCCATAGAAATATTTTGTGTGAGTTCATAGTTCTACTAGATGGAGATCAAAATTAAACTTTTATTATACATTGCTTGTGTCTTCTTCTTGAACATTCTTCACAACAAAAATCACTAAAGCATGCTATGTATTAGACATTAATGATAAAGTAAAGGTTTAGTCTTTGGTTTAATATAAATAAAACAAGTATCTAATTTTCCATGTAATAGTTATCTAAAAATCTATTAGTTGCATAAGATAATATCCTTAGAGAGATGAATTAAGGGAAATAAAATGTCAATAATGAGCCATATTCTAAGCTCATCATCTCCCCCAGGATTTACCTTTTGCAAGTCCCATTGCAAATATTCATTTTCATTCATAGCCCTGGTATCTACTTTTCACAAACATAGTCATCAAATTCATTGGTTATATGCTTATCTAAATTGCTTGTAAACCTTTGATGTTCTTGAATCATTTATTTCCATATATTGAATTGTTCCTCTGATTGTGGAGCCCAAATTTACCATCTGGAATAGGTATGATCAATAAAGGGGGTCTATATCTCATGCCAATCCATTTATTTTATACCCTAGAGTTTATTACCTCTATTAATATTTCTAAAATTGAGGTAGCTCTCCTCATACTCCATCTTAAGTTATTTGGAGACATGACCTCTCATCTTCTAAGAGGCACTAAAAATTGGTCCTACCTTTTCACCTTACAGTCACCATAGAGTGAAAACAAGTTAAAAAAAATAACAAAATAATATAAAGCTTGTAAATAATGAGTTTTAACTTCATTTCTTAAACAAGCACATTTAAAATTCTTTTTGATCAATCTGGGGATAGGAAAGGCTGGTCTGATACATAATCCTATAGTCTTAGCATGATTTGTATACTCCTTAATTCTGATTTTCCATGCTAGTTAATTTTTGAATGTAGAATGCAATACCCTCAATTGAAATTCTCATACTTGAATGTTTATCAAGAATTTATTGTGCTCAAGATCTCCTATGATCAAATCATGCAAATAAAAATCACAAAGCAAATCCTGTTGATCAGGTTCAGCACTATAAAAAAAATTTAGAAATGTTGTTGGCTGTAAATTCTTGTAAGAAAGATGACAAGAGATCCTCAAAAGCTACCATCTATAAAATTGTTCAAATAAGAACAAAATATATATAGGAGAAGGATTCCTACATGCCAAAAGAGATTCCCTTAATTTGCATGTATCCTACAAATTTTCTTCTAAATCTTGGATCTTAGTTTCTAATTATTTCTTTTCATTTATCAATATTTTGTTTGAAGAAGATATAACTTTATTTTTCTATTTGAGTATGGAATATTCTTCTTCAGTTTGATTTAGCATTTTCAATGTAGGCATACTAGACAACTTATTTGACAACTTTGGTCAACAAATACCTTAAGAGGAGAAGGTGCAACATTAGAATGTGCTTTGGAAGACTTTTC
Source organism: Torreya grandis (assembly GCA_037957365.1). NCBI lineage: Eukaryota > Viridiplantae > Streptophyta > Pinopsida > Cupressales > Taxaceae > Torreya > Torreya grandis. Next base: position 642,889 of record JARHVA010003351.1, on the reverse strand, counting down.
CAAACTTTGCAATATCCTATTCTCCTTCTTTAGATTTTATACATATATTCAGAGATCTATTTGTTCACTTTCATTTTTCTTTACTATTTCTTCTAATCTGTGAACTTTTGCTACATGATTGGCAGATGTTGTGTCTAATTTTTACACCAATAATGAGTTTAGATTATCCTTATTCTACAATTGATTGTTCAAGTCAGCAATGTCAATTGTTTGTTGTTGCTCTCAAGCTTGAGATTGAGAAAGCTTCAAGGTTAACTACATATTAGGATCATTTAGATTAGATGACTCTCCTTTATCATATGTGCATATAGTTTTTCCTTTATTGATTGTAGTTTCAACTAAAACATGTGGTTATTCTACCATAATTGATTCCTTTATCATGATTGGCTCTTCTCCTAGAATTGGCTCCTCTATTATGATTAGAGAGTTCCTTTCAAAAGGATTTATTTCAATATCTAAAGTTTCAAGGATACTTTAATGTATGGAGGAATGAGACACCTTTTTAAGACTATCCAAAATGTTTGTAGCTTCTTGTTCATCTTCATCCATCAGAATTAACCTTCTCCTTCTTTTCATCACTCTTTGAGCTACACTTAGTTGTCTTTCCTTTTCAACAATCAAACCCTTGATCTTTTTAAGTTTTATAGCAACCTTTCATTTTAATTTTCTTCTTCTTGATAAGGGAATTAGTTGCACTACAAATTCCTAAGGTTCTTGTGAGGACCTTGAAACTATAGAGGTTTGAGACCTTATGATTCTTCTTGAAGAAGAAAAAGAAGGGATTTCTATTGAGACTACATTCTATGATTTATTATTTGTATTTATTTTCTCAATTGATGTAGTAGGTGGATATGAATGTTCCTATGGTAAATTTGAGGTTTATTATGAAGGCAAATTTGGAATTTATTATGTTACACTATTCTTGAATTCCTCCTAGACCTCTTGTCCTTGCTGAAGGAAGTGATGTTGGATAATTAGTGATGAGCTAAAAATATGGCTCATTATCAACATGTTATTTCCTTCAAATCATCTCTCAAAGGATATTATATTAAAAAAATCTTAGATTCTTATATAGCTATTACATGGAAAATAGATATTTGTCTTGTTTATATTAAACCAAAGACTGAACCTTTACTTTGTCATTAAATGTCTAATACATAGCATGTTTTAGTGATATTTGGTGTGAAGAATGATCAGGAAGAAGACATAGGTGATTTATAGTGAACATTCCATTTTGATCTCCATCTAACAAAACTATGGACTTAGCAGGCATATTTTTATGAACTTTGCATGATTATTTTTATAGACTCTATAGGCTTGTTTCTACAGACTCTGTAGGCTTGTTTCTATAGAGTTTATAGGCTTGTTTCTATAGACTCCACAGGGTCAATTTTGAGAATTCCGTAAGGACAATGCCACAAATGGGAAGCTGGAGACCAGATAGGATAAGAAAGAACCATTCCAGCTGGAATCAAATAAGAAAAATAACTGCCTACTATTTTGAAGGACTTGCTTTTGATAAATTTGTATGTAATCAGATTTTAGGACTATTATAGGATAGGATATTTATTTCATCAAAATAATTGGATCTCTTAGAAATCCAATATCTTATCTTTGGATTAAGGGATCGATCAGCAGTCCTATTCTTTTGCATCCTATTTTAAGTTGATTGTATTAGTATAAATTGTAAGACTTTCGACTATGAAAAAGAGAGAAGAAATAGAGGATATAGAGAAAATAGAAAATCAAGAATTATATTTTAGAAGAATACAAGTTTCAATTAGATTGTAATCATTTCATTTCCATGAATTAATACTTCAAGTTTCTAGCATTCATTAATCTTTGTTCCTGAGTCTGAGAGGAGCAAGGGCCCACTCTCCTTGGAACCAAGAACTGTGTATGGTATTTATGTTTTGTTTTATTAGTTAAAATCTTGTTACTATTTTCATTTATTTATAAAAATATCAAAACATATTCATAATTTAAAAAGAGTACTTTCTTATTTCATTTCTTTTCTATGCAAAGTATGTTTCCTTTTACATCAAAAGTGTGAAGCAAATTTATTTTCATAAGTAGAAGTGTGAATTTAATTTCCTTGCAAACGTAAAATAGGAGTGTGATATTTTACTTCTAGTAAAAGAGTGGATTGATTTGATTTCTTTCTTTTTTAGTAAAAGCGTGAATCAAGTAGTTTAGTCAAAGTTAGAATAGGATCAACAAACACCCCCATAAGCAAACTTCTAGATCTACCATCCCATACCTTACTACATATAACTTTGGATACCAGCCCTGGTTGATAAGACACCAATTGAATATTGGTTAAATGAGGAGTTAGATGACACTCATCATTTTTGGTGCCATTGTTGGGGGAAAAAGGTGTTAGTAAGGTAATAATTATTGATTTAGAGTGAAAAAAATTATAAAAAATCATAAAAATTCCAAAACAATTAATAAATTGATGTACCATCCTAGAGATTCTCAAGGATGATTTATTCCAAAGTTTTCACCAAGAACACAAGTGGACACTCCTTCAAAATATCTGAGTAGTGAACTAGAAGATACAAGTGAAACCTATTTATAGGAATCCTCTAAAATTGGGATAGGAACTAGGCCATTGCCACACACAAGCCCCATAGGACAAATTCCTCAAGATCAATCTTTTGTAGGAAGACATTATTTAGAGATTTCCAAAGACTTAGAAGAAGTATTTCAAAGATCTATAGCTGAAGAAAATTTTGAGAACTTGGAATAACCTATAACTGAGACCACAAACATTCAGTGGGAAGATCATCCTGGCTTTGAAATATCATCAAAAGAAGAAATGGGTCTCCAACAAAATCAACAATTCACATAAATAGGAAGGACTTTTTCCTTTCTTATTATTACAGATCCTAATGATCAAACCCCCATGAAAAATATTTCACTAGCTAATCTACCAAATTTTTGGGGATGATCTACAAAAGATCATGATCAATATATATTTGAGTTTAAGGTGCTATGTCAAACCTATGATTACACCACTAATAGCTAAAAATTAAAACTATTGCCCTCTACACTTAAATATGTAGCTATGAGATGGTTTATGGGTTTACCTGACAATTCTATTAGAACATGGGATGACATGGATTTTTTTTTTTGAATAAATACCAAGATTACTACCGAGTGTGAGAAAGAAAAGAGGATTTTTTCAAAATCAAATAGAATGAGGATGAATCTTTAGAATATTACTTAGATTCATGTTCACTCATAAAAGAAGCAATTATACACTCGCTAAAGATGTTCAAAAGTTGGTTTTATTAAAAGGATTGGATGAAGACACTAGAGATGCCTTAAATCTGATGGGTGGAGGAGATATAAATAAATTGGATTTTAATCAGATTTCTGAGCTTTGTACAAATTACTCTAAAACAAAACCTAGAATTAGGAAAGGAAAGTTGAGGAAATCTAATGAAGTAGGTAAATTAATGGAAGAGTTTGCTAATCTCAAAATAGATATTCTAGTTACACTAAATAGTACTTTAGATGGCCTTTAAGCTAAGGCAAATGAAACAGAGCCTTTACTGATCTACTGTCCTAAGTGTAGATAGAAACACGCCCTTAGAGATTGGCCCCTAGATAGAACCAATATCTCATCATGTGGAATCTTTGATGCAACAGATCATGATACCAAATATTGCACCCTTCTATCTATTTTAAAGAATCAAATAAAAACCAAAGTCTAGTGCACTGAAGAAGTAAATTATATTCAGAAATAAAACCTTACCCCACAAAACTAGGCTCAAGGATAGTTTAATGTGAAAAATTTAGTTAATCCATGGATGGTACCATGGAATGTTTAAGTTCCTACACTATTTTGGAATCAACCCCAAATTCCATCAATTCAAAATCCATGGGTAGGACAAGATTGGATTCCAACATCTCCATTAATGTTACCACAGACACAACAACAATAGGTACCGTAACAACATTGGATGCCATAGCCATATCAACAATGGAATCAACAGTTTAACCCATAGTCACAATTCACCCAACCAAGAAATCCACTTCAACAACAAACCATTATTCCAACCCTAATTACTCAGCAACAAGGACAAATCAATTAGCCCTTAATGCCTATACAACCAATAACAAATCTAAAAAATAAACAACTAGCACCTATTTATGTTAATGAACAAGAAGAAACAATCAATGTTGGAGCTATTGAGTGTTTAGACATACATTTGAGATTAGGAAAAACTATACAAAAACCTCCAGTACTTATTTCTAACATACTTGATGAAAACAAAAAGATAGAATCATCTCAATTAGTCACTAGAGAAACTAAAATCAAAATGAGCCCTAAAGTAAATAAAGGAAACACTACTACACCAGTAATTCCTTTTCCTAAAAGATTAAGAGAAACTTATATTAAACCAAACTCAAACTTCATCCATGAGTTTCAAAAGATCAATATTGAGGTACCCCTTCTACAAGCTATTAGGGATATACCTGAATTAAATAATATCATCAAAAACCTTTGTATCAAAACATTTGAGAGAAAAGCAAAATATCTAAGAACCATTCATTTTGATGGAAAATTTGATGATTTACTAGTTGGAAAACTATTAGTTATAAAATATACAGATTCGAGAAGCCCAGTGATCATAGTTACAATCAGAGGGAAAGAAATTCCTAACATATTGGTAGATTTGGGAGCAAAAATCAATGTCATGAAAATTGATACTCTCCATGCATTATCTCTTATGAAAATGCAACCCACAACTACCATTCTTCAAATGACGAACCAGTCGGTAATGAAACTAGAGGGAACTATAGAAAATGTTGAAGTGTTAATTAAATCTTAAGAATATCCATTAGATTTCATGGTCTTGCAACCCAAAATAAAGAATCTAGGATATCCTATAATCCTAGGTAGACCATGGTTGGCTACTATAGTAGCATTGATTGATTGCAGGTCAAGAGACATGAGCATTTCCAATGGGTTAAAATCCAAATGCATATCCTTGTATCCTCCTGTAAAACCATCAACAAATAGCATACAAGAACTTTGGATGGATGAAGGAATAGTTCCGGGACACCATATTTTTGCAAAAGGCATTCAAGTAGATCTAAAGAAAGTTGAAATAATTTCTAACTTACCCATTCCATAAGCACAAACTTAAGTTAAAAGTTTTTTAGGACATGTTGGTTACTATAGATGCTTCATAGATAAGTTTAGTCAAATAGCTGCCCCTATGTTTGCCTTGCTTATAAAAGATAGTACATTCGAATGGAGTGATAATTACCAACAGGCCTTTGAGACCATCAAAGCTAAACTTGTTACTACTCTAATATTGAGAGGACTAGATTGGACTAAGCCATTCCATATATACATAGATGCTTCCAATATAGCACTAGGATCAGTTCTTGGATAAAAGGATGAAGAGGGTAACATATATGCTATATATTATATTAGAAAAAACATTAAACCTACTAAAATAAATTACACCACAACTGAGAAGGAATTCTTAGCTGTAATTTATGCAATCAACAAATTTAGACACTACATAACAAGCTACAAGGTATTTGTCTATATAGACCATTCAACTATTAGATATATTACCAACAAACCAATTGTGGGAGGTAAGATTATTAGATGGCTATTGCTCTTACAAGAATTTGATGTTACTATTATAGACAAACTAGGGAAGTCTAATGTGGTTGCTAATTTATTGTCAAGAATAAAAACTACAGGTGAAAAAGAACTAGTGGAAGATGACTTTCTAGATGAACAATTATTTGCTATTTCAGCACAATCTCTATGGTTTGTTGATATATCTAGTTACCTCACCTCAGGGAAGTTTCCTCTGTACTTTTCACAAAAATAAAAGAAACATTTAATCAAAGAAAGTTCTTATTTTAAATGGATTAATGGAATGTTATTTAAACTTGGAATTGATCATGTGTTTCATAGGTGTGTGACAAATGGTGAAGCTTATGATATCATCAGAGCTTGTCATGATGAACTAGCAGGAGGTCATTATTTAGCTCAAAGAACCATACATAAATTCCTAGGAGTAGGATATTATTGGCCTCATCTTTATCAGTAAGTAAAAAGATATATCAGACACTGTGATGCTTGTCAGTGAATTGGACAACCTACTCTTTCAATAGAGATGCCTCCGCACCCTCATCCTCAATTGGTTTTAGAACCATTTGAGAAATTGGGAATTGATTTTATTGGTCCAGTGGATCCTCCTTCCAAAGGAAAAGAATATCTCCTAGTATGTACAGACTATGTGACCAAGTGGACATAAGTGGAAGCATTAACTCATGCAAGAGAGGAGATGGTAGTTGATTTCTTATATTTTAAGATCATGCAACGATTTGGTGCTCCAAGAGAGATAGTCTCTGACAAAGGACCGTAGTTCATGTCAAACATGATAAAGCATTTCATGCAAATGTCTCAAACTCAACACAAAAAAACATCTCCATACCACCCACAAGTGAATGGACAAGATGAAGTCACCAACAGAGAATTGGAAACCATTTTAACCAAAGTTGTTAATTCCAGAGAAAATATTGGGCAGATAAGGTACCATAAGCTGTTTGGGCCTATAATACTACTTGGAAAACAACAACTAGATTTTCACCTTATGAATTGGTTTATGGTAAGAAGCCTTTATTCTCTATTGAATTTGAATTACAAACATTGAAAATAGTTGTAGAAGTAGGAATTGAATTAGAAAAAATATAGAAAGAAATACTCCTACAACTTAATCAACTTGATGAAATGAGGATGGAAGCACTACAAAGAATTGAACTAGTACAATATCAAATAAAAGTTTGGCATGATGCATAAATCAAGCAACATAATTTTTAGAAAGGAGATTGGGCACTATTGTTTAATTCTAAATTTCAACAGTTCAAAGGAAAACTACAAACAAGATGGTTAGGACCTTATGAGATTAAAGAGGTCTATGAAAATGGTTCCGTTAAGCTGATTGATGACTGTAGAAGAGCTCTATTAATCAATGGACATAGATTGAAGCTCTATCAAAAGCCTCTCAATAAAGATGAATTTATTCAAAAAGTAAAGGATCAAGTAGCTATTTTGGAAATCTCTACTTTTCCTAGTGAACATGCTCGTTGATAATCCAGCAAGAATTGAATTAAAAAAATAAAAAATAAAAATAAAATAAAAAATAAAAATAAAAAAAAATTAAAATTAAAATCAATAGTGAAAATCCTTCCAAGGATGCTATTGACAATGCATGCCTAGAAAACCAGCTTGCTGGCTAGCTATGCATTGCAAAAAAGGGCTTTGGCTAGAAAACTAGCAATGGTTGGCCAAAGGGAAAAGACAAAACATTTATAAGAAAATCTCATCATGACACTATTATTGGTCATCTCCATGCAATAAACTAATCTATGCAAACTTATTTGTGTAGGACACATGGCGAGCAAAGGATAACATTTAAGGTTAAAGTAAGTAAGATATATATTTTATTTATCTATGTTTCAGTTAACTAATTATTTTTAATTTGATTAAGATCCTATTCTCTGGAGATGACCTAAATTTGAAACTTCTAAAATGGAATGACGTATGCCATAATGAAAAAGCATGAAACTGAGCCACCAAAGGAGTATATATAAGTGTGCAGCTTTGATATTATCAATTAAGTCATCAAGTATCAAAATGACAAGACATCATAAAAAGGGGTTTTATATAAAGTAATGAATCACTGTCACCATCAATATGACATGTCATAATTTTACATAACTTTTATTAATGAGATAAAATGGTTGGGACACTCCATAGAAACATATGGCACCTAACTATATGAAATCATCATACCACACTACAGACTCATGCAACTATGGCATTTCAAATGAACCATGTCCTTTCTACAAACTTCCACAAAAGCTGGTCTACCAATCCTTAGGGTCTATTGCCTACCAAATTCAATAAAAGACCAGTCTACACCTTAATTAGAGTTAAAGGAACTGGGCTGCCTGTGACTCCACATAGAAATAGGATAGAAGACACGATCAGAGTTGAAGGATCCATCAAAGTTTCATAAAGACAAGGCTTCTATAGCAGTGTTTAAAGCCAATGGCTAGCTACCATTCATTAAAAATTTCCAAGGTTTTGATGAAACAATTGTAAGTGAATTCATTGCCAATCTCACCCCTAAATTTTCAATTTTAAAAGGCGTTGTTATTCCTGTTATAACTCAAATCATAAGCCAAATTATACAACTTCAAGAAAAAGGAATAAGAGCTACTGGCAAAGTTTCATTTAGTGATTTAATTAGTTAGTTTAATGGTAATAATTAGAATGGAACCTCATGTATAGTAGATTATAAGGGAAAATCAAAAGGGATTAAAATAAATTCATTTCCTAAACCTTGGAAATCTGTAGCCAAGTGGGTACTTAAATATATCATTTGTGAAGGGCAACACAGTCTTTTAGGGGGAGACACCATGAAAATGTTAATACATCTTAAGCATGGGAGACAAAACCCTCAGTACAAAATTAACCTCCCATATTTATTATATGGTGCTCTATAATTTATGTCTACAACCCCTACTACTGATCTTAGGCATCATGGCCTTATTCAGTTTATTATCTAACATCATTTTCTTCAGCAAGGTCAAGAGGTTTGGGAGGAATTTTAGAACAATGTATCACAACAAATTCTAGATTTTCCTACACAAGAAACCCCAAATGTACCACAGGAACACTCATCTCCACCTGCCACATCAGTTGAGAAAGCAACACCAAGAAAAAAAATCTCAAATTGTAGTCTCCACAAAAATCCCTTCTTCTTAAAAAAGAATCACAATGTCTCAAAACCCTAACATTTCAAGGTCCCCACAAGCACCTCATGAGTCTATAGTACAACCAATTCGTTTGATAGGAAGAATAAAATTGAGATAGAAGGTCACTATATAACTTGAGATGACCAAGGGTTTGGTGGTTGAGAAGGAAAATCAACCAAGTGTAGCTCAAAGAGTAACTAAAAGAAGGAGAAGGCTCATTTTAACAGAAGTAGATGAACAAGAAGCTATATATATTTTAGATAGTCTTAAAATAGAGTCTCATTCCCCCATACATCAAAATATTATTGCACCTATAGATATTGAAGAAATTACTTCTGAAAAGAGCTCTCCAATCATAATGGAGAAACCAAATCTAGAAGAAGAGCCACACATGGCAGAATAATTAAGTATGGCAGAACAACCACCTATTCTAATTGAAACTACAATGGATAAAGGGAAAACTTTATATACCAATGAGAAATGTGAATCATAAAATATAAATGATCTTATTATGTATCTAACTTTACATCTTTCTCAAACTCAAGCTTTTGAATAATAACAAACAGCTGACATTGCTAACTTGATCAGTCAGTTGTAAAACAAGGATCATCTTAACTCATCTTTGGTAAAAAATTAGATATAGTATCTACTGATCATGCAGTAGAAACTCATAGATTAAAGGAAAAAATAAAAGAACATGAAGATGAATATATTGGTTTTTTGGATATATGTAGAAAGTTTGAAGAAGGAAAATACAAGATTACAAAATTTGGTAAACTCTTCTGAAGCACCTACTATTGCACTTTCTCCTCCTAAGGCATTTGTTGACCATGGTTGTCAAAAAAGTGATCTAGGTATTCCTCCCTTGAAAATACTATATCAAATTGAATAAGAATATTCTGTACTTAAACAAAAAAATAAAGATGCAACTTCTTTAAACAAACTCTTGGAAAATGAAAAGAAAGAATTAGAGGCTAAAGTCCAAGATTTAGAAGAAAATTTGCAGGATGCATGCAAATTAGGAGAAACTCTTTTGGCATATAGGAATCCTTCTCCGACATATAGTTTGTTTTTATTTGAACAATTTTACAGATGGTAGCTTTTGCAGATCTCTTGTCATCTGTCTTACAAAAGTTTGCAGCCAACAACATTTTTAGAAAATTTCTATAGTGCTAAACCTGATCAGTAGGATTTGCTTTGTAAATTTTATTTACATGACTTGATTCTAGGAGATCATGAGCACAATAATTTTTTGATAAATCTTCATGTAGGAGAAGTTCAACTAAGAGCATTACATTTTACATTCAAAAATCAAATAGCATGGAAAGGCAGATTTAAAGACTATACAAATTATGCTAAGACTATAGGATTATGTGTCAGACCAACCTTTCCTATTCCCAGATTGATCAAATAGAGTTTTAACTATGCTTTGTTAAATGATGAGGTTAAAACACATTACTTATAGGCTCTATATGATTGTACTATTTCTTTTGATTTATTTTCAAGATAGAGTTTTGATTCAGTAATGGCTGCAAATGTAAACAGATGGGACCAACTTTCAGTACCTCTTAAAAGGTGAGAAGTCATGTCCCCAAATAACTTAAGATGGAGTATGAGGAGAGCATCCTCAATTCTATAAATTTTAATAGAGGTAATCAAATCTAGAGGAGAACAGAAATGGATTGGTATGAGATATAGACCCCCTTTATTGATCATATCTATTCCAAGATGGTAGAGTTGGGCTTCACAATCAGAAGAGCAATTCAATATATGGAAAAAAATGATTCAAACACATCAAGGATTTACCAAAAATTTAGATAGACACATAAAAAATGAGTTTGATGAATATGATTTGAGTCAGAGTGTAGAAAGTAGAAACCAGGGCTATGAATGCCAATAAATGTTTGTAATGGGACTTGCAAAAGGTAAAGCTTGGGGGAAATGATGAGTTCAAAATATGGCTCATTATTGGCATGTTATTTCCTTCAAATCATCTCTCAAAGGATATTATATTATACAAATCTTATATTCTTAGATAGCTATTACATGGAAAATAGATATTTATCTTGTTTATATTAAACCAAAGACTGAACCTTTACTTTGGCATTAAATGTCTAATACATAGCATGTTTTAGTGATCTTTGGTGTGAAGAATGCTCAGGAAGAAGACACAGGTGATGTATAGTGAACATTCCATTTTGATCTCCATCCAATAGAACTACATATTCTGCAAGCTTATTTCTATGGACTCTGTAGGCTTGTTTCTACGAACTCTACAGGCTTGTTTCTACGGACTCTATAGGCTTATTTCTATGGACTCTACAGGCTTGTTTCTACAAACTCTATAGTCTTGTTTCTATAGGCTCTATAGGCTTGCTTTTATAGACTCTATAGGGTCAATTCCAAGAATTTCATAAGGACAATTCCACAAATGGGAAGCTGGAGACCATATAGGATAAGAAACAACCATTCCAGCTGGAATCAAATAAAGAAAATAATTTCCTACTATTTTTAAGGACTTGTTTTTGATAAATTTGTATGTAATCAAATTTTAGGACTATTATAGGATATGATATGTATTTCATCAAAATAATTGGATCTCTTGGGAATCCAATCTCCTATCTTTGGATGAAGGGATCGACCAAGAGTCCTATTCTTTTACATCCTATTTTAAGTCGATTGTACTAGTATAAAGTGTAAGACTTTCGACTATGAAAAAGAGAGAAGAAATAGAGGATATATAGAAAATAGAAAATCAAGAATTAGATTTTAGAAGCATACAGGTTTCAATTAGATTGTAATAATTTTATTTCTATGAATTAATACTTCAAGTTTCCAACACTGATTAATCTTTATTCCTGAGTCCAAGATGAGCAAGGGCCCACTCTCCTTAGAACCAGGAACTGTGTATGGTATTTATGTTCTATTTTATTAGTTAGAATCTTGTTATTATTTGCATTTATTTATAAAAACATCAAAACAAATTCATAGTTTAAAAAGAGTATTTTCTTATTTCATTTCTTTTCTACACAAAGTACGTTTACTATTACAGCAGAAGTGTGAAACAAATTTCTTTTCGTAAGTAGAAGTGTGAATTTATTTTCCTTGCAAACGTAAAATATGAGTGTGATCTTTTACTTCTAGAAAAAGAGTGGATTGATTTGATTTCATTTTTTTCCAGCAAAAGCGTGAATCGAGTAGTTTAGTTAAATTTAGAATAGGATCAACAAGCACCCCATAAGCAGACTTCTAGATCTACCATCCCATACCTTACTACAAATAGCTTTGGACACCAGCCATGGTTGATAAGACACCAATTGAATATTGGTTAAATGAGAAGTTAGATGGCACTCATCAATTAGGTGAATAAGGCCATGGTGCCTAAGAGCAACATTAGGAGTTATAGTCATAATTTGATGGGCACCATATAAGAAGGATGGGAGGTTAATCTTGTAATGATGGTTTTGCCTCCCATACTTAAGGTGTATTAATATTTTCATGGTGTCTCCTCCTAAGAGATTATTTTTCCACTCAAAAATAATATACTTGAGTACCCACTTGGCTATATATTTTTAGAGTTCAGGAAGTGAATTTCTATGAATCCCTTTCAATTTTCCCTTAGAATATATTAGATACGAAGTCTTAGTTTGCTCATTACCATTAAACTAAAAAATTAAATTATTAAATAGAATTTTGCTTATTTCTCTCATTCCCTCTTCTGGAACTTGTATGATTTAACTTATAATTTGACTTGAAATAGGAATAACAATGCCTTTAACAATTGAAAACTCAGGGGTGAGATTAGTGATGATTTCTCTTACCATTGTTTCATCAAAACTCTAGAAATTTTCAATGAAAGGTAGCTAGTTATTTTCTCTAAGAATTTCCATAGAATCTTTGTCTTTGTGAAGCTTTGCTACATTTTTGGCTCTAATCTAATTTTTGTCCCATTTCTACTCAGATTTATAGACAACTCTATTTATTTAACTTAGATTAAGATTGAGACCAGCTTCTATTGAAATCTATAGGAAATAACCACTTAGGACCTATAGAAATGAAATATTTTATGTGAAACTCCATAGCTTCGTGACTCTGTAGTTTGATATAATTACTTTATACAGTTAAACACCACAAATTTCTATGGAGTGTGCTAGTCGTGTTGTCAAATAATTACAAATTGGATGACATGATGATGTGGCACTTTGATGGTGATAGGTATTTATCATTTTAGTTATAATCCCTTTATGATGTCCCAACATTATAATTATTGATGACTCAATTTATTGTACCAAAGCTACATATGTCATCATGATGTAGACATACATATTTACCATCTTGTTTGCATGCTTATCCATTATGGTATGTGTCATGTCATTTCATTTTGGAAGGCTTCAAGTTTGGGTCATCTTCATAGAATAAATCTTAATTAAATAAAATATAATTAGTTAACTAAACATAAATAAATATAATATATGTCTCACTTACTTTTGACCTTAGATTTATCCTTTGCTCACCATTTGTCTTGCACAAATAAGTTTGCATGGATTAGTCAACAGGTGTTGAAAGAATAACTTTTATTGCATAGAAAAGACCAATCATATTGACATGATGAGATTCTCTTTATATATATATATATATATATATATATATATATATATATATATATATATATATATATATATATGTATGTATGTATGTATGTATGTATGTATGTATGTATGTATGTATGTATGTATGTATGTATACATACATACATATATATATATATATATATGTATATATATATATATATATGTATATGTATATATATATATATATGTATATGTATATATATATATATGTATATGTATATATATGTATATATATATATATATATACATATATATGTATATATATATATATATATACATATATATGTATATATATATATATACATATATATGTATATATATATATATACATATATATGTATATATATATATATACATATATATATGTATATATATATCTACATATATATATGTGTATATATATATATACACATATATATATGTAGATATATATATACATATATATATGTATATATATATACATATATATATACATATATATATATATATATACATATATATATATATGTATATATATGTGTGTGTGTATATATATGTATATGTATATTTATGTATATATATATATATACATAAATATACATATGTATATATATATATATATATATATATATATATACATAAATATACATATGTATATATATATATATATATATATATATATATACATATATATTGTTTTTTCCCTTTGACCAGTGATTGCTGGTTTTCTAGCCAAAGCCCTTTTGTAATGCATAACCAGCCAACAAGCTAGTTTTCTAGGCATGCATTGTCAATAGTGTCCCTGGAAGGATTTTCACTATTGATTTTTTTTTTTTTTAAAAAATTTTAGTGTAAGATCATCAAAGAGTAGGTTCTCTAAAAGAAGCAGAATCCTCTAGAACAACTACTTGATCTTTTATCTTTTAAACAAATTCTTCTTTATTGATAGGTCCTAACCACCTCATTTATAGTTTTCAAAGACCTCCTCAATCTGATAAGGTCCCATCCACCTCGTTTATATTTTTATTTTAAACTATTGAAATTTAGAATCAAACAGCAGTTCCCAATCTCCTTTTTGAAACTTTTATTGCTTGATATGTGAATCATGTCAAACTTTTCTTTGATGTTGTACCAATTCAGTTCTTTGTAGTGCTTCCATCCTCATCTCATCAATTTTATTAAGCTATAAGAGTCTTTATTTCTATATTTCTTCTAATCCAATCCCTACTCCTATAGCTATTTTCAAAGTTTGAAATTCAAATTCAATAGAGAATAAGGGCTTCTTACCATAAACCAATTCATAAGGTGAAAATCCAATTGTTATTTTTCAAGTAGTATTATGGGCCCAAACAAATTTTGGTACCTTATCTACCCAATCCTTTATGCTATAATTAACAACTTTGATTAAAATGGTTTTCACTTCTCTATTGGTGACTTCAACTTGCCCATTAACCTATGGATGGTATGGCGATGTTTTTCTATGTTGATTTTGATATACTTGCATGAAGTGCTTTATCGTGTTTGACATGAACTATGGTCCTTGATCTGAGACTATCTCCCTTGGAGCACCAAATCTTTGCATGATTTTAAACTATAAGAAATCAGCTACCATCTCTTCTCTTGCATGAGTTAATACTTCTACTTCTGCCCACTTGGTCACATAGTCTATACATACTAGGAGATATTATTTTCCTCTAGGAGGATCCATAGGAATTATAAAATTAATTCCCCATTTCTCAAATGGTTCTAAAATCAATTAAGGATGAGGGTGTAGAGGCATCTCTATAGAAAGAGTAGGCTATCCAGTTCTTTGACAAACATCATAGTGTCTGACATATCTTTTTACTTGCTGATGAAGGTGAGGCCAATAATATCCTACTCCTAGTATTTTATGTATGGTTCTTTGAGTTGAGTAATCACCTTCTCCTAGTTCATCATGACAAGCTCTGATATATCATAAACTTCAACATTTGTCACACACCTATGAAACACATGTTCAGGTGCAAGTTTAAATAACATTTCGTTAATCCATTTAAAAGAACTTTGTTTAATTAAACATTTCTTTTCTTTTTGTGAAAATTGTAGAGAAAACTTTCCTATGGTGAGGTAATTGGCTATATCAACAAATCATAGAGATTTTGATGAAATAGCAAATAGTTGTTCATCTAGAAAGTCAAATTCCACTGATTCTTCCTCACCTATGGTGTTCGTTATTGACAAGAAATCAACAACCACATTAGACTTCCCTAGTTTATCTATAATAATAACATAAAATTCTTATAAGAGAAACAACCATCTAATAATCTTGCCTCCCATAATTGGTTTGTTGGTAAGATATCTAATAGCTGAATCATCTGTATAGAAAAATACTTTTTAGCCTATTATGTAGTGTCCAAATTTGTTAATTGCATAGACTACAGCTAAGAATTCCCTCTCATTTGTGGTGTAATTTATTTTAGTAGGTGTCATGTTTTTACTAATATAATATATAGCATGCATGTTATCCTTTTGTCCAAGATTGCTCCTATTACTATATTGGAAGCATATATATATATATATATATATATATATATATATATATATATATATATATATATATATATATATATATATATATGAAATGGTTGAGTCTAATCTAGTCCTCTCAATACTAGAGTAGTAATAAGTTTAGCTTTGATGGTCTCAAAGGCTTGCTGGCAACTATCACTATATTCAAATGTACTATCTTTTTTAAGTAAGGCAAAAATAGGGACAATTATTTGGCTAAAATTATCTTTGAAGCATCTATAGTTACTAGCATGTCCTAAAAAACTTTTAATTTCAATTTGTTTTTGTGAGATGTGTGAGTTGAATATGATTTCAACCTTCTTTGGATCTACTTGAATGCCTTTTGCAAAAATATGATGTCTCAACACTATTCCTTCATCCATCATCAACAAACATTTCTCTTGGCTCAAAGATAATTTGTGTTATTCACATCTGATCAATACTCTTTCCAAGTTGGTAAGAGCCTCTTCATAAGTTCCACCATGAATGGTGAAATCATCCATATATACTTCAACACAATCATTTGTAAGGTCAGAGAATATTACCAGGAATTGCTCTTTGGAAGGTTGTTAGAGTATTATAGAGTTTAAATAGGAGTACTCAGTAAGTAAAATTTCTATAAGGGTAGGTAAATGTGGTTTTATTTTGATCTTCAACTGCCACCATTATCTGATTATACCCACTAAACCCATCTAGGAAAGAAAAATATCTTTTTTCTACCAAGTTGTTAAGAACTTGATCAATGAAAAGTAGAGGAAAATAATCTCTTGGTGTTGCTTTGTTCAGTTCTCTATAATCTATACATGCTCTTAATTTTCCATTTTTATTGCGCATAATTACCAGGGATGAAACTCACTAGCTATTTGAGATGGGGTAAATAAACCCAACTTTTAGTAATTTTTGGATCTCTATTTTGACTCTCTTTAATGTTGGGTTTATTCTTCTTTGTGGTTGTCTGACCGATTTGGAAAGTTCCATGTAAATGTGATGAGTGCATATGCTAGGGTGAATTCCCTTCATGTCATTATAATTCCAAGAAAAATCTTTAGTATGTCTTTCCAGTACTTCAAAGAGTTGATCTTCCTCTTCATTTGTTAACCAACTATTGATGTTCAAAATCTTTTTGGATAATACCAGGATTATTTTTGTACTTGAGTAGTTAGATTATATTTTATTGAATTCACTAATCAATAAGTTTAGAGGACATGGATGAGGAAGTATCTTATGAAACATGGTTACATTATCAACAAACTCTTCTCTAGGAGGAATTAGTCTTGTTAAAGAATAATGAATGCATCTAAGAAATGAGTTTGTTATTGTTATACCAATTTTCACACACTTTCCTAAATCAATTCATTATCATATGGTGAGGAAATAGTAGAAGTGGAGTTTTCATAATATTATATCTAACCCAAGAATCCTAAACTAAGGCATTCCATAGTTTCTGGACTAGCAGAGTTCGTAGATTCCATACTGGTAGAGTTCGTAGCTTTCAGACTGGCAGAGTCCATAACTTTCAAACTGGTAGAGTCTATAGATTCTAGGTATATGTCTCCATTCAATTCTTCTAAGAATTTTTTAACTGTGATCATAGCTAAGGTAGAAATATTGTTTGATGTGTTATCTGATTTATCCACCCAAAGTTTTTATATATGATTTATTGATAGTTTTACAGGAGGATACAAAGAGATGCATTTGTATTTTAACCTATTAGAAATGGTCATGTCTCCTGACCTGCAATCAATTAATAATTCTATAGTAGACAACCATGGTCTACCTAAGATTATGAGATATCCTAGAATCTTTGTTTTAGATTGCAAGATCATGAAATCTATTGGATATTCCCAATACTCTATTAGTACTTCAATATTTTTTATAGTCCCTTCTAGTTTATTTATAGATTGGTCCACCATTTGAAGAATGGTATTTGTGAGTTGCATTATCATAAGAGATAATGTAAGGAGGGTATCAATTTTCATAACATTAATTTTTGCTCCCAAATCTACCAAGACATTAGAAATTTCTTTACCTCTAATTGTGACTGTCATCACTGGGCTTCCTAGATCTGCATATTTTGAAACTAATAGTTTTCCTGCTAATAAATCAGCAATTTTTCTGACAACATGAATATTTCTTGGATATTTTTCTTTCCTCTCATGTGTCTTGATAAAAATGTTTTTGATTATCTTGTTAATTCAAGTATATCCCTAATAGCTTATAGTAGGGGTACCTCAATATTGATCTTTTATAACTGATGGACCATGTTTGATTCTTGTTTAATATCAATTTCTTTTAATCTTTCAAGAAAATTAACTATTGGTGTAGTAGTGTTTTATTTATTTGCTTCAGGGTTCATTTTGATTTTGGCTTCTCTAGTGTTTAATTGAGATGATTCTATTTTTTTATTAGGTATCTCAAAAATAAGAACTAGAGGTTTTTGTATAGTATTTCCTGATATTAAATGTATGTCCAAACAATCAATATCTCTAACATTCATTGTATCTTCCTATTCATTAACATAAATAGGTGTTGGTTGTTTATTTTTAGATTTACTATTGGTTGTGTAGGTATTGAGGGTTGATTGATTTGTCCTTGTTACTGAATAACTGGGGGTTGCATTATAGTTTGTTGTTAAAGTGGTCTTCTTGGTTGGGTGAATTGTTTTTATGGGTTCTACTATGGATTCCATTGTTGATATTGTTGTGGCATCCATTACTACTGTGATACCCATTGTTGCTATGGTACCCATTATTGTTGTGTCTATAGCACCATCCATGGGGGTGTTAGCATCCAATCTTGTCCTGCCCATGGATTTTGGATTGATAAAATTTAGGGTTAATTCCAAAAAGGTGAAGGAATTGAAACATTCTATGGTACCATCCATGGATTAACCGTGTTTCTTACATTAAACTGTCCTTGAGGCTGGTTTTGTGGGACAAAGTTTGTCTTTAGATATAATTTAATTATTCAGTGGACTAGACTTGTGTTTTCATTTGATTTTTTAAAATAGGAATAAGGATGTAATGTTTGGTATTATGATCTATTGCATCATAGATCCCACATGATGAAATATTGGTTTTATCTAGGGGCAGTCTCTAAGGGCATATTTCTATCTACACTTAGGCTAGTATATTGCTAAGGGTTATATTACATTTTTCTTAGCTTGAAGGCCATCTAAATTACTATTTAGTGTAAGCAAAATATCCATCTTTAGATTGAAAAATTCTTCCATTAGCTTACCCACTTCATTAGATTTCCCAAACCATCCTCTCCTAATTCTAGGTTTTATTTGAGAGTAGTTGGTAAAAAGCTCAGAAATCTAATTGAAAGCCAACTTATTTATATCTTCACCTCTCATCAAAATTATGGCATCTGTATTATCTTCATCCAACCCTGTTAAGAAAACCAATTTTAGAACTTCTTCAGTTAGTGAATAATTTCTTTTTTTATGAGTGAACATGAATCTATCCAAATAATCCTCTAAAGATTTATCCTCATTCTGTTTGATTTTAAAGAAATCCTCTTTTCTTTTTCACACTCGACAGTAATCTTGATACTTGTTTAAGAATTATGTCTTCATGTCATTCCATATTGTAATAGATTCACTACGTAAACCCATAAACCATCTCATAGCTGTATCTTTAAGTGTAGAGGGAAATAGTTTTAATTTCTAGCTATCTATTGTGTAATCATAGGTTTGACATAGCACCTTAAACTCAAATAGGAATTGATCAAGATATTCTATAGATCTTCCCTATAAATTGGGTAGATTAGCTGGTGAAATATTTTGTTATAGGGATTTGATCATTAGGATCTACAATAATAGGAAAGGAAAAAGTCCTTCCTAGTTGTGCAAGTTGTTGATTTTAGAGATCCATATTTTCTTCTTCTAATGATGTTTCAAAGTTGGGATAATTTTTCCACTAAATATTTGTGGTATTAGTTATGAATTGTTCAAAGTTCTCAAAATTTTCTTCAGCTATGGATTTTTGAAATGCTTCTTATAATTCCTTGGCAATTTCTAAGTAATGTCTTCCTACAAGAGATTGATCCTGAGAATTTGTCCTATGGGGCTTTCTTGTGGTAATGGCCTTGTTTCTTTCCAAGTTTCTAAATATTTTTGAAAATAGATTTCACTCGTAACTTCTAGTTCACTACTCAAAAAAGTTGAAGGATTTTCAACTTGTGTTCTTGGTAGAAATTTTGAGATGAATCATATTTTAGAGTCTCTAGAATGGTACATCAATTTATTGAATTTTTTTAAGGATTTTATGTTTTTTATAATTTATTTATATTTTTCACTCTAGACCAATAATTATTACCTTTTTAACACCTTGTTCCCTAGAAACAATGCCAAAAATGATGAGTGATGTTCAATTCCTCATTAAATCAATGTTCAATTGATGTCTTATCAACCAGGGCTGGTGTCCAAAGTTGTCTATAGTAAGGTGTAGGATGGTAGATCTATAAGTATTCTTATGGGGGTGTTTGATGGTCCTATTATAACTTTGATTAATAAAGGAAATGTGTCTTAAATTACTTGATTCACTCTTTTGCTGAAAAGGAAAAGATATAACTATTTAATCAAATGAATCCACTCTTTTTCTTGAAAATAAAATCACACTCCTATTTACGCTTGCATGGAAATAAAGATGTTTAATTTAAAAAATAAATTTGCTTCACATATTTGATATAAAATAAAACACACTTTTCTTAAAAAATTAATGACTTTGGACTAAGAAAATGCCTTTTGAACTGTGAAATTGTTTTGATGTTTTATGGAATGCAAATATTAGTAAGATTCTGATTAGTTATAACAAAGAGTTAATATAACATAACATAAATATTGTACACAATTCCTTGTTCCAAAGAGAGTGGGCCCTTGCTCCTCTCAGACTCAGGAATAAAGATTAATCAATGTTGGAAACTGAAGTGATAATTCATAAAATTGAAATGATTACAATCTGTCTAAAACCTGTAATATGCTTATGTGTATCATTTATCTATCCTCCTTTAATAATAAAAGTCTTACATTTTATACTAATATAATCAACTCAAAATAGGATGCAAAGAGATAGGATTCCTTGGTCGATCCACTCATCCAAAAATAGGAGATTGAATTTACAAGAGATCTAATTATTCTAATGAAATAGATATACTATCCTATAATAGTCCTAAGATCTAAATATATACAAATTTATCAAAAACAAATCCTAAAAAATAGAAGGTGGGTATTTTCCTCATTTGATTCCAGCTACAATGATTCTCTCTCATCTTATCTGGCCACCAGCTTCCCCATTTGTAGCTTTATCTTTATAGAATCCATAGAATTAACCTTGTAGAGTTAATAAAAATGAGCCTATAGAGTCTGTAGAAACAAGCCTATATATTCCATAGTGACAAGCCTGTAGAGTCCATAGAAATAAACATGTGGAGTCCATAAAAACAAGCCTGTGAAGTCCGTAGAGATATTATGTGTGAGTTTGTAGTTCTACTAGATGGAGATCAAAATTGAACTTTCACTATACATCACTTGTATCTTCTTTTTAAGCAATCTTCACAACAAAAATCATTAAAACATGCTATGTATTAGACATTAAGGACAAAGTAAAGGTTTAGTCTTTGGTTTAATATAAACAAGACAAATATCTAATTTCCATGTAATAACTATCTAAAAATATATGATTTGCAAAATATAATATCCTTAGAGAGATGAATTGAGGGAAATAACATGTCAATAATGAGCTATATTTTGAGCTCATCATCTCCCCCAGACTTTACCTTTTATAAGTCCCATTGCAAACATTTATTTACATTCATATCTCTTGCATTTGATTTTCACACTTTGACTCAAATCATTGTCATCAAATTCATCTATTATATACTTGTCTAAATTTCTTGTAAACCCCTAATGTTATTGAATTATTTGTTTCCATATATTTAATTGTTCCTTTGATTGTGGAGCCTAACTCTACCATCCTAGAATATGTGTGATCAAAAAAATGGGTCTATATCTCATGCCAATCCATTTCTTTTCTCCCCTAGAGTTTATTACCTTTATTAATATTTCCAAAATTGAGGTAGCTCTCCTCATGCTCCATCTTAAGTTATTTGGAGATATGACCTCTCATTTTTTAAGAGGCATTGAAAGTTGGTCCCACCTTTTCACACTTACAGTCATCACTGAATCAAAACTCTATCTTGATAACAAGACAAAAAAATAGCACAATCATATAGAGCTTGTAAATAATAAGTTTTAACTTAATCTCTTAAACAAGAACAATTAAAATTCTTTCTTATCAATTTGGGGATAGGAAAGGCTGGTCTGATACATAATTTTGTAGTCTTAGCATGATTTGTATACTCTTCAAATCTAATTTTAAATGCTAATGAATTTTTGAATGTAGAATGCAATTCCCTCAGTTAAACTTCTCCTACATGAAGGTTTATCAAGAACTTATCATGCTCAAGATCTCCTAAGATCAAATCATGTAAATAAAACTCACAAAGCAAATCTTGTTGATCATGTTCAGCACTATAGAAAATTTCTAGAAATATTGTTGGCTATAAAATCTTGTAAGGAAGATGACAAGAGATTTTCAAAAGCTATGATCTATAAAATTATTCAAATAAAAATAAAATATATGTAGGAGAAGGATTCCTACATGCCAAAATATATTCCTCTAATTTTCATGCATCTTGTAATTTTTTTTCTAAATCTTAGACCTTAGCTTTTAATTCTTTCTTTTCATTTTCCAATATTTTGTTTAAAGAGGTAACTTTGTTTTTTTGTTTGAGTATGGAATATTCTTATTCAATTTAATTTAGCATTTGAAAGGTAGGCATATTTGGACAACTTGTTTGACAACTTCGGTCGAAAAATATGTTAGGAGGAGAAGGTGCAATATTAGAAGGTACTTTGGAAGAGTTTACTAAACTCTACAATCTCCTATTCTCCTTTTTCATAGTTTCTATATATATCCAAAGGTCTATTTATTCACTTTCATTTTTCTTTATTGTTTCTTCTAATTTGTAAACTTTTACTACATGATTGATAGATGCTGTGTCTAATTTTTGCACCAACAATGAGTTAAAATGATCTTTATTATGTAATTAACTGATCAAGTTAGTAATGTTAGTTATTTGTTGTTGCTCTAGAGCTTGAGCTTGAAAAAGCTTCAAGGTTAACTGCATAATAGGATCAGTTAGATTAGATGACTCTTTTTCTCATGTTTGCATATAATTTTTCCTTTATTCATTATAGTTTCAATTGAAACATGTGGCTATTCTACCATACTTGATTCCTCTAATGTGATTGGATTTTCTCCTGGGATTGGCTCCTTTATTATGATTTGAGAGTTCCTTTTGATGTATGGGGGAATGAGATACCTTTTTAAGACTATCTAGAATGTCTGTAGCCTCTTATTCATCTTCATCCATAGAATTAACCTTCTCCTTTTGGTCACTCTATGATCTACACTCAGTTGTCTTTCCTTTTCAACCATCAAACCCTCGATCTTCTGAAGTTAAATAGTAACCTTTCATTTCAATTTTATTCTTCCTAAAAATATGATTGGTTGCACTACAGATTCTTGAGGTTCTTATGGGAACCTTGAAACTACAAGAATTTGAGACCTTGTGATTCTTCTTGAAAAAAAAGAAGGGATTTTTGTTAAGACTATAGTCTGTGATTTCTTTTTTGGATTTTTTTTCTCAACTAATGTAGTAGATGGAGATAAATGTTTCTATGGTAAATTTTAGGTTTCTTGTGTAGGTAGAATTGGAATTTTTTGTGTTGCACTATTCTTGAATTCCTCTCAGACCTCTTGTCCTTGCTGAGGGAAGTGATGTTGGATAATTGGGTGAATACGGCCATGGTGCCTAAAAGCAACATTAGGAGTTATAGTCATAATTTGAAGGGTATCATATACTAAGGATGGGAGTTTAATCTTGTAATGAGGGTTTTTCCTCCTATACTTAAGGTGTATTAATATTTTCATGGCATCTCCTCCTAAGAGACTATTTTTCCCCTAAAAAATGATATACCTGAGTACCCACTTAGATACAAATTTCTAGTGTTCAGGAAGTGAATTTCTATGAATCCATTTTGATTTTACATTAGAATATATTAGACACAAAGTCCCAGTCTACGCATTACCATTAAACTAAATAATTAAATCATTAGATAGAATTATGCTTGTCACTCTCAATCCCTCTTTTCAAACTTGAATGATTTGACTTATAATTTGAGTTGAAATAGGAATAATAATGCCTTTAACAACTGAAAACTTAGGGGTGAAATTAGAGATAAATTCTCTTACCATTATTTTGTCAAAATCCTATAATTTTTCAATGAAAGGTAGCCAGCCATTTGATCTAAACACTACTATAGAAGCTTTGTCTTTATGAAGATTTGCTACATTCTTCAGCTCTGATCTCATTTATTGTCCCATTTCTACTTAGATTTATAGACACTATATTTATTTAACTCAAATTAGGGTTTATATGAACTTCTATTGAAATTTGTAGGCAACAATCACTGACGACCTATAGAAATGAAATG
Source organism: Torreya grandis (assembly GCA_037957365.1). Classification (NCBI taxonomy): domain Eukaryota; kingdom Viridiplantae; phylum Streptophyta; class Pinopsida; order Cupressales; family Taxaceae; genus Torreya; species Torreya grandis. The sequence continues at coordinate 618,364 of JARHVA010003351.1, read as the reverse complement.
TTTTGTGTAAAAATCTATAGCTTCATGAGTCTATAGTTTGATATAATTACTTTATATAGTTCAATGCCACACATTTCTACAAAGTGTGCCAGTTGTGTTGTCAAAAGATTAAAAATTAGATGAAATGATGACATGGCACTTTAACGGTGATAGTTATTTATCATTTTATTTAGAACCCCTTTATGATGTCCCATAATTATAATTATTGATGATGTAATTGATTACACTAAAGCTGAATAGGTCATCATGATGTAGACATACACATTTTCCATCTTGTTTGCATGCTTATCCATTATGGTATGTGTCATGTCATTTCATTTTGAAATGCTTCAAGTTTGGGTCATCTCCATATAATAAATCTTAATTAAATCAAAGATAATTAGTTAACTAAACATAAATAAATATAATATATTTCTCACTTACTTTTAACTATAGATTTATCCTTTGCTCATCATTTGTCCTGCACAAATAAGTTTGCATGGATTAGTCAACATGTGTTGAAAGAACAACTTTTATTGCATGGAGAAGACCAATCATAGTGACATGATGAGATTCCTTTTTTTTTCTTATATATATATTTTGTTTTTTCCCTTTGGCCAACTATTTCTATTTTTCTAGCCAAAGCCCTTTTACAATGCATAGCTAGCCAGCAAGCTGGTTTTCTGGGTATGCATCATCAATAGTGTCCCTAGAAGGATTTTTACTATTTTTTTTATGCAGGTTCATCAAGGATTAGGTTCTCTAGAAGAAGTAGATTCCTTTAGAATAGATACTTGATCTTTTATATTTTGAACAAATTCTTCTTTATTGAAAAGTTTTTGATAAATCTTCAATCTATGTCCATTGACTAAAAGAGCTCTTTTGCTATCATTAATAGGTATTAGCTTAACAAAACTATTTTCAAAGACCTCCTCAATATGATAAGGTCCCAACCACCTCATTTATAATTATCCTTTAAACTATTGAAATTTGAAATCAAACAACAGTGCTCAATCTCTTTTTTAAAACTTTCATTACTTGATCTATGAATCATATCAAACTTTTCTTTGATGTTGTATCAATTCAATTCTTTGTAGTGCTTCCATCCTCATCTCATCAAGTTGATTAAGCTGTAAGAGTCTTTATTTCTATATTTCTTCTAATTCAATCCCTACTTCTACATATGTTTTCAAAGTTTGTAACTTAAATTTAATAAAGAATAAGGGATTCTTACCATAAACTAATTCATAAGGTGAAAATCTAGTTGTTTTTTTCTAAGTACTATTATAGGCCCAAATAATTTTTGGTACCTTATCTATCCAATACTTTCTACTAAAATTTGTTGGGGAATCACTAGAACAACAACAGTTCTGATTCCACTTGTTAGGATCTTGCTCACCAATAGGAGAGCATAATATGATTACCTTGTATAAGCAACTAAACATGGAATTATACCAGATTGAATAAGTAACTAGAATTCACACATAGCACAGAATATGAGAGACAATACACACACTTGTATTAATACTCATACAGAAAGAAAATACAATAAAGCAGATACCACTTCTTCTCCACACCTCTCAGATGATTCCCACACATCAAGTGTTCAGTTATTCTCAATCAAGAGTCCGCTCTCCTACCAAAACGGTCCCAACAACCAACTCACACACAGAATTGGTGTTCACCTCCAATCTGAATAGTAATAACCCTGTTAGTACACCAAGCACTCTAAAGTACTTCAAGTTGATCTCCCATGAACCTGCAACCTGCAATTCAATAGACCATACTTACACATGTAGATCCCCTGTGAGCTTGCAACAACCTGCAACTCAATGATATTACACTTGGAAGGAGCTTCCTTACCTTCCTCTCTTACACACTGAAGAATCTCTTCCTTGAATCCCTGATTCTTAGATTCTTAGATTCTTAGATCCTTAATTACAATATAGCCCATGAGTCTATTATATAGATCTCATGCATACATAAATTAGACATACAATTAAAATAATTAGAAACGCAACTCGAGACTATAATTAGCCCTTAGCATGCAAACACTTGGTTTGTTAATGAACTATCCGTGAACTGGTAGTTTTGGAACCACACAGGCGACTGATGTCGATCCCTGTCTGTCTGGATGTTGCCGATGTCATCCGACCTTCTGCCAACTTCAGTTGCCTTTAGTCCACACGTGCCGATGTCAGTTGGCTTCTGCACTATACTCTGTTGACACCGGTCTTCCTAGAACTCAGCAACACTTTGACAACCTCCTCCATGTTTACAATGGTTGAAGCTTTTAGCTCCACAACCTAACAATCTCCCACTTGGAGATAAATAGCTACAACTGTACCTGTACCTATACTCTGTCTAATCTGTATCCTGACTTGTATCCCTCCTCAAGATTACTCTTGAAGACCAACCACCACAACACTTGTGGTGAACCTCCTGTCATCCAAATCACTTGCCACATCCGCATCTACAAACCATGTAGAAAAGAAATTGAACCTTGCATAGCAAGTGTACCTGCTACTGGTCCTTCTCATATACCTGAGAATCCACTGAACTGACCTTTAGTGCTACTTTCCTGGATTGACTCCAAACTTGTGACAACTCCCACTACTTGGAAAAACTCAGGTCCAGTACATACCATGCACTTAACCTCACTATGTGAATCAGGACCCTATTCTGTGAACTATCCAACCATCGGCATGCTCATTGGTCTCACACAATCATCTTGAGACAAAATCAACCTGTGACCTTCCATGCCCCTAGAACACACTTATGCCAAAGAATTTGCTGCTCCAAATTCCTTATGACACTCCACTTGAACTAACTTTACCTTAGCTCAGCAACCCTGCATGTGTAACCCTGTAATCAAGAAAACATACAACATACAGTAACAAGATGATGTCACGACTCATCACCCACCTGGTAAAGAGAACCACAGTAGTTACCCTGACATTGATTAAAGCCATGCTTTGTCATCCACCTATCAAAACCTGTACCACTATCCTGCAGCTACCTCAAGACCATACACCTTGGCCTTTTGTCTCACGTATCCATTTCCGCTCTTCTTCATTCTGAACATCCATTCATCTCTAGTGCTTTAACCCAGCTGGAAACTCCACCAAAAAACTCTTGTTTGGTTCTCCTCTAAGGAATCACATTCCTCATCCATGCCTAGCTCCCACTATTTCCTGGATCTACCTATTCTGCTTCTTTAACAACTTCCTGGTTCTTGACCATCAGTCAGCAACAAGTAGTGTGAAGAAGGGAAATGATGAATATGAGGCTTACTTGCCACTTCAATCCTCCTTATGGGTGCTTGAGACTCCTTGACAGCTTGCTGTCCACCCAAAATCTATCTCAGTGATTGAAGCCAGTCACGTCTCAGTCTGTACCTGACTGACATCAGTTTCATGCGACTGTCTCCTTGCCGACATCAGTTTTCTCTGGCCGATGCCGGTAGATATCTGTCCTGAGTCACTAAAGTTGGTCTGCACATAGCTGACATTGGTCCTTGTCTAGACGCTGACGTCAGTTTTCTAGTTGACGTTGGTCTCTTGTTTTACTTGTGAGAAATGACTTTTTTCCGCAAGCTCTTTTTGGAACAAAACCTTGTCCAAATCACCTTTGCTCTACTCAAAATTCCTCAGCCCCTTTGACTGATACCTATCTATCATCTTCTCCTTGAAAACCAAGGCTTTCCTGTTCTTGTCACTAACATCGGATTTCTCAAGAAATGAAACTTTCTTCTTCTGCATACAGAAATCATGATCCATGCTCTTCACATCGGAAAGCATACCCTTTGACTCAAGAACATGCATCTCCTTCTTATCCATGTGACCAAGCCTATTAAGCCACATCTTTGAATCTACAGTTGAAGTAGATAACCTAGAAAGAGAATCAGTAATACAAGCAGATAGATAAAGCTTACCTACTTTCTTACCTCTAGCTACAACAAGTGCACCCTTGGTAACCTTCCAAGAGTCCACTGTGAGAGTTACTATGCAACCCTCTTCACCCAACTTTCCAACTGAAATCAAATTCCGCTCTAGGAATGGGACATGCATGACCTCCTTCATCACCCATGTGTTGCCTGTCTACATTTTCAGCTTCACTTTCCCTTTGCCAACCATCTGACAAGGCTTACCATCCCCTAAATAAATTTCTCCAAAGTCTCCCTGGACATACTCATGAAAAAACTCCCTATTTGGGGATGCATGACAAGAGGCACCAGAATCTAAAATCCAGGATTCTACTTTATCCAAAGAACATACCAGAGCATCCTGTGCAACATATTCTACAACATCTGCTTCTTCTTCATGTCCTTCATGCTGATCTACAAATGATCTGCAATCCCTTTTTAGGTGTCCTTGCTTGTCACACTTCCAGCAGATTATTCTGCCATACCTGGATTTGATCTCCTGCCTATCTTCAACTTTGATCTCCCATGCTCGATCTTCTCTCTTTGCCTTCCTCTACCTTCAACACTCAAAGCAATACCTGATGATTCACCTATGCTTTTCTTGTGTATCTCTTCATTCAAGATCACACTCACAACATCATCCACTTTTAAGATTTTTGAAGCAGACGCAGTATTGCTAACTGCCATAACCAAACTCTCCCAGCTTTCAGGTAATGAGCACAAGATTAAGAGAGCCTTAATTTCATCATCAAAATCAATATTGACTGAACTTAACTAGTTTACCAAACCATGGAAATCACTAAGATGACTATGTATAGATCCATCATCCAACATTTGCAAATTAAATAGTTGCTTCATAAGAAACACCTTATTTCAAGCAGAGGGCTTTTCATATAAATTTGCCAAAGATTCCATCAACTCTATCATTGTCTTACACTGTGATAAGTTTGAAATCACAGACGATGCAAGACTCAATCTTACAGATCCCAGAGCCTTCAGATCAAGAATGTTCCATTCTTCATCTTTCATATATGTGGGCTTACATGCAACCCCACCCAACGGTAAGTAAAAATCTTTCTGATACAGACAATCTTCTATCTGCATCCGCCATACTTGGTAGTTCTTGCCATTAAACTTCTCCATTCATAGTCTACTTACATCTGCCATTGCTATACTCCCACTCAAACAAAAACACCTGTGAGTAACCTGTAATCAACACACTAACCAGATCTCAACCAACCTATTAGTAAACCCAACCAAAAAGCTTTGATACCACTTGTTGGGGAATCACTAGAATAATAACAGTTCTGATTCCACTTGTCAGGATCTTGCTCACCAATAGGAGAGCACAATATGATTACCTTGTATAAGCAACTAAACACGGAATTATACCAGATTGAATAAGTAACTAGAATTCACACATAGCATAGAATATGAGAGACAATACACACACTTGTATTAATACTCATATGGAAAGAAAATACAATAAAAAAGATGCCACTTCTTCTCCACACCTCTCAGAGGATTCCCACACCTCAAGTGTTCAGCTATTCTCAATCAAGAGTCCACTCTCCTACCAAAATGGTCCCAACAACCAACTCACACACAGAATTGGTGTTCACCTCCAATCTAAATAGTAATAACCCTGTCAGTACACCAAGCACTATAAAGTACTTCAAGTTGATCTCCCATGAACCTGCAACCTGCAATTCAACAGACCATACTTACACATGTAGATCCCCTGTGAGCTTGCAACAACCTGCAACTCAATGATCTTACACTTGGAAGGAGCTTCCTTGCCTTCCTCTCTTGCACATTGAAGAATCTCTTCCTTGAATCCTTGATTCTTAGATTCTTAGATCCTTAATTACAATACAGTCCATGAGTCTATTATATAGATCTCATGTATACATAAATTAGACATCCAATTACAATAATTAGAAACGCAGCTCGAGACTATAATTAGCCCTTAGCATGCAAACACTTGGTTCGTTAATGAACTATCTGTGAACTGGCAGTTCTGAAACCACACAGGCGACCGATGTCGGTCCCTATCTATCTAGATGTTGCTGACATCAGCCGACCTTGTGCCGACGTCGGTTGCCTTCAGTCCACACGTACCGATGTCGGTTGGATTCTGCACCATACTCTGCCGACACCGGTCTTCCTGGAACTCAGCAACACTTTGACAACCTCCTCCATGTTTGCAATGGTTGAAGCTTTTAGCTCCACAACCTAACAAAATGAACAACTTTGGTTAAAATAGTTTTCAGTTCTCTGTTGGTGATTTCAACTTGCCCATTAACTTGTGGATGGTATGGAGATGTTTTTCTATGTTGAGTTTGATATACTTGCATGAATTTATTTATCATGTTTGATATGAACTATGGTCCTTGATCTAAGACTATCTCCCTTGGAGCACCAAATCTTGGCATGATTTTGAAATATAATAAATCAACTACCATCTCTTCTCTTACATGAGTTAATAATTCCACTTCCATCCACATAGTCACATAGTCTGTGCATACTATGAGATATTCTTTTCCTCTAGAAGGAGGATCCATAAGATCTATAAAATCAATTCACCATTTCTCAAATGGTTCTAAAACCAATTAAGGATGAGGGTGTAGAGGCATCTCTATTGAAAAAGTAGGCTATCCAATTCTTTGACAAATATCACAGTGTCTGACATATCTTTTCACTTATTGATGAAGGTGAGGCCAATAGTTTCCTACTCCTAAGATTTTGTGTATGGTTGTTTGAGCTGAGTAATGACCTCTTCCTAGTTCATCATGACAAACTCTAATGATATCATAAGCTTCAATATTTGTCACACACCTATGAAACACATGGTCAGGTCTAAGTTTGAATAGCATTCTGTTAATCCATTTAATTTTTTTTGATTAAATATATCTTTTCTTTTTGTGAAAATTACAAAAGAAACTTCCCTGTGGTGAGGTAATTACCTATATCAGCAAACCATAGAGATTTTGATGAAATAGAAAATAGTTCATCTAAAAAGTCATCTTCCACTAGTTCTTCTTCACCTGTAGTGTTCATTCTTGATAATAAATCAGCAACCACATTAGAATTCTCTGATTTATCTATAATAGTAACATCAAATTATTATACAAGCAACAACCATCTAATAATATTACCTCATACAATTGGTTTGTTGGTAAGATATCTAATAACTGAATGGTTTGTATAGACAAATATTGTGTAGCCTATTATATAGTATCTAAATTTGTTAATTGCATAGAATATAGCTAAAAATTCCCTCTCAGTTATGGTGTAGTTTATTTTAGCAGGTGTCATGTTTTTGCTAATATAATATATAATATACTTGTTATCCTCTTCATCCTTTTATCCAAGAACTTTTCTTATTGCTATATTGGAAGCATCTGTATATATATGGAATGGCTGAGTCCAATCTGGTCCTCTCAGTACTTAAATAGTAATGAGTTTAGCTTTGATAGTATCAAAGGCCTATTGACAACTATCACTCCATTTGAATGTACTATCTTTTGTATGTAAGGAAAACATAAGAGTAATTATTTGGCTAAAATTATTTATGAAGCATCTGTAGTAACCAGCATGTCCTATAAAACTTTTAATTTTAGTTTGTGTTTGTGAGATGGGTAAGTGGGAGATTATTTCAACCTTCTTTGGATCTACTTGAATGCATTTTACAAAAATATGGTGTCTAAACACTATTCCTTCATCCATAATCAGCAAACATTTCTCATGGCTCAAAGATAATTGATGTTCTTTACATCTAATCAATTCTCTTTCTAATTTGATAAGAGCCTCTTCACAAGTTCCACCATGAATGATATCATCCATATATACTTCAACACAATCATTTGTAAGGTTAGAGAATATTGCTAGAACTACTATTTGAAAAGTTGTTAGAGCATTACAGAGTCCAAATGGGAGTACTTGGTAGGAAAAATTTCCCAAAGCATAGGTAAATGTAGTTTTATCTTGATCTTTAGCTACCGTCGTTATCTAGTTATACCCACTAAACCCATCTAAGAAATAAAAATATCTTTTGTTGCCAAGTTATGAAGAACTTGATCAATGAAAGGTAGAGGAAAATTATCTCTTAGTGTTGATTTGTTCAGTTCTCTATAATCTACACATAACCTTAATTTTACATTTTTCTTGGGCATAATTACCAAGGGTGAAACCCACTGGCTATTTTATATGGGGTAAATAAATCCAACTTCCATCAATTTTTGGATCTCTATTTTGACTATCTCTTTTAATGCTTGGTTTATTCTTCTTTGTGGTTGTCTAACCAGTTTGATAGGTTATGCGTAAATGTGATGAGTGCATATGCTGGGGTGAATTCCCTTAATGTCTACATAATATCAATAAAAATCCTTGATATGTCTTTCTAGTACTTTAAAGAGTTGATCTTTCTCTTCATTTATGAACCAACTATTGATGTTCAAAATATTTCTAGGTAATACCAAGATTGGTTTTATGCCTAGGTAGTTAGATTCTATTTACTTGAATTCACTAATCAATGAGTTCAAAGGATATGGATGTGGAATTAGATTATAAAACATGGTTACATTATCAACAAAATCTTCTCCAAGAGGAATCAGTCTTGCTAAAGAACAATGTAATACATCTAAGAAATGAGTGTGTTGTTATTCTATCAATTTCCACACACTTTATTGAATCAATCTATGATCATATGGTGAGGAAATAATAGAAGTAGAATTGGAGGTTTCATAATATTCTATCTGATCCAAAAATCCTAAACTGAGGTAGTCCATAGTTTCTAGACTTGTAGAGTCCATAGATTGTAGACTAGCAGAGTCTATAGCTTTCAGACTAGCAGAGTCTGTAGCTTTTGGACTGGCAGAGTCCATAATTTCTAGGTATATGTCTTCATTCAATTCTTCCAATTGTTTTTTAACTATGATCATAGCTAAGACAAAAATGTTGTTTGATGTGTTGTTTGATTCATCCACCCAAAGTTCTTGTATGTGATTTATTGATAATTTTGTAGGAGGATACACAAAGATGCATTTGGATTTTAACCCATTAGAAATAGTCATGTCTCCTGACCTGTAATCAATTAATGTTTCTATAGTATCCAACCATATTATACTTAGGATCATGGGATATCCTAGATTCTTTGTTTTAGGTTGCAAGATCATGAAATCTACTGGATATTCTCAAGACTCTATTAGTATTTCAACATTTTATATATTCCCTTCTAGTTTAGTTATAAAGGTCCACCATTTGAAGAATGATAGTTTTGGGTTACAATCTCATAAGATATAATGTAAGGAGAGTATCAGTTGTCATAACGTTAATTATTGCTGCCAAATCTACCAAGATGTTAGGAATTTATTTACCTCTAATTATGATTGTGATCACTGAGCTTCCTGGATCTACATATTTTGGAACTAATAGTTTTCTTGCTAATAAATCAGTAACTTTTCTATCAACATGAATGGTTCCTAGATATTTTCTTTCCTCCTAGGTGTCTTCATACAAATTTTTTTGATGATCTTGTTCAATTTAGGTATATCCCTAATAGCTTTTAGTAGGGGTACCTCAATATTAATCTTTTGTAACTCATAGACCAAGTTTGATTCTAGTTTAATATCAATTTATTTTAATCCTTTGAGAGAAAGAACTACTGGTGTAGTAGTGTTTTCTTTGTTTACTTTAGAGCTCATTTTGATTTTTACTTTTCTAGTATTTAATTGAGATGATTCTATTTTTTTCTTTTTCATCGGGTATCTCAGAAATGAGAACTGGAGGTTTTTGTATAGTTTTTCTTGATCTTAAATGTATGTCTAAATAATCAATAGCTCCAACATTCATTATCTCTTTGTATTCATTAAAATAAATAGGTGTTGGTTATTTAATTTTTAAATTTGCTATTGGTTGTGTATGCATTGAGGGTTGATTGATTTGTCCTTGTTGCTGAATAACTAGGGGTGGCATTATAGTTTGCTATTAAATTGGTCTTCTTGGTTGGATAAATTGTTGTTGTGGGTTCCACTATGGATTCCATTATTGATATTATTGTGGCATCCATTGCTGCTATGGTACTCATTATTGTTGTGGTACCCATTGTTGTTGTGGTTGTGGCACCATCCATGGGGGTGTTGGTGTCCAATCTTGTCCTACCCATAGATTTTGGATTGATTTAATTTGAGGTTGATTCTAAAAAGGTGAAGGAACTAAAGAATTCCATGGTGCCATCCATGGATTAACTGGGTTTCTTTCATTAAACTGTCCTTGAACCTATTTTAATGGGGCAAAGTTTTGTCTCTAGATATAATTTAATTCTTCAGTGCACCAGACTCGTGTTTTAATTTGATTTTTTAAAATAGGCAAAAGGGTGAAATGTTTGATATCATGATTAGTTGTATCACAGATCCCATATGATGAAACATTAGTTTTATCTAGGGGTAGTCTTTAAGGGCATGTTTCTATCTGCACTTAGGATAGTAGATTGTTAAGGGTTTTGTTGTATTTGCCTTATCTTGAAGGCTATCTAAAGTACTATTTAGTGTAACCAGATTATCTATCTTTAGATTGACAAATTCATCCATTAGCTTACCCACTTCGTTAGATTTTCCAAACCATCCTCTCCTAATTCTGGGTTTTGTTCAAGATTAGTTGATACAAAGCTTAAAAATCTGATTGAAAACCAACTTATTTATATCTCCACCTCCCATCAAATTTAAGGTATCTTTAGTATCTTTGTCCAACCCTTTTAAGAAAACCAATTTCAAAACTTCTTTAGTGAGGGGATAATTACTTCTTTTATGAGTGAACATGAATCTATCTAAATAATCCTCTAAAGATTCATCCTCATTCTATTTGATTTTGAATAAATCCTCTATTCTTTCTCACACTCGGTAGTAATCTTGATACTTATTTCCATGTCATCCCATGTTCTAATAGAATTGCTAGGTAAACCCATGAACCATCTCATAGATACATCTTTAAGTGTAGATGGAAATGGTTTTAATTTTTGGATATTTATTATGTAATCATAGGTTTAACATAACACCTTAAACTCAAATATGAATTGATTAGAATATTCTATAGATCTTCCCCAAAAATTTGCCAGATTAGCTGGTGAAATATTTTTCATGGGGGTTTGATCATTAGGATCTATAATAATAGGAAAGGAAAAAGTCCTTCCTGGTTATGCAAGTTGTTGATTTTGGAGAGCCATATTTTCTTCTTCTAATGATGTTTCAAAGCTGGGATGATCTTCCCACTGAATATTTGTGGTATCATTTATGGGTTGTTCAAAGTTTTCAAAATTTTCTTCAACTATGGATTTTTGAAATGCTTCTTCTAAGTCCTTGACAATTTTTAAATAATGTCTTCCTATAAGAGATTGATCTCAAGGAATTTTTCCTATGGGGATTGCTTGTGGCAATGGCCTAATTTCTATCCAAGTTTTTGAAGATTCTTGCAAATAAGTTTCACTCGTAACTTCTAGTTCACTACTCATAGATGTTGAAAGAGTTTCAACTCGTGTTCTTGGTGGGAATTTTGGGATGAATCATCCTTTAGAGTCTATAGGATGGTACATCAATTTATTGAATTTTTTTGGGGGATTTTATGGTTTTTACAATTGATTTATATTTTTCACTCTAAACCAATAATTATTACCTTATTAACACCTTGTTCCCTAGAAATAACACCAAAAATGATGAGTGTCATTCAACTCCTAATTTAATCAATATTCAATTGATGTCTTATCAACCAGGGCTGGTATTCAAAGCTATCTGTAGTAAGGTGTAGGATGGTAGATCTAGAAGTCTACTTATGGGGGTGTTTGATTGTCCTATTCTAACTTTGACTAATGAAGGCAATGTGTCTTAAAATACTTGATTCACTCTTTTGCTGAAAAGGAAAAGATATATCTATTTAATCAAATGAATCCACTCTTTTTCTTGAAAGTAAAATCACACTCCTATTTACACTTGCGTGGCAATGGAGATGTTTAACTTAAAAAATAAATTTGCTTCACATGTTTGTTGTAAAAGAAAACACACTGCGCTTAGAAAGGAAATGACTTTGGAATAAGGAAATACCTTTTGAACTGTGAAATTGTTTTGATATTTTATGAATGAATGCAAACATTAGCAAGATTCTGATTAGTTATAACAAAGAGTTAATATAATATAAAATAAATATCGTACACAATTCCTAGTTCTAAGGAGAGTGGACCCTTTCTCATCTCAGACTCAAGAACAAAGATTAATCAATGCTAGAAACTAAAGTGATAATTCATAAAACTAGAATGATTACAATCTATCTAGAACCTATAATATGCTTGTACATATCTTTTATCTATCCTCCTTCAATAACAAAATTCTTAGATTTTATACTAATATAATCAACTCAAAATAGGATTCAAAGAGGTAGGATTCCTTGGTAGATCCACTCATCCAAAAATAGGAGATTGGATTTCCAGGAGATCCAATTATTCTGATGAAATAGATATACTATCCTATAATAGTCCTAAGATCCAAATATATACAACTTTATCAAAAGTAAATATTACAAAATAATAGACAAGTATTTTCCTCATTTGACTCCAGCTAGAATGATTCTCTCTTATCTTATCTGGCCACTAGCTTCCCCATTTTTAGCTTTGTCTTTATAAAATCCACAAAATTGACCCTGTAGAGTCAGTAGGAACGAGCCTACAGAGTCCATAGAAACAACCCTATAAAGTCCATAGTGACAAGCCTATGGAGTCCATAGAAAAAATCCTATGGAGTCCATAGAAACAAGCCTATAGATTTCATAAAAACATTTTGTATGAGTTCGTAGTTTTGTTAGATAGAAATCTAAATTAAACTTTCACTATTCATCACCTGTGTCTTCTTCCTAAGAATTCTTCACAATAAAAATCACTAAAATATGCTATGTATTAGATATTACTAACAAAGTAAAGGTTTAATCTTTAGTTCAATATAAACAAGACACGTATCTACTTTTCATGTAATAACTATCTAATAATCTATGATTTGCATAAGACAATATCCTTAGAGAGATGAATTGAGGGAAATAACATGTCAATAATGAGCCATATTCTAAGCTCATCACATGTAGCACCTCCTCACTAAAGAATATGAGGAATGAGGATGTTAAAATGTTCTTGAAGACCTGATGAGTACTAGAGATGGATTTTCACTTATTTGATGCCATGTGTCATAAGGAGAATTGTTCAGCTAGAAGAGGAAGCATTGTCAAGTTTCCCTCCTTTTTTTTTAATAATGCTTGAAGATATTAATATGGTAATTGAAGGTTAGATATTCCACACCAAGGCTTAATTGATAACCCTAATTTCAAAAGGGTCTAATTATAACTAAGTATTTTCCTTCATTTTAAGCCACCTTTCACAATTGGAGCTCACACTTACATTTTCAAGTAATTTACAAACTAGAGTGGTATGAGACAAGAATACCAACTGTTGTCATATATATCAAGCATTTTATTTTCTCAAGTTACATATTTTTTAGTATGGTTACAAGTAAGTATTCTCTAAGTTATTGACTTAGTGCTTTAGAAGTGAATTTTGGAGGAATTACAGAGTTAGCCACTAGGAAAGGATATTTTTTCAGTTTGAGGGAAGGTAGTATCACATCGGTCTAGAAAAATGGCTTCTTTTTCTTTAGTCCCTCTGAAAAGTAACATTACCTCAATTCTTGATGGGATTAAGGACATTGATTTCTAATGTTTATATTTTTATACCATGTCAAATCTTATGTAAAAACCTAATCCCCACAAGGTGGTAGACAATTTGGGTATGAGTTACATGGTTCTTACAATAGCTTTTCCATTAACATCCCCATACCCAAAATTGGTCAGTGCATGCATGAAGGTGTATAATGAGGATATAAGAACTATACTTGATGGGAACTAATTAGTTGTCTATTCATTCACCCCTCAAGCTCTTAGTGCCATTCTCAGGATATCTTCACAACTTGAGGGAATTGTTTTGACTATGGAAGAGTGTTAGGTGTGCATTATTAAGAATGATAGCCTCATTTGGGATATTGTAAACACTTGTTGGCTCATAAGAAGAGAACTGAGGTTTCCAAATTGACTAGGAATCTTAAGTTAATAGAGTTTAAGGAACTACCATGATATGTCATCACCATGGTTGCTAGAGTTTATGGGGTACTGATGCTAGAGAAGTTTGAGCCATGGATGTTTTCCATCCTTATTTGTATACTAGAGGGTAAGAAGCAATTAAACTGGGCCTCAATTCTGAGTAATAACCTACATAACCAAATAATGAAGTTATGGGTGTCCATTTATTCCAAAGAGGCATTTAATGGTAAATTTTACATGACTTTCTACCTCATGTATAGCTTAATGCATAAAAAATATTGCCTTGGACTCACTATGAATCCCTCTGATCTCAAAATTTATGATTTGCATCCTGAAATGACATTGGAATGTTTTAGGAACAACTGGTCAAAGGTCTATAATTGTTTTTTAATGCCATGATAAGTGTCTTCTACCCTCTAAAGAGTTTAAATAGAATGACCAAGGTGGCCAGGGACATGATTGATAGGTTCAATGTGATATACATTCAATTCTACACCTTCACATACATGTAAGTGAGTGGTTATATAGGGGCATCCTATAAGCTACTTAGGTATGTTGATGACAAGGTGGAACTCATGGAGTTATGAAAAAAATGGTTCCCCCACATGATATGATTGTGGAAAATAAGATTAAAAACCCCTTCAAGTTCCCTATATAGATAGGATATTATACATGTCCTACTCTAGCTAGAGCAAAGGGTTTAGAATAAGAAATTGGGTGGTTTTAAATGGACAAGATGCCTCCTCATTCCAACTATGAAATATCGTGATTGGTTAATAATGCTATGAATGTAGTTATGTACCACACACACTAGGAGAACATTTGGTCAAAATGCACAATAGAGGAGAAAGTAAAAAAAGTTAATTACTTAAGGCTCACCATTTAGGAGATTATTTCAGATGGCATCATCCCCATCCCTAAGGACATGGTAGATGATAAGGCTATAATGTCATCAACTTACACTAAGCATAATATAGAGATGTAGCCTATAGCTCAAGTAGACTTCATAGTCCTAGAGAATTATTCAATTGCATGAAGGGTGTATCATATAATGAAAAGAAAATTTAGGTGGTTAAAGTACCAAGGTGTGGACATCAATTTAAATGATACCCCTACCCTTAAGGAACTCAGATTTGTATAGGAGCTTAAGGTGATTCTTCCTCCTTACACTATGTTGGGTGAATATTTTGTCATTCAGCTATTTGATTGGGCAAAATAGGTCTTATCATCCACAGTAAAGGAGATTGGTTGGCCTAGTGCACATGTTTACTACATCAGAGGTGGACAAATCTCTCCTCTCATCAAGGGGAGGTTCCCTATAAGTATGCAGGAGCTATTTACTATATAAATAAGTAAAAAATATCACTTAGGGGTAGAATACACCATCCATCTCTCTTCTTTCAGAGATGATGTTAAAAAATAGAGGAGAAAATCCTAGTGGAAACACTGAAGGCACTTCTCTTCTTTTAGAAGTGTTCTTGCAGGAGACAGCAGAAGTTCTTTCATGTAGTGACAAGAAACTAGTAACAAAGGCGTAGTAACCAATAGGATGAAGTATAACACAAAGTCTACACCTCAAGTTCCCAAAGAGTGAAACACAAAGGATAATGGGGGCACAAAGTCATCTCAAAATCCTCAACACAGAAAGAAACTAAAAACACACATTGAAAATAGTTGTGAAAGCACAAAGTCTTCCCCATAATTGGTATCAGGACACCTTCTTGATTAATTTCACTAGTTCTACTTGCAAAATTAAATAAAAAAGAACACATTTAGAAGATAGACATAAGAACAATCTCCTAAAATGATACAAGCTATGACAGCACAAAGTCTGCAAATAACTTGATTTCTTATTCAGATAAAATGATATGAAAAATAACCTAAGCTCAAAGTCTCAATGTTCTTTCAATTTGGGTAGAGTTTCACTTCTATAAAATGAAAAGTCTCCATTCTTCAAGCTTTTAAAAAATCTACAGACTCTGCATGCTTAAATATATGGACTCTACAGGCTTAAATCTACGGACTCTACAGGCTTGAAACTATGGACTCCGTAGGCTCATTTCTACGGACTCCACAAGTGGGATTCTATGGATTCTTTCAAGGCTCGAGAGACTTAGAGAAAACTATGGACTCTACAGGCCAAGTTCTATGGACACAGTTCTATGACCTTCACAGGTTGATTTCTATAGACTCTATAGGAAAGAAACAAGGTCTCAACACTTAGGCATTTTTATGATTGGTTCAATGCCTTGGTTCAACCAAAAGAGTTCATCGGTAAGCTTTTAAGCAAATATTAAACCATTGAACTATTGAACCTTAAACCAAAAAAAGGTTTAAGGGTTTAATGGGTTCAAGGTTCAATGGCGTCAGCAAGAGTCAAGCACTTTGGCAAAGGTTCAACAAGTTCAACCGCTTCAAGGTTCAATGGCTTCAAAACACTTATCAAAGAGAAGAAGGCTAAAACCATTGAACCATTGAACCATTAAACCAATTTGGTTCAAAGGTTCAATGGATTCAATGGTTCAAAGTTTAATGAGTGGTTGGCACAACGTGTTATGTTCAAGTGATCAAAGGACTTAGTGAAAAATAGAGGAATGAACCATTGAACCATTGAACCTTGAACAAAATTGGTTCAACGGGTTCAATGGGTTTAATCAGTTCAAAGAGATCAAAAGAATTAGTCAAAAATAAGGCTTCAAATGCAAGATTAAATCATTAAATTGTTGAACCAAAGTTGGTTCAATTGGTCAGTTTAATCAACAGGTTCAAGGGAGTGCCCCAAAGCTAAGTGCCCTTATGGAGGGCAATGAACCAAGCCGAGTGCCCCTGTAGAGGGCAACGAGCAAAAGTGAATAGGGAATTCCTTCAAAAAAAATCTCATGGAAAAGTTGTTAAGAATCATTTCCTTTAGACAAAAATTTTGAAGGAATTCCTTCAGACTTTTGTTCAAAGGAAATAAGGCCGACCAAAGAAAGCCTGACAGAAAGTAGAAGCAAGTAGGAATAAACAACTAAGGAAAGGAACATTTCCTTCATACAGAATGTCCAAAGGAAAAGCTTGAAGAAAAACTTGTCGAAGGAATTCAAGCCGGAGGCCACCCAAAGGATCTTGAAGGGTAGGTACCCTTTCGAGAGGCTCTCACAAAGGAAAGTGGACTATTTCTCAAGACTTTGAAGGGCAGGTCCCCTTCAAGAAAGGACAAAACAAGAAAGCTAAAGGAATTACCAAGGAATATGATGGGCCCGCAAACATCAAAGTTAAACACCATGAACTAGCCATTGGGATCCAAATGTCTAGAGATGTCCCTGTAGCCATCAAATTTAGGGAAAAAAACTAGCCATTAGTTTCCTAATGATGATGGGCCTGAAGACATCAAATTCACAAAAATGAAATAGCCATTGATCTTTGAAAGCTAGAACGTAGACCCAAATACAAAAGGCTAAAATGCCAAAGGGAAGAACCACTGATGGAAGAGCATAAGGAACCAACAAGACTGAGGATATAGCCCTGAGAGCTCAAATTCAAGGAAAAGACAAACCCAAAAAGGGTAAAAGATAGCTCGAGAGCTAAAATCATAGCAAGAAGAGACAATGAGAAAAATATCTATGCAGTAGTTATTTTGGTAGCTGGAATAGTCTGCAAAGTAGATTTTGGAGCTTACAAACATTGAAGGTGCAACCTGTTAGTCTCCTTTGGAGTAAAGACAAAATGGATAGCTATGTAGATGTTAGAGGGGACAGACCAGATGATCCAGACTCAAGAAGAGACATATAAGATGGATGGGCATGCCCAATTAAATCAAGACACTATTCCTAGCATGGCCATCCTTATAGAACTGAGGGTGCATTGAAGGCATTGACTGTAGCATGGGCCGTCCCATGGGAAAGAGCACCAAGCCTTTATTGGTGGTTATACATTGTAATTTCTCTCATTATGCAAAATGGATCTTCCTGTTACCAGAAGCAAAAATCTTCCCAAATTGAAAGGCATTATTGAGACTTTGAGCTCAGATTATTGTTCATATTATTTTATCTGAATGAGAAAGCAAGTTACTTGCAGACTTTGTACTGTTATAGCTTGTATCATTTTAAGAGATTGTTCTTATGTCTATCTTTTGAATGTGTTCTTGTTTATTTAATCTAACAAACAAAACTAATGTAAGTAATAAAGAAGGTGTCCTGAAGCCAATTGTGGAAATACTTTGTGCCCCCACAATTGCCTTTAAAGTGTTTTCTTTTTGTTCTTGTGTAAAGGATCTTAGGATGACTTTGTGCCCTCATTATCCATCATATTTTGTTTCTATGTAGAGGACCTTGGGATGAATTTGTGCCCTCATTGTCCTTCGTATCTCACTCTTGGGTAGTCAAGGTGGAGACTTTGTGCTACATCTCAGGCTGCTAGTTACTACACCCTTTGGTTACTAGTTACTTGTCACTACCTAAAAGAACTACTATTCCCTAAAATAACACTTTTGAAAGAAGAGAAGTGCCTATAGTGTTTTCACTAGGATTTTATCCTTTGTTTTTGAACATCATCTTTGAAAAAAGAGAGATGGGTGGTGTTATTCTACTCCTGAGTGTTATTTTTTGGTTATATATATAGCATATAGTGCCTCATACTTATAGGGAACCTCCCCTTAATGAGAGGAGAGATTTTTCCCCTATTGATGTAGTAAAACTACACATCTAGCTGACCAATATTCTTATGTTGTGGTTGAAGAGACCTATTTTGCTCACCAGTTAGCTAGTTGACAAAATATTCACCCAACAGTTTTTGGTGACTCTGCTGGGGACATAGTAATTTTGTACAATTTGAAGCATCAAGCTTTAGATTGAAACATCACTTGTGTCTTACTCATTATCATTATAGCCTTATCCATTTATCCCACTGTGGAAGAACGAGCTGCTCCAGTGCTTTCCCATTGTTAATTTTTCCTCCTAGCTTCATGCAACAGTTTTTGGTGACTCTGTTAGGGACACAATAATTTTGTGTAATTTGAAGCCTCAAGCTTCAAATTGAAATATCACCTGTGTCTTACCTATTATCATTATATCTTTATCCATTTATCTCACTATGGAAGAATGAGCTACTCTAGTGCTTTCCCATTTTTTATTTTTCCTCCTAGCTTCATGTAATAGTTTTTGGCGACTCTATTGGGGACACAATAATTTTGTGCAATTTGAAGCCTCAAGATTTAGATTGAAACATCAGCTATGTCTTACCCATTATCATTATACCCTTACCATCTCCCTTCACCTCCACACTAACTGGTATAAAATGCGGAGTTTGAAGCCTCAAGATTCAAGCTAAAGCAAGGCTAGTTCTTTCCCATTTTTATTTCACAATCTGGCAACTCCACACTATACCAGAAGCTAGAGAGTTCAAGGTGTTGTTGACCCTATCTTTGAGTTGGTGTAGCAAGGAAATTTTGACTTATTCCTTCCCCAACTTCAAGTTCAACAATCTAGGAGTGTTCCTCCTACTCGTACCAGGTCACCAACACAAGGTAGAGCTACTTTTTTTGCTGTTAGCAGAGCTTTGCCTATCCACACACTGCCTAGATTTGTTATCCCTCTTTTTCATAATCCCATCATGGCAGTTCAAGGCCCTTGGGGTAACTCATATGGCCCACTACATCTTACTCCACCTCTACATGAACTTCCACATAGCTCAAAAAAGAACTTCCCCAAATTCTTTGGTGATGGGAGAGTTCATCCTGATGAACACATTGCATCCTTCAGCATAGCCTGTGGTGTAATAGGGGTGGAATTTGAAGAGGTGGTAGTCAGGATTTTTGTTGAAACACTAGAAGGTGCTAATGTAGACTAGTTCTACCATCTATAAGCTAGGTCAGTGACTGACTAGGACACACTCAAAGGTAAATTTGAAGCAAGGTTTAAGCCTGCATAAGATGCACATGCCTTGTTGGCCTAGCTCACATAGATGAAGAAGGAACCTCATGAATCAATGATGGATTTAATTGCCAAGTTTGACAAGCTGAGGAACCAGATTATTTTAATTGCTCAGCCAACACCTAAAAACCTCAAGTGTTTCTTCATCAACTCACAACTACCTGAAGTGAGTTTTTTACTAAGGCATGCTAGCCACATAGACCTTGAGGTTGCTCAAGACTTAGCTACTGAGGTAGAAGATGACCTTATCTTGGCTAAGAAGATAAGGAGGGATCCAAACAAAGGTAAATCTCCTTCATCTTCTAAATACTCACCTTCAGCCACCACTGATAAAATGGTGCAAAACCTAGAAAATGAACTACTAGCCTTGAAAAGACAAATGGCCCAAGGTATGTCTGCTCCTTCTAATTAGGATATGCCAAGGATGACATTTCAAAACCAGTCATATCAAGGCAATGCTACCAAGAATTAAGGGTAGCCAAATCATCTTCCTCCCCCACAGAGGAACCTTGCCCTTGAGGCACCTCCAACCAACTCAACAGCTAGATATCTAGAAACAGAAAATGATTTCTCTTTCGAACTTGAGTTTGATCAAGAAAATGATGCTAATCTCTTCACAAAGGATCAAGAAGAGTTAGCTACCAACTCGAACATTGGTTTCCTAAATTACCAAGATGAACCTAGAAGTGAAGGTAAAGCAGATGAGGGATCATATGTTGTGTTCACCTAGTCTAAGAATCAGTTAGCTCAGTAAGCTGATAAAGAGAAGATAAAGGAGTGACCTCAACCAGAAATTTTAATTACTAAGCATGGAACCACTTTACCTTTCTAGACAAAAGACCCGATGATTGCCAAAAAAATAAGTACCCCAAACATTTATGCAACTTTAACTTTAACTTTGTAGATCAGTCCTCCCCTCCTTAAAAAACAAAAGGATGAACTCCCATCCTCTATTCCTAGTCCATTTCAGTCATTTGACATAATTGACCATGTTAAGAAAACCAAAATTCAAATGACTAAATTTGAATTCCTATAAGCCAACCCTAAGCAGTTGGATAGGTTGGTAGAGTGTGTGAGGAATAAATCCATCCTTGCAGGATAAGAGATTAGAAAGGTAACTCATGATCCCCCAAGGAACATGCCCATCCCAAAAAATATTGTCATTACTCCTCCTACTCCCCTGTGAAAATAGAGCCTTTCTATGTTTCTCTATTGGTAAATGGTCACAAGCTAAGCAATTACATCATTGATTCTAGAGCTTCAGACAATGTCATGCTTATGAAAGTGGCTAAATCCCTTGGCCTCCTCACACTAACCAAAACATTTGGTAGATGATTCTCCATGGAGAACAAGTAAGAACCTCTACTGGGACAAATCAAGGATGCTTAATTTGCATTTGCAGCCTTTCTAAACAAAAGAATCAAGATGATTGTATTGGTGGTTGACGTCCCAGCTTCATATGGCATCCTACTTGGATGAAATTTATACAAGGATGTGAGAGGAGAACTAAGCATGGACCTGTCTGAGGCAAGGATCCCTATCAAAGGAATAATGAAGAGATTACTCCCTGAAAAGGAGGCAAAACATGTGGTCACCCAAATGTCAACCCCTACAGCTCAAATTCTATTTGAGTCTTCAGGCAGGGGTAATTACTTCTTGACCACAGAGGTTGTTCATGTTTTTGTAGATGAAATTACTATAGGTGGCAATCTGAAAATCAATTCAAATAAGACATTAGAAGAATTGGTAAGGTGCAGTATAGATGAAAAAGCATCTTCCACTTCCAATGAAGATAAATCTGATAAAAGATCAGTTTTTAATGATGTTTGGATCCTGGAATCTGATGGCAAAAATTCTTATACCAATGTTAGAGCTAGGACTGTGTTGATATCTCCTCAAGGAGATATTTTTCCTTCATGCAAGTTGCATTTTAACAACACCAACAACACAAATGAATGTGAATCTCTATTACTTGGGTTGAAAGCTACTCAAAATAAAGGTGTCAAACTCCTTCACACTAAAAGAGATGCTGAACTGATGGTTTATCAGGAGTTTGATGCTGACAATCAAATCATGTGCTGGACTAAACTAAAAGAATAACAAGTTATGGTAACGGACCATACTTCTACATGCCAAAGTCAGGAAGAGGAACTCTTTACCAAGAGAGCAAGGATTTATGGTTTTTAGATTGAAGACCACATCTTGCCATGGGGAAAGAAGTGAGAACCAAAAGGAGTGCATAGAAAATGTGATTCCTAGTGGAGATTTCCATTCGCCCATCATCGATTCTGGGGACAAAATGGTTTCCTACTAGTTTATCAAGATGAAACACCATTTTCATTTTCTCATAATGGGTAACATTTGAATCACTTTAATTATTGAAGTATCAAATAAGTTCACCTATATATAAGTATATTTGTAGTCTTTATTTCTATTTTGTGCTTTTCATTTTCATTGTTTAGAGCCTTCCTATTTGGGTAGCATGACTCCATATCCCAATGGCATACTTTAAGGCACTGGAGATTCTAGTTTCTAATCCCCTTAGCTTTTCCAAGTTTTCAACTGAAGGAAGTTCCCCAACTGGAGCCAGCTATTGTCCCCAAAAATGTCACTCATTTTTGGGACAACCTATGAACTATTTTGGTTCAACAGACCAAAATCCTCTCTTCCCTTTTCAAAAATTATTTTGTGCATTCAAATTCTCCATTCTTCAAGATTTTTAGAAATCTACAGACTCTGCAGGCTTGAATCTACAGACTCTGCAGGCTTAAATCTATAGACTTTGTAGGCTTGAAACTACAAATTTTGTAGGAAGGATTCTATAGACTCTTTCAAGGCTCAAGAGACTTAGATAAAACTATGGACTTTGTAGGCCAAGTTCTATGGACTCATTTCTATGGACTCAGTTCTATGGACTTCATAGGTTGATTTCTGTGGACTCAGTAGGAAAAAAATAAGCTCTCAACACCTAGGCATTTTCAAGATTAGTTCAATGCCTTGGTTCAACCAAAAGAGTTCATCAACAAGCTTATAAGTAAAGATTGAACCATTAAACCCAAAAAAGGTTCAAGGGTTCAATGGGTTCAAGGTTTAATGATGTCAGCAAGAGTCAAGTGCTTCAGCAAAGGTTCAACAAGTTCAACTGATTCAAGGTTCAACGGCTTCAAAACAATTATCAAGGAGAAGAAAGCTTGAACCATTAAACCATTAAAACATTGAACCAATTTGGTTTAAAGGTTTAATGGGTTCAATGGTTCAAAGGTTCAATGAGCGGTTGGTTCAACACATTTTGTTCAAGCGATCAAAGGACTTAGCGAAAAATAGAAGAATGAACCATTGAACCATTGAACCTTGAACCAAATTAGTTTAATGGGTTCAACGGGTTCAATCGGTTCAAAGAGATCAAAAGACTTAGTCAAAAAGATGGCCTCAAATGCAATATTGAATCATTGAACCAAAGTTGGTTCAATCGATCAGTTCAATTGATAGGTTCAAGGGAGTGCCCCAAAGCTGAGTGCCCTTATGGAGGGTAATGAAACAAGCTAAGTGTCCTTACAGAGGGCAAAAAACAAAAGCAAACAGGGAATTCCTTCAAAAATGTTCCCATGGCAAAGTTGTTAAGGACCATTTCCTTTAGATAAAAAGTCTGAAGGAATTCCTTTAGACAAAAAGTCTGAAGGAATTCATTTAGACTTTTGTCCAAAGGAAATAATCCTGACCAAAGAAATCCCAATAGAAAGTAGAAGCAAGCAGGAAGAAACAAATAAAGAAAGGAACATTTCCTTCGGACAAAATGTCTGAAGGAAAAGCCTGAAGAAAAACCCACCGAAGGAATTAAAGGTAGAGGCCACCTGAAGGATCCCAAAGGGTAGGTACCCTTGCAAGAGGCTCTCGCTATAAACACCAATATCGTGTCAACCCCCCCCCCCCCCCCTTTTTCCCTTTCTAAACATTAACACTCCTAACCCACAGTTAAACCCCTTTCACCTTGGACACCTCCCCTAGACACCTCACCCTAAGACCATTTCTTACCCTATGAGTCACCTTGAAACTAGGTCCTCCAAATCCTAACTACCTAGGACCTATTCTCACTCCATATTAACTCTCTAACCAATACCCATGCCTAATAAACCCATCTTTTGACCATTCTCCAATGGAAAAAGCACTTGGTGGATGGAGAAATGGGTAAAGAGCTAAAAATAGCCCTTTTACCCATTCTTTCTCCACTGACGTCGGTCAACCCTCGATCAATGCCAGTGGGATTGCCGATGTC
This sequence comes from Torreya grandis, assembly GCA_037957365.1. Classification (NCBI taxonomy): domain Eukaryota; kingdom Viridiplantae; phylum Streptophyta; class Pinopsida; order Cupressales; family Taxaceae; genus Torreya; species Torreya grandis. The sequence continues at coordinate 594,150 of JARHVA010003351.1, read as the reverse complement.
AGTTACATAAGCCTAGATCTAACATTGAGCCACCCCTGCATCTTCATAGATCGACGTGCATACTCTATCAAAATTTGATTATCACTCTCCTGGCTACTGAAGCTCTGCACAAGTCATTCCAAAGACTAGATTGAAACATTGTACGAGGACCTCAACATCAACCACAACATGAATAAGCATTCTGATACCTTGGTTCTTTATCTAATAGAGCTAACTATTCTTGTTTTTCAATTTTAGTGTTTTAGAATGCATGGTTAATTAGTTTCCATTTGATATTTCTAAAACACTATCAAGAGACCCGACTTCTTCTGTGTATAGGCTGAAAGGCCTTCCTCTTATTCTTATCCTCTTTTCACACCTATCCTCTACCTTTTCCCTTCCTCAAACCTTATTCACTTTCTCGCAACCCTGCATAAACCTTTAAAATTCTAGACTCTTCTGTTAACCATAGAAATACCTTGAAAGCCGTCCAAGGCCAACAACACCTACTGACATTAGCAGCCTAATCGACGTCGGCACCATTGACCAAACCAACCTTGGCAAACATACCGATGTCGGTGACTGTGAGAGACTGACTACAAAGAACAGGTACACATTATCTATATTTCTCTTTCTTAGTCTTTCATCATTTCTTTTTATACAACACTCTTTTTGTTAAATAGTGGACTGTCATCCCTTACAAAGCTTCACACTTCCAGGACCGAGCACGTAGCTTGGCAGTCCACCATATCCTCTTCTTACATATTCTTTGTTTAAGTCTTATTCTTATTATAGGTGTTTCCTCCATAGCCAAAGAGGAGCTCCCAAAAAGCTTGGATATAGTGCGCACTTAATCTAGGTAACAATCAAACCCCAACCTTCTTAACTTTAGTTTCTTCTTCCTTTGAATGCAATTGTTGAAAAATATAGAGAAACATTCTGGCACGCTCAGTGGGACACTTGGAGTTTTCCTTTGGTTCATTCTTCTTCTAAAAAATCAAACTTTCATATAGATGCATTAGGGAAATATTCACTTCTTGCATCCCCTCTTCTATCTTTTTGTCTCAAAAAGAAATCATTAGCAGAAGTTAAAAAAAGAACATCTCTTTTTCTTCTTGCATGCATCATAGTGTAGTGAAAAATTCATACTCTTGACCTCTTCTCCATTTGTTTGCATTTGAACAACATATTTTGATTTGGGTTAAAAACTACTGCATTTCATTCTTGCTTGGATGCATACTTAGCCCACTTAGTAATTAAAACATTATGAATGAATCGTAGTGCAAAAATGTTACACAACCAAACCACAATCACAATCAAATTAAACATATAAACTTACTTGAGATAAAGCCCATCTAGGATTTCATCACCTAGCGGATACCTTACCCCACCTAGTGATCCTACTTGGACTTCACTACCAAGAGGAGGACCCACTCTATTCTCTAGCAGAGTATAAATAATAGGCAAAGTATATTTTGGCTAAGCAGCCCAGCTCGGCTATGGGTTCATGAAGTGAAGGGAGAAAGCCCCAGCACCAAGCCACGTACTAAACCTAACACATATATTTTGAGCACTATAACACAACCTAAAATGAGCCATAAACTTCTTCTCTAGGACCTATTCTACAAGTCCAATTCCCAACATATTCTATTAAGGCATAAGCCACCACGAATTTAAAACTAATTTTTAGGAATTTAACATTTTAGAGGTTGCTTGCCTAATCATCTATTCTGCTATTTTTTATCTGAGTGTTTGAGCTGGTAAGGTTGCATCATTTTGAAGTCCAAAAACAACTCAAAATTTTTCCTTCCAAAAACTATCAATTTTTTGTGTTTCTAGAATTACACAAAAATTGACATCAATTTTTCCACCGACGTCAACAAACAAAACTTCACTGACATTGGTTAACTCACCGACCTCAAAAACATTTCGTAACTGACATTGGTTAATCAACTAACATCGATCACTGTTAATAAATTTTCTTCCCAAACAATAAGCTTATAACCCAAATTTCTTGTTGTTTAACACATATTCTAGTTTTCTAAAACTAAAACACATAGTTTCTGAAACTTGAACCACTTTCACCTTAGATGGTTCTGACATGTAGTCAAGCTAAATCCCTTGTTGACTATGTGAGTCAATATCCACTCCCACCTTCGCCCTTCATACCAAGTCACCTAATGGAGTATACTTCAGATATTGAGCATACTCCTATCTAGCCTAACCCTGATCAACCTCCAATTGTTCTTGAAGGAGATTAAGACTTTGAGAGATTCCTTGACCACAACGTCAAGGCTCTCCAACCTTATCTCACTAGAATCCAAACGTGAGATCCTTTGGGTAACCCAATTTATGGGATGCTAACTTCCTTGGTTGAAGTGGTAATGATATCAACAGCGTCTACTACCCAACCTATGCTCACTCAGGCCACTACCTTAAATAGTAACCCAACCATGGCAAATGTTCAATATTTGGCCTCCCCTTCAATCCTTTCTTACCCTACCTCCATCAGGGTTTCTGTACCCTCTCAACCAAAAATAATTCAACCAAGTTTGACACCTTTCCAGAACTTGATTGTCTCTATCCCACCCACTCTTACACCTATAAATAAAAGAGTGACCACTTACCCTTTAACTAGTATCACCACCATTCAACCACCCTTAGCGGCATCTAGTCAAGTTGTGCCCTCCAACTTCATGGCACAAGCCCCCTTGGCCTCGACATTGACCCCTATAACAAACTATCAATATGTTGCACCTACACAAATGTAACCAAGTATGTCATACACCCATCCCAATGCCTTCTAGGTGCCCTATAACTTAGGGGGTGCCCCTCATGCCAATCCATCTACCGATCTAATTAAGATGTTGATGGATAAGATGTCTAACCTTAAGACATCTATTTCAGGTTCGAGGAGTGTTATTTCATATGAACAAATATATAACGAACCTATCCACCTTTCAGTTCCTATTCAACCATACCCTAGCCAGTGGGAACTCCCAAAATTTACTCTCTTTTAGAGTAAAGAAGACCCACAACAACATCTATGAGCGTTTAGACACGCCTGCTACCTCATAGTGCACAATTATGCATTATTACTTCGCATATTCCCTATGTCACTTTCTGGTACCACCCTTGACTGGTATAGCTCCATTACCAGTCATTCTCTCTTCTCCTTCATTCAACTCACCTAGCTATTCCTCAATCAATATCACCAAGAAGGTCTCCATCACATACCTTTATTCCATTAGACAATTTGAGGATGACTCAATAGCTGACTTCATCGCCCGTTGGAGAGGTTTGATTAACCAACTCTCCTTCTCACTACCTCAACCTGAGCTCATTGAGCTCTTTTCAAGAGCATGTGCCAAGCACATCTCATCTACTCTATAGGTTCAAACTTTTCACACATTTGATGAAGCTTTCACTATGGCCCGAAAGCTTGAACTCCGTGCAATCGAAGAAGACAAGGTCAAATTGCATAGCAAAAATACCAACACAAAATCCAATGACCCTTCTTCTTCCAAACCTTCTCCTTCCCACTCCAAGTCCAAAGGATCGGTGAACACTATGGTCCTTAGGTCACCATCTTCTACCACAACCAACTGATCTGAGCCCTCTACTTCACAAAGCATCACTAGATAATTCCAACAATGGTATGAACAACGACAATACACTCCAATAGGAGAATTATATGCTTTTGTATTAGATAAGTTAGTGAAGTAGGGGGTCCTCAACCTCCCTCAAATCTAACCAGTCCAATTTGACCCCTCATGAGCCATCCCTGCATGGTATAGGGAAAATGACTTCTATAACTATCATCATGTCAAGGGTCATGACACAGACAATTGCAAAACCCTCAAAAACATTGTTCAAGACATGTTAGACAAAGGGTACCTTGTTTTTGATAACCCAAATACACCGGCCAACCAAAACATGGATGTCTTTAGGCAACTGTTTCCTAACCATCCCCCAAGTCAGAACAATGTTCAGACTATGGTTTATGACCCTCAAGAATGCAACATACACACTGTCGGCATGGTCTTTCCTATCATTCCTAACCAACCTCTCCCACAATTTGAAGAGGTTGATCAACCCATTTCTCCACCATGGGTATAAGAGCCTATTTTACCAATACCACCCCCACATAATGAAGAGCTCCCTTTATCTCACCCTCTTCCTCACATGGGTGAACCCATTTCACCTATATCACCTCCATGACATCAAACACCTCCTCCACTCATTCTTCTACCTCGTGAGGATCCCATATTACCTATTCCTCTTGCCCCCACCTTTCCTCTTCTTCTACCATTGGAAGAAGTTACCATTCATACTCCACGCCCTCATGTAGAAGGGTCCATCATCCCTCTACTTAACCCTTTAGAGGAGCCTTCCTCTCCTATTTGTCCTCCACCGATGGAGGATAGTCCTCCATCCATCCCCCTTTCACACGTAAGAGAGTCTACTTTGACCTCTCCCATATTGGAGGATTCTTTGATGATACCAACTCCACTGGCCCTACTCTCATCCTTATTATTACCAATAGAGGATCATACATTCCACACTCTTAGACCACACATAGAAGGCATGATCATCCTTGTGCTATATATACTTGAAGAGACAAATTCTCCAATCCCTTCTCCACTGAGAGAAGAACTCACCACCTCACCCACTTTGGCCGAGGAAGATCCGGTGATGGTTCTCTCTCACCTTTGGCCTGTGATTGCTGCATCCAACACGTTTCCACTCTCATAATCACCCAAATCCTCTGAAAGATTGACTATAAATCCTCATGTGACATCATCTAGACCCTTCTCTCGATTGTCAAAAAACTTAGGATTTCTCCATTCTAAGAACCTAAAACATGAGGCATTATGGGAGTGACTTAAGGCTCCTTATCCTACACATCTCACTTCAACTTATACTACCAACCCTTCTACAATGATTCACCCCAAAGTCTCTAACAAGGATCGGGCTTCTACTTCTAAAACATTAGAAGCTCAGCCTTCCACATCTGAATCTAAACCCTTGCAAACATCCACCATGCCGAAATAGATTAAAACTCTCAGTGTTTTCCCTCTATCAAACCTCACTCACCCACAAGTGAAGTTAGATTTGAACCTCACCCCACATAGTAGTAGTCCTCGCGCCATACTAAAGAAGGATGCTAAACCATGTCGGTCTAGTCCTCCCCCAACCAACAAGGTGGTACAAAAAACTCCCCCACCTTCATCATTGCCCTCTATCTTGGGTCCACATCCTTCCACTTTAACAGGATTTCTCCCTATTCCAACACCTCACAAAAACAAACTACCTCCATTACTCCCTCTACCCATCAAAAACATACTTCCTCCAAGAAATTTGACACCTCCCATCAAGAAAATTCCATCTACTCGTGTGGCCACACCACCAACCAAAAGGTGGTATGACAAACTCCTACAACTCCTAAACAAAAGTTGTCAACCCCTACTGCAACAAGCACAGACCTATTATTGGGTTCCTATGCTTCATTGTTACACCAATTGTTGTAGTCTTCTAGCATTGTTCTCCCACCCATTAAGCCATACCAACCTCTTGAGTCAAAACCATCTTGGTTCGATGACACTCAAATCTGCTTGTATCATCGCACACCTGGGCATGATACTGAGCATTGTTTCACCCTTAAGGTTGTCATTTGCCAACACTTGAAAAATGACACCCTTCTTGTTGAGAATTCTTTTGACAAACTATTGACACCATCCCATGCCTCCCAAACCTCCTCACTAGAATTGGGATCACAACGCAAAATTATGGTCCCTCTACCACCTTCTCCCCCTTTATTCAAAATCAACACTATTAATGTGGCCACCAGGTCCCAAACTCTAAAAGATAAAGAAAAAGAGAAAGTTTCTATCCCTTGGACATATCCATTTGCCAAGCCTTCTCAACCACCAAAACCTAAGATTACTATCTTGGGCACATCTTAACCAACATCTTCTGAGGCAATTCGTGATTCCATAGTGAAATAACTTCACCAAACCCCTATAAAGATGTCTTTGTATGACCTAATTCAAAGCTCTCCACAACATTACCAAGCCTTGATCACAACTTTATAGGTAGTGGAGGTCCAACCTGAAGACCCCCAACCATTAGATACTTTAGTTAATTCATTGCCCACTATTTCCTCCATCACCTTTAGTGATTCTGAGATTCCTACCTCCAACCTGGAAGATCAAGATGTCACCCTCTTTATCAAAGCTTACATTGATCAAACTTGGGTTAAGTGGGTTATGATTGGTGGAGGTGCTAGCATCAACATCATTTCTACCCATGCATATGATCAACTATCCCTTCCAAAGAACTGCATGTCAAAAATTGATGTAATTCTTCATTCTTTCAATGATGCCACCACCACTACCATTGGCACTGTGGTCTTGCATGTTCGTGTTGGACCACGTACAATTCTAGAACTCTTATATATAATCGAGGGGGAGTTATAATATAACATGCTATTGGGATGACCTTGGATACATGCCATGACCTATGTCCCTTCCACATTACATCATTGTGTCAAGTTTGAGCACAAGGGGCAAGTTCATGTTATTCCTGCTGACCTTTCCCCCTTTAAAACATGAAACACAACCTACCAACCTAATGATGTTCTCATCCCTTTGAAAACATCCACCCAAACACCACCTCCACCCGCAGAAGCCTCGACAAGCTCACAGACACCAATCACAGCTAAGCCTACTCCTCAAGTGACCATGAAAGATCTTATGGAAGATACCTTCCATCATCTTTCACTTGGGGAGTATCATCTACTTACCCTTGACATGTTCCAAACACCACAGGAATATGGAAAACTTCATCACCACCCTAACTATGACCATCACATCAAAATGGTCATCCCATATGGTCTTCCCAATCTCCAAACTAATCTCACCTATGAAGGACTAGATTGGGCTCTTATTGTTGGAAACCCTCTCTCATCACCCCAACTATTCACTTGAGATTTCTCCTTCCTCGGCAACCCTAAATTTTGTCACATCTATCTTCATAGGTGTGCATGGAAGGGTTTTGGCTTTGGGCATTATGAACAAGGTCCCCACAAGCCCATTGAACCTCCAAATGATGAGGTAATCAAAAATGCCAAGAAAAGACATGGCATGGGTTTCAAAGAACCAACAGAACCTTCTAAGATCCCTCGCCATGAAAATATCATAGAACATTCTCCTCTAACCTCACATATTCACCCACCCTCACCTATGGAGTTGGTAGTCTCCATCCCTCCTACATTTTTTTCATAAATGCCATTCACTTGGAACCCCTGACCTATCAACTAGGTGGGGCATCAAGGTCTCTTCCTCTCATTTATCCAGACATGATAGATGATGAATCTTATAGCATCAACACTATACAATGCTTAGAGGATGATGCCATACTCACCTACATAAGTGTGGATGACTCCTTCATACAATGATCACTTCCTTCAGAAACACAAGTTATGTTAAATGAATCAATTGTTGACATTAATCTCCCATCTTCTGATATTCCTCACATTTTGAAGATTGGTCAATCTTTAGATGCCAAAGAACAAATCGACTATACCACATTCCTTACAGATCATAACAAAGCCTTTGCTTGGTCCTATAGTGATATTTTTGATATTGACCCCGACATTATCATCCATAACATCGTCACAAACTGTGAAGCTAAGCCTGTCAGGCAAAAGCTTTACAGGATGCATCCTCACGTCACTGTCCTTGTCAAAGAGGAGCTTCAATGTCTTCTCTCTGTCTCATTTATCCAACCCATTAATAATCCGTAATGGGTGTCAAACATTATCCCTATCACAAAAGCAATAGGGGGAATTCAAATTTGTATCGACTATCGTGACCTCAACTTAGCTTGCCCAAAGGATGACTTTCCTTTGCCAAACATTGACCAACTTGTTGATATTATGGTTGTTCACGAGATGTTATCCCTCATGGATGGGTTTTCAAGATATAACCAAATCTTGATTGCCCCAAAAGATCAACATAAAACCACCTTGATCACCCCATGGGGGACATTTTTCTATAAGGTCATGCCTTTTGGCCTCAAAAAAGTAGGTGCTACATACCAACATGCCATGACTTATATCTTTCATGATCTCCTCCAAAAAATAATGGAGGACTATGTGGATGACCTATTGGGGAAATCCAAACTTTGTTGTGACCACTTAACTATTCTCAAAACAATATTCACTCACCTACTACAATATAACGTTTGACTCAACCCTAAAAAATGCATCTTTGGGGTTCTCTCAGGGAAGCTTTTAGGTTTCATCATTTCTCTGCATGGCATTGAGGTAGATCTAGCTAAGATTCGAGCCATACTTGAGATGCCCCCACCAACTAACCTAAAACAACTTCATAGCCTACAAGGGAAGCTTCAATCTATTTGTCACTTCATCTCATAGCTATCTGACCGATGCCAACCTTTCCATCACCTCCTCAAGAAGGATGTATCCTTTAATTAGGATAAGGATTACCAAGAGGCTTTTGAGGCTCTTAAATGCTATCTTGTCTCTCCACCGGTCCTTATTCCACCTAAAGATGACCAACCCTTCTATCTTTACATTTCGGCAACTGATCATTCCTTAGGTGCCATGATCGCGCATCGAGATGAACAACATCATGAGCAGGCAGTTTATTATATAAGCTAAATTCTCATTAACTATGAAACTCGATATACTCATACCAAAAAAAATTTCTTGGCATTAGTCTTTACCGCCTCCAAGCTCTGCCATTATCTCCTCAATCACAAGACTTACATCATCACCCACACCGACCCTCTCAATACATGCATTCTAAGCCATACCAAAACTGACGTATGGCTCATTGGCTCATGCTTCTCACTGAGTTCTATTTGGAATTTATTTAACAAAAATCTATAAAGGGGAAAATGATGACTGACCAACTAGCAGATGCCCCTTTACTTGATAACCAACCCTCTAATTGTGAATTTTATTATGAGTCTATTGCCATGCTATCCACTGATGACATCCCTTATCAAATGATGATGTTCTTTGATGGATCTAAATGTCAACTCAGTGGGGGTTCGAGGGTCATTTTCATCCCTCACAAGGGCGAGCCCATGCCCCTATCCTTCAAACTCAACTTTAAATGCACTAATAATATGGCTGAGTATGAAGCCTTAATTTTGGGGCTTTAAACTATGATTTTCCTGGGCCTTAAGACAATCAATATCTTTGGTGACTCACAACTAGTCGTTAATCAGGTTAACAGTTGATATCTTTGTAGAAACAAAGTTTTGTAATGATATAAACACCATGTTAACACATTCTTAGGGTCTTTCAATCGTTATCTCTTGCAAACTGTTCCTCGCTCTACGAATAAGTTTGCTGACATAATGGCCTCTCTCACCTCACACATCCCATCTTCATCTGCTTCTTAAAGAATCTATGTCATAGTACACCATTTGGTGTTTCCCTCATATATCTCAACTGACATCAACTTTGTTGGCAATATTGACTCAAGTCCACATGATGTTTGGTATAAATAACTTGTTGACTACTTGACTAATTCTATCATTCCTCCTAACCTCTCTAGCAATAGATGATGGGATTTTATCAAGAGTACTGCTCGATACACCATGCTAGGGGGGCTTCTCTACAAATGAGGTTTTGATGGCCTCCTTCTCTGATGCCTAACCTTCACTGAGACATCTCATGCCATCAAACAAGTCCATGATGGGATTTGTTGGGGATATTTCAATGGTAACTCGGTTGCAAAGCGCATCCTCCACCTAGGCTATTATTGGTCCACTCTTCACCAAGACTGCAGTGACTATGTTCGGTGTTGTATCAAATGCCAACAACATGCTAACTTACTTCACATCCCTAGCCATGCTTTACAAGTTTCTAAGGATTTTTGGCCCTTTTCACAATGGGGCTTATATCTAATCGGTGAGATTAACCCTCATTCGTCTCTCTGACATTAGTCTATTATCACAGCAACTGAATATTTCACTAAATGGGTGGAAGCTGTTCCCCTCATCTCCACTAAAGCTGACAAAATTGTTGACTTCATTAACTATCACATCATTTTTCATTTCGGTGTACCTCACAAGATCATCATTGATAATGGCAAATCCTTCAAGAACAAAACTATCCAAAAGCTTTGTGACTCTTTTGGCATCAAACTCAGCTTCTCCTCACCTTACTATTCACAAGCAAATGGACAGGCAAAAGCTTCTAACAAAATCCTAACAAAAATCTTAATGAAGGTGGTCAATGACACTAGAAGGGATTGGCACACTCACATTCCCTTCACTTTGTGGGCCTACCACACTAGCATTCGAACCCCTACGGGTGCTACACTTTTCTCCTTAGTGTATGGAATCAAGGCTGTCCTACCTCTTGAAGTACAAATACCTTCTCTTCACATCTCATTGCACAACATACTCTCTAACAATGACTTTCATCAAGATCGATTAACACAACTTGAGTTACTCGATGAACACCGTCTTACCGCTCTTAATCATCTTCATATCTACCAAGATCGCATTAAGCGTGCCTACAAAAAAAATTTGAAAGAGTGAGATTTCAAAATTGGAGATCTTGTCCTTAAAGAAAACCAACATGTGACCAATATGGAATGAAGCAAATGAGGCAAATTTGCTCCTAATTGGCTCAGACCTCATATAATAATGCATAAGTATGGATCAGGCACTTATCATCTGTCTTCTCTCAAAGTCCGGCTAGAACCTAAGCCCCTTAATGCCTTGCATCTATGACCATTCTACTATTAACCAAGTAATCATTCACTTGATGTTTAACTTAAGCTCATCCCTTGAGCAACCCCCATCATCCTCATTCTTGTTCCTTTTAACACTTTTTCCCTACAAACATTAGTTAATCCTTTTTTAAGCATTAATGCTTTGTCCTAATGAAAGGGAAACCCCTAAACCTCTATAGTCTAGTCCATGACTAAAATTTTAGTCATCAACCAAAAAAAAACATACAATTGGGATGCCTAACAACATATTCCAAGGTCATAAACTATCAATGTAGCTACTCCCTCGAAGGACAACTGCAACATTGCTATAATTAATAGACTGCTCCCTTAAAGGACAGCTATTCAAAGACATCTAAACATACAAAGCAAGATATAGACCACTCCCTCAAAGGATGGCTATACCCAAATTTTGCTAAAAAAATAGCACCCTCTCAAAAGCTTCCCGCATCGATTAGCTTCATCATGACCACAAAACAAAACAACATCCCCAAGTAGACTTTCCGCATTGATCAGTCTACTAAAAAAAATAAGAGGTTGACAAACTAAGTCATGGAATCGCCTATAGTTGTTCTCAAGGTCACCTATAAAAGGGGCAAAGTTATCCCTACTTAAAAGGGTTACACTATCCTCACATAATCATACCTATTACCCCAAAATACCTAGGGGATTTTGAGCTCACTTAATGTCAAGTGATTAGATTACTTCTCTAACACAAACCAATGGTCAACGACGTAATGCATGAATAGGGCTTTTGTTTGCAAAAACCTTATCTATGTTATCATTATGGTCTTTGTCAATGAAAGAGAAACACACCTTTCACTTCTTATACACCTTTGTCACATGCCAATAATATGACAACCAAAACATTTTCTAACCACTACCATAACATCATGATTTATTTAATACAAATACCAATTTGTGTTATATAAATTTAGCCCATTCACAGTAGTTTCTATGGAAAACAATACACATGGAAACTATCAACCAAACACAATTTATGTCAAGCATATACCATCACCAATATGGAAACCTGTTGAAGCATAAATAAATTCATTTCATTTTTAGCATACACCATCACCAATATGGAAAATTACTAAGGATGGAAAACCACATAACCTATGTTATAGCATACACCAACATGGAAAAGGCTATAACATCCTCATACATTCATCATCTCAAGCATGTACCATTAAACACATGGGAAATGCTAACAACACTGACCTGACCAAAACAACTATCAACCTTCTTTGACACTTCTTCCCTTTGTGGGAAAACTACATTGGCCTGAGGCCCTTAAAATAGGGGCTATATAGGTAGCACTCAGCTGACATGGGGTCTTCTAAAGTTAACTCAGCCATTCATTTGTTCATCTATCTGATGGACCAACTATCTAAACTAGCCCAAAATCATGACCAAACAACTAGCCCTGACATTGTAGAAGTCACCTTCGACTTCTGATGGGGCACATTAGAGATCATATACATCTCCTTAACCACAACAAACAACCCTTGAGATCACTTATATCTCAACCCAACCCGACAAATGACCTCAGAGATCGTGACTATCTCCTCAAACCATGACCACTTTTAAGACATCTTTGCCTTAGTTGTTTCGATTACATATGCTACCTCATGAATAGTTAGCAAATTGTATGCACCTCTCACATCTATTATCGGATCACGACCAAGTTGATCCCTAATATATGTGACATTTTTGTGTTTTCTAGGAGCACTTCCTAGCCCGAATACTTGGAACATGACACCCATTAGAGCTATAACTTTGATCGTTTAACCTAATTAGCTACCATTAATAAGCTAGGGATTGGTTACTTTGATTTTAGTCCTCCTTGACCATTGGAGCTATAGCTTTGATTGCTTAACTCAATCAGCTACCACTAATAAGCTGGGGACTGGTTACTTTGATTTTAGTGCTCCTCAACCTTGCCTGCGACAATTTGACCTGCCTATCAAGTGAAGTGGTATACATGCAATCTCAACTATTACAATGTTCACACTCTCACCTCATCCTACCCATCCACTAACAATAAAATTGGCAACCGATTTTGGATTGCCTTCTCTCAATTCCCACTTTGAGGGGGAATGCCTCATCCCATACTTGGGGTAACCTACACCTATTTTTGTCTTGCAGTTCGTCAAGACAAACCATAAGACAAAAAGGGGAAAATGTAGACACCAATATCATGTCATCCCCCCTTGGTCCCTTTCTAAACATTAACACTCCTAACCCACACTTGAACCCCTTTCACCTTGGACACCTCCCCTAAACACCTCACCCTAAGACCATTTCTTACCCTATGAGTCACCTTGAGACTAGGTCCTCCAAATCCTAACTACCTAAGACCTATTCTCACTCCATATTAACTCTCTAAACAACACATGTGCCTAATAAACCCATCTTTTGACCATTCTCCAATGGAAAAAGCACTTGGCAGATGGAGAAACAAGCAAAGAGCTAAAATAGCCCTTTTACCCATTCTTTCTCTGTCAACATTGGTCAACCCTCAGCCAATGCCAGTGAGATCGCCGATGTCAGTTACATAAGCCTAGCTCTAACATTGAGCTACCCTCACCTCTTCATAGATTGATGCACATACTCTATCAAAATTTGACTATCACTCTCCTGGCTACCAAAGCTCTACACAAGTCATTGCAAAGACAAGATTGAAACATTGTATGAGGACCTCAACATTAGCCACAATAGGAATAAGCATTCCGATGCCTTGGTTCTTCATCCAATAGAGCTAAGTATTCTTGGTTTTCAATTTCAGTGTTTTAGAATGCATGGTTAATTAGTTTCCATTTGATATTTCTAAAATACTATCAAGAGACCTGACTTCTTCTGTGGAGAGGTTGAAAGGCCTTCCTCTTATTTTTATCCTCTTTTCACACCTATCCTCTACCTTTGCCCTTCCTCAGACCTTATTCACTTTCTCACAACCCTACACAAACCTTTAAAATTCTAGACTCCTCTGTCAACCACATAAATACCCTCAAAGCCATCCAAGGCCAACAACACCCACCGACATCGACAACCTAACTAACATCGACACCATTGACCAAACTGACCTCAATAGATATATTGACGATGGTGACTGTGATAGACTAACTACAGAGAATAGGTGCGTGTTATCTATATTTCTCTTAGTCTTTCATCATTTCTATTTATACAACACTCTTTCTATTATATAGTGGATTGTCATCCCTTACAGAGCTTCACGCTTCTGAGACTGAGTGCGTAGCTTGGCAATCCACCATATCTTCTTCTAATATATTCTTTATTTAAGTCTTATTCTTATTACAGGTGTTTCCTCCACAGCCAAGAAGAGCTCCCATAAATCTTGGATATGGTGCACACTTAATCCGGGTAACAATCAAACCCCAACCTTCTTAACTTTAGTTTCTTCTTCCTTTGAATGCAATTGTTGAAAAATATAGAGAAACACTCACCAAGGAAAGTGGGCCATTTCTCAAGACTCTGAAGGGTAGGTCCCCTCTGAGAAAGGATAAAATAAGAGAGCTGAAGGAATTGCTAGGGAATATGATGGGCCCATAAACGTCAAAGTTAAACACCATGGACTAGTCATTGGGATCCAAACATCTGGTGACGTCCCCGCAGCCATCAAATTTAAGGCAACAAACTATCTGTTGGTTTCCTAATGATGACAGGCCTGAAGATCTCAAATTCACAAAAATGAAATACCCATTAATCTTTTAAAGCTAGAACGTAGACCTGAATGCAAAAGCCCAAAATGCCAAAGGGAAGAACCACTGATGGAAGAGCGTAAGGAACCAACAAAACTGAGGATATAGCCTTGAGAGCTCAAATGCCAAGAAAAGACAAAACTAGAAAGGGTAAAAGATAGCTCGAGAGCTCAAATCATAGCAAGAAGAGACAAATAGGAAAATATCTATGTAGTAGTTATTTCAGTAGCTGGAACAGTCTACAAAGTAGATTTTTGAGCTTCCAAACATTGAAGGCATGGCCTATTAGTCTCCTTTGGAGTAAACACAAAATGGACAACTACACAGACATCAAAGGGAATAGACTAGATTATCCAAACTTAGGAAGAGACATATAAGATGGATGGGCATGCCACAATTAAAGTAAGACATTATTCTTAGCATGGCTCTCTAGACAGAACTAAGGGCACATTGAAAGCATTAACTGTAGCGTGGACCATCCCATGAGAAAGAGTGCCAAGCCTTACTTGGTGGCTATACATTGTAATTTCTCTCATTATGCAAAATGGATCTTTCCATTACTAAAATCAAAACTTTGCCCAAATTGAAAGGCATTACTACGACTTTGAGCTCAGATTGTTGTTCATATTATTTTATCTAAATGAGAAAGCAAGTTACTTGTAGACTTTGTGCTATTATAGCTTGTATCATTTGAGGAGATTGTTCTTATGTCTATCTTCTGAATGTGTTCTTATTTATTTGATCTAACAAGTAAAACTAGTGGAAGTAATCAGGAAGGTGTCCTAAAGCCAACTATGGAAAGACTTTGTGCTCTCATAATTGCCTTTATAGTGTTTTCTTTCTATTCTTATGTAAAGGATCTTAGGATGGCTTTGTGCCCTCATTATCCTTCATATTCTATTTCTATGTAAAGGACCTTGGGATGACTTTGTGTCATCATTGTCCTTCATATCTCACTCTTGGGAAGTCAAGGTGGAGACTTTGTGCTACATCTCAGGCTGTTGGTTACTACACCCTTTGGTTACCAGTTACTTGTCACTACTTGAAATAACTCATGTTGTTCCCTACAAAAACACTTCTGAAAGAAGAGAAGTGCCTTCAGTATTTTCACCAAGATTTTCTCCTTTATTTGTGAACATCATCTCTGAAAAAAGAGAGATGGATGGTGTTATTCTACCACTGAGTGTTATTTTTTGATTATATATAGTATATATCACCTCATACTTATAGGGAACCTCCCCTTGATGGGAGGAGAGATTTGTCCCCTATTGATGTAGTAAACCTGCACATTTGGTTGACCAATCTTCCTATGCTATGGTTGAAGAGACCTATTTTGCTCACTAGTTAGCTGGTTGACAAAATATTCACCTAACACACTAGACATTTAGCAAGTCCTAAGGTAGAGGCCAAAGGCAAAGGGAAGAAGCCAATAGGTGATACCAATTTCACTAGGCTGATTAATATTGAGAATATTACAATAGTATAGTCCAAGTCTAGACTATCTTTCTCAAAATTGACAAACCTTGCCAAAAATTAGACTTAGATTACCATGGGGGAAGTGTAGATTGCAAGTTCTTATCCCATTTTGATCACTACTAAGGGAACTCCTACTGCATTAGCCATACTAACCATTGCACTAGCTCCTCAGCTTGACCAATCACAAGAGCCCATTCTGCCCCCAAAAATCTACTTAAGGAAAAGGGGAGGGGAGGAGCAAGTAGAGTAGCTAAATATGAAAATAAAGAAGAAGGCACTACAACCTCCATTTATAACCCCTAAGAAAAAGAAAGAGGTTGTACATCTAGATGTACCCTCTCAACATGAATCCATAGAATCCTAAGGAGGAAAGTCCTCATATTCCTGGTTGCTAAGGGATATGAGTGACAAAGAAGACTCGAAGGAAAATAGGCCAATCATGGAGATGATGAAAAATCTAAGGCATTCACTCCTCCCCCAATGAGGATTGCCCAAATAATGTTGATGGAAAGGCTGTAGATTCCTATCAAGGTTCTAGCAATGGGATTGTTTGGACCACAAGCACCCTTAGGAAGAGAAGACAAAGGTGATGAGAAAATTATGTTGGCCTCAAATGACCCTTTTTTCTTTGAAGATGTGACACAATTTGGTGTCAAGGAAACAATGCAAGCCCAAGCTCTAGTCTAGAAATAAGTTATCTCCTCAGACACATAAGCATTTGTCCAAGATATATTCACCCAACCATCAGGGCAAGAGGTAGAGGGTGAGACAAAAAGTATGCAAGGGCCCAAGGAGAAACTTGAAAGTAAGTCAAGGATAGAAGAGCAAGCCCTGACCAGTAGTGAAAATGTGGAGGCTTAAGGAAAATAACAATTAGATGTTATGGTAGTTATAGAGATAGCCCTACAAGACCATCCCTCTCTAATACACATAAGTTCAATACAAGAAGGAGAAGTTGCATCTAAGGGAGATAGGGGATCAATATTTAAAATGGGTACCCTTATGCCTTCAAGTATAAATAAGGAGGTAAATCAAAGTGATGAAGTTTTAAGAGAGGTACCTTTAATAGGAATTACTTCTATTAAAGTACCTCAGGTGTTCCCTAAATAAAGGTCCATGATCCTGCTGAGCATAGGAGTTTTGAGGCCATGATTGGTGATGAGCCACCTAAAGGTAATAAGGAAGACACCATAGCCCCTTCCCAAATCTCCCAACCAATTACACAATATTATCTATAAGGAATACCACCTCCTTAGCTCATATGACAAGATAGTGCCATTGATAGACTACTATTGGGGTATCAAAATCAATTTGAAGTAGTTATTGAGGTCTTAGAACATGTTAAACCAATCAAATAGGGAGAACACAAAGTTGAAAGGGAAAAACTTAAGTTGGATAATGATAAGTAATAGATTAGATAATAATAATATTTCACCTAACCCCTATCACTCTCCCTCTAGTTACTATTCTAGTCACACCACCATTTAATGCATCCAAACTAGCCTCAAGGTCTCCAACTCTAATGGGTTTTCAGACCAAGCCCCTCTTATGGGTCAAAGAATAGATTAAGGAGAAATGAAGAATTAAAATTAAATTGGGGGATATAAATTTAATGAATATATCCCAATCATATAGGGTAAAACCTCCCAGGAAATCCAAAATACTCTCCAAGACTACTTTCACTAGTACTAGGGAGAGAACATAAGAGACAGATATCCCCCCCACAAGGTGTTATAAAGAAGGATGCTCCCATTGAAAGCTATATAGTATATAGATATGATTTGGGGGAGAAATCAAGGAATGAGATCAAGCATAACTCACAAGTTTTAGTGAGCATGGTGGCTCATTGAATGGATAAGGATAAAGAATCGATGGAGGAGCTGAAGATGCAGAACCAAGAAATGATCCAGTACTTGTAAAAGTTATTGAGTGAGCCTAAGGTAGTGAATCAAATTTCTAGTAGGTCCCTAAGCAAACCCATTCCCTCTTAGGATACACTTTAATTTGTCCTCGATGTGGATTTAAAAAATAAGGGGTGGGAAACAGAAGATTGGTAGTATGACTTGGCAGCTTGAGCTAAAGAAGTCATCCATATAGCCATGAAATGGCTTGATAATGAGACAGATAAAAGAGGAGAGTGTAGCTCCCTAACATTTATCTATGATGTTGATATCAAAATTTGGGAGGCACTTAGGGCTAAGATGGATGAGATCTATAAAATGGGCAAAGATGCCTTAGTGGTAGAAAATATTGTTTCTTCGAATGATCTTAAAATGCCAAGAGAATGTTAGTTGTCCATAAAGCATAGGCTAGCCAAGCTCAAAGATGGCACCTTTGATCTAAAAAGAGAAGATCAATCTCTCAAGATTGCAAGGAAAGAAATTGAGGCCTCTATAAGAGCAATGGTGAAGCTTGATGGTGCTGTGGACTTGATAAAATAATTTTTAGAGGATCCGTTGAATAACCTCATCAATGCACCCCATGAAGCCTTTAATATCCAAAAGATAAGGGACTTAGTATCACTTGAAAATTATTGTGACCAGTTAAAGGCATTGGTACATAAGAAATAGGGAGTGCTCCAATGGACCACCAACTAGCTAGAAGAGTATATTGACAAATTCAAATATCAAGTGGGCTTGGATAAGAAAATCCTTGCCACCATGATCGAGAAGTTCATTGCATACAATAATAGGTTGGCATAGAGATCGGTCATCAACATTGATTCCACAATATGACCAAATCATTTTTGTTTCTTCTCAGTTGATGTAAATATTATTTTCTCCTCCCTCTTCCTTTTCTCTCTTTTTTCCTTATTCTTTGTATTGTACCCATTAGTGGCACATCTCTCATAGGAATATTCTCTATAAAAAGGGACATTTTGGATTAGTTACACAAGTGGATAAATATTTGTTTTGTCCCTTGTTGGAGTGTGTTTTATGTGGCATATGGAGAACATCCCACCAATACAAGATATCAAACATGTTACTTTCATTAGAGCACTGCATTATCCCAAGAATCCTTTTTGTTACAACTGATGAGCTCTAGGACCATGAATGATTTTTCTACCTGGAGTATCTCATTAGGATACACCACGTAATGATTTGAAAATTATATAAGTAAAGGAGGTTTGCTATTTTACAAAGGTCGGTCAACTAGAAAATTTTGAGGAAGTATTTATCACTCTATAGAAGTTCTTCCTGTGTAATCTCTTTAGTGTCAAATTGGTTTCTTCTGTAAAACCATTGACAAGATTTGAAATCATATTGAAATGTTCCCCTATTACAGAGATGACTTGCATAGTGTACATGCTATAGAATTTATACCACACACTGTGTATTTGAGATTCAGATGAATAATGGAATATACTTGTGTTTTGTTGCTCTATCCTATTGTTGAAATCTATTGTGTTATTTTGAGTTCTAAATATGTTGGTATTCTCAATCTTTCCTTTTATTGTAGTCATCTAGGAAATGTGTTGAGATTATAAAATCCTTTTAGTTCTAGAATTTGTAATGAAGTATTAATAGTCTTTTAAGGGGTAATCCCAGGCTCATAGATTTAATGAGAAAGAGCTCTTGAATGATTACTTGTATCCTTGCTTGTGATTCTTTCAAAGAACTACAGAATATTATTTCATTCCATTTGTTTTGAATATTCTAAAATGTTTATTTGTGAAAGTGACATGATAGTTCAATTAATTTATCCTCTCTCATTCGGCATCCATCCATGTGTTTGTTTAAAACAACCTACCTTGTCTAACCCTACACTTAACACACCACTTTCATATCATAAGTATTACTTTCATTTCCAATACATGAAATCCTACATATTTGAAATGTTTTTACAGTTTTTTGCTTAAAATCTCAAAGCTATAGTTTCTTAACTAGTTTCTATTGTTGAATGTTTCATAAAATAGATATTTTAGCCATCCTTTCATCTATCTCTAGTAGATTGTGTATGAATTAAATCATTTTTTCATTTCATTTGATAACTCTTACAGGTGAAGTGTGCATACTTGGTCATGCTTTGGTCATATTCCCCTTATGTGCCAAAAATCTCCATGGATATTGAAGTGTGAAACCCCTCCATGTGAGAAAGATACCCCATAGGTTCTCTTACCTTAGTTTAGGTAGAACTAAAAGTCTTAGGGAGTTAACCATACCCTTTTTAGGTGTCTCTCAGTCACTATCCATGTTTGGTCCTTTGTTTGATTTAAAACCCTTCCCCAGCTATAATGACATATTCACTAGTTTTTCATCTTTATTTTCCATTTTTATATAAGTGTGCAAAGCTAAGCATATTAGGTGTAAAACTAAGAACAAATAGGTGTTACACCATAAATATCTCTATAATATCATCATACTCTTTCATTAAGAGACATGACCTACAACACTAGCTTCAAAGTCTTACAATACTCTATCATTAGTTTTTTAAATATGTAGGTGATATGTATAGAAATACTCAAGGTAAATGGACCAAAGGTCGTATTATAGACACTAAGGGTCATTTTACACTTTAAGGTAATCAAACACACTATCTACACTCTGTATGACTTGTTAATGTGAGAACTACTTGCACCAAAAATGAAAGGACAAAGAGAAGACAAGGATAGATGTTTACCAATAGACTTCACCATACAACACTTCACACACTTATAATAGATGTTTTTTTAAAACACAAAAATAGATTTCATGTATTATTCAAAGGTAAAGTATAACATTAGACTAGTAGATCTTCACTATACTAGGTGTGGTATTAGAATACAAGAGCTAAAATGTCTTGAATTTTTTGAATATGTGAGAGGATAGAGAGAAGTGTAGATAAAGAGTCACAAGAATGAGTGTTAAGATAAGAGAGAGAGTTACATTTGTAGGATAATGGAGTATTAAATGTATGATGAAATGTCTCTTTAGATAAATGTCCCTTAGAAGAATCAAACTCCCCAAAATTGTCATAAGACCTTTCAATTATCTTCTTGGAAACTACCTTCATCATTTGGCCTCTTTTGATCACTCTAAACTAGGATATGGAGAGATAAAACATGTGAAATATCAAGGAGAGGTTACAAAAAATCTATAATAATCATTATATGCTTTCCTAACTACTGGTCTTCTTTTAGACAAGTGTTCTCATCATTTGCAGTCACCATCACTAGCTTTATAGGTCTATCTTCACATTTGGCACCAAGATGATCTTAAGTTAAATAAAATCCATGGAATTAGTGATATGACACGTGTTAATAGTCCTATTTTACTCCATTCCATGAATCAGACCTTAAAAGGCCCCCCATTTAGACTTATCACTTTCTCACTTGGTAATCACTTTCTATATCCATTGTTTACCAAATATTGCCTAAGATGAAAGACTTAATAGATATGTTTATGTGATTTTATGGAGTAATAAATGAATATGAAGAGTTATATTAGGTCCCAATTGACATTCCAAATTGATTCTCATCCTTCAACTCTCCTCTGAAGCTACAAAACATGCAAAATCTATTGAGAAAGCCTATTTTTTACCCTATCCGTACAAGTAGGGTACCAACCAACTAGATGGAATGGAGATTGAGATATTATTCAACAAATCAAAGACACTTTACTGATCAATCATCCCATTTTGAATTCATTTATATCCATCTCTTTTCAATCAAGTCAAAAGCAAGGGTTTTATAGTGTTTTAGGTGGTTTTACCCTTCGCATTTATTTATAAAAACTAAATATTAAACCTATGAAAAAAATATACTAAAATTATTTTTAGGACCTCCTTCAACTTTCCCCAAGATCTTGGTTCACCATTCAAATTATCCATACTAGTGTGAGCATTTGAAATTGGCCTCTTGAGATTGGAAGTGCAATCTACATACCCCTAAGTTATTTTCAAGCCAAAAATGACTTTCTTATGATTTCCTCTATAGACCAAAAGTTATAAACAATATCATACCTCATAATAAAGGTACTATAATGCATTATAAGTTTCACTTAGTGTTATAGATGAGATTATACCTCTTTATGGATTTAGGCCTAATCTAGGCCTAGTAGACTTGAATTATGTTTATAAGGGCTTTGACCACCAATGGATGTCAATGTTGCCTTAAAATCCATATACAAATTTTTACACATTAAATATACATTTTAGGACCCTAATTTTAATGTTTCAAAACTCCTATCTCATCCCCTTATCACTTTCTACCCCTACCTACAATTTTACATTTATGGGAGTGCCCTCTATCTAAGATAAAATAAAGGGAACTTCCTTTATTGTCTAATTCAAACCAAGGATATGAAATAATAATTCAAGTCATGAGGACCATATCTACACATTTTCATATCTTATAAACCCATTAAATTCCATCAACACTTTAGCTTCATAATATAGACTTGTGGACTATGAGGACAATGCACATAGTTTGTATGCAGAGTTAGATTTGTTGATTTGTCTTACTCCTTTGGTTTTATAATTGTATATAGTTGTTATAATAAAATTTTTAGAGTGTTATTCAGAATTTTATTCCACTATTAATCTGTAACAAATCCCATCTTTCACTCTTTACACTTCCTAATCCTAATCGGTAGTCAGACTATGTTATTCACTCAGAAAGAGGATATGCATATAAGTGTATTCCATGTTAGACCCTGTGTTTCATGATATAACATCTAATTTAGGTCATAAAGGTCTTATTATAATTTTTTTGGACTCCTCTTTTGTTTGGATACATTCATATCATGCCCTATGACTAAACCATTAGTCAACTATCATGCTCTCAATGCACTATCATATCACAATCAAACTATAAGTGATCATTATGAGAGCAAAAGGACCCATTTAGGTGGTGTTTCACAATATTGTTAATATAAAGAGGTAATTAAGGCCACATATACTCCTAATAATACCATTATTGAATCTAAAACTAGGTAGACTCTTCTTTAGTCACCATAACTAGTTTCTAAGAAACTCAGTATGGTTGTAGGTGGTTTTCTAGCCTAGAGACCCCTATAGGTGTCTATTTGTATCAAAATTTGTGTCTCAACCCCATAAATTTTTATATGGGTCATATATCATATTAAATCATCTTAATTCATTTTTTTTTAAGCTATGCTCTCAATTTCCATTATGTCACATGGTGATGTATAGTGACTTGAACTCAGAATACTGTAGAATACACTGACAATCTACAGTGAAAGAATACTCTAGACGAAGGACTTTCTATAGTACCTTCCCCTAACAAAATAACCATCCTATCTTTTCAAGTCAATAAAATTATTCCTAGGTTGCATGATGAAAACCATTAGATCAGTTTAGACCTTAGATACTTTACTATGAAAAGATCAAAACAAAGGTAAAAATCCATGTTTTAGAGACTTTAAGTTAAGGTGTCCCTTAAGCCACTTTCTTCACATATGGGTATGATTCTAAAGTATGATTACCATATTTTTACCCCAATATGATCACCATGACACTTTTAATATATTTTTGACCTCAATGAGACTTGAAACTAGTTCAAATGCTTAACATTTAAATACCCATTCTTCTATCTATAACACCTGTAGCTACACATGTAGTATACATGGTAGTATGTGGGTTAGTATTTTGAGCCAAGTTAATTTATCACCTTTTTAAAGGTAAAAACCTATTATTTAAGCCTCATAACAATCTCAAAACTTTTAAAACCTCTAAAATTCTTCAAAATAGGCTAGTCAAAGTTTCCTTTCACCTGTCTGTGTGTGACAGTCATGAAGAGAGCTAACTATGTTGGATTTATCACTATGTTATTCATATGAAACACTCTTTAAAATAAGATATAAAATAAAATTTGGTCACAAAAAAATATTAAAATTATATAAAATCATATACCCATTTGATATGAAATTCCTTACATGAGAATGACCCTGTAATAGGTGAAAACATTGACTATGTAAATCTAGTGGCAATCTCAACTAAAAAACTAAGATTTTTTGCTCATAAATTCACTTCCACACATGAAAAATTAGTTTAAAACCATGTGATAATAATTATAATTATCCTAATAAACACATATGATACTTTGTTTTTATGGACCATCTCAAACAAAGAAAAAACCTGTAGGGTGTGGGAATGAACAAGTAAAAAAAGGTAGCATACTTATAAGCAATGGTTCATAGATACTAGTACCAAAATATTTGAAATATTACCATGAAAATAAATTATAAAAAGGTTATTATCTCCCAACAATTGCGTTTAACCTAATTCAACTCCTCTTGGTTATACCATTAGAAAACTAGTTGATCATTCTTGCATACCAAGGAGAGTGATAAAGGATCAAAATAGTTTTAAGATATTTTTAGGTGGTTAAAATACGATATATTGTATAAATTAGTTTAGGGTATTTTAATATACACTATATAATTCTTTCCCACATGCTAAATATTCTCTACAGTCCATACAACTATCCCAACTCTCTTTATCTACCTGATTTTCTTGATCTGATGCTACTCCTACATTTTGTTAGTTATGAAATAGTATTTTTTGACTTAAACTAACACATGGACATTGAGAGATAATTTAAAACACTTTTTTTTTAATGATAAACTATACAAAATTCATAAATGACTCAAATATGACCCCTAGAATGATATAAGACTAAAGATGGATGTGATAAAGCTAATGACACATGAAATGAACTCACTAAGACCATGGTACACCCTATAAGGCCCCTATGTCAAGTTTTAAAGTATAGGGGGTTGATATATTTTTAATTTTGGTCAAAATATACAATAATAAGCATTATTAGAGGTGAAGTATGTTGTTTCAAGTGTGTTCATGTAGTTTGAGGTCATAGTTTGAAGGATAAGGCATGGAAAGTTATTTTGAGGTCCCTCGAGTGATTAGAATGAAGGCTTATTAACCAAATAAGGTTTTTATTGTGATAATTAGATAATAAAACCTTTGAATGGTAACCTAAGATATTAATGGTATATTTGGAAGCGTCTTAGCTCAACATTTTAGGCATTTATTTTTAGATCGAGGAGCTATGCTTGATGAACAATTGTTAATAATGAAAATAGGTTTAAACCCTCTTAGAACCCTAATAAAGGCCTGATGTTGAATATGCTAATCAAAAGTGCCTATAATGGATTTATATTCCCAAGTAATATATTAGAGGTTTTATATAAACTCTCCCAGGCACCTCTAGGTGTAATTGAGTTGTTAGGTGTGTGAGTAGATCCTATAATAAAGTGTTAATTTCTTAGATATTTACTATAGCAATCAAAGTTGACCAAGTCAAAATATGAATATGGATGGAGGATGAAACTTGAGAAAAATGTTTCATTTCCATGAATTTTTATAGATAGGTTATATCCCTCAAATGTGCTAAACAAATCATCCAAGTTAGCTAGTCATTAATAGGCCTAACGATGGAAATAGGGAAAAACCTAGGCAATAGTGAAAAGATGAATAAGAATGTGTTATCATGATAGAGTGATAAAACAAAGTTAATGGAGATGTTTTTTTTTACTGGTATTTCCTATTATTTTTTGGTAAAAATCTTGGAATTCAATCATAATTGTGAAAACAAAGAAGCCAAAATGGCTTGTTTGACTCAGTGAGATCTATGTGTAGTGAGGTCATCAAATTAGTCTGTAAGACAAATAGTTTCCACTAGACCATATGGTTTTTATATTTTAAGATGGTATTGAGATGTTATAGGTTCATATAATTTCATAATAATTCCTTGAAAGTTGTTATATAGGTGTTGAAGTTCAATGTCATTATCACTGTGCTTGGAGGTAAACTAGTAGTTCTAGGTAAGCAAGTTACAGTAATGAGTTTGAGGCTCTATACCCTAAGTTGAAGTATATAATACACATGGTGTTTATTTTTTATAATTTTATGTCCTATTTTTATAATCTTTTATATCTATTGAAAGTGGTAGAAATCTTGAATCCAGTATGGCTTGTTTGATTCTAGTTTAACTGTGTAGTGAGGTAAAAATATTGGTTTGCAAGAACAATATTTGACATTAGAACTTGTGATTTGAGTATTTAAAAGTGGTATATTTATGTTAAAGTATATTTTTAAATTATTATTGGTCATGTTAATTTTTATTTTAGGCGTTGAAGATCAAGTTGTTCATGACTGGGGTTTGGAGTGTTGTGGCAATTTTGAGTGGGGTATTTGCAAAGAAGTGTTTAAGTCCTTTTGCCCTGAGTTATGAATCATAAATCACATGGTGATGTTTTTAAGGTCATTTATTTTATGTTCACTTGAATTATTTTCATGGTTATGTGACTAATTTGTTTGCATGCTTTAGTTTTTTTGGGTTGATTTTCTGTAAGTCCATAGGCCTAATTGTGAACATTGCTACAAGGAGTATTCATGAAAGGGTTGGTGATAAAAAGTGTTATGGACATTATAAAATGTTTATTGGGGTATATTTGATAAAATAATGAAATTATATTATTTTTAAATAAAGGTAAGGTGTTCCAAGTAAAAAAAAGTCTAAGGTGTCCTAAAGTAGACCTAATGGAATTAGGTCTCCATGAGCCTAAAAGTGAAATAAGGTCTAATAGAGTTATGATAGACAAAAAGGGACTCAATATATATTTGAATCATGTCTATTATATTTAATAACACCTATTCCATGGGATACCTAGGAGGTTAAGGTTGATTAGCTGACTATGTGGCATATGGACAAGGAATGGTATATATACAAGTCAGTTTTAGGCCTTTTACTGAATGTAGATTGCAAGAAAATAAAATAACACATTGGTAAGAAGGAGGTATTTTATAGCATAATAAGATTATAAATGATATTTAATGAATATTTTATAGTGTGTCTATATATGAATAGCAAGGTCATATGACTTGATTAGTCTTAAAGAGACTTAGTTAAGTGAAGAAGCCTAGAAGGTAGTTTACGAGAGTTAAAGAGTGTGAAGAGATAGAGAAGGTGATAATAATATATTGTGTGAGAAACATAGTGTTATTAATGTTATCAAATAGATCATGTGGTTTATTTGGTGTTGATTCATCTAGAGTGTTGGTTCCTCCTTGTAAGTTGGTGCTTACTAAAGTCTAACTGGGTTGATGTTTAGCTAGTTGGGGTTGGTGCTCCATGTGTAGTTAGTGCTTCACTAATTTGTGATATTTTGAATTATAGTAATGTAGTTCATTTTTAGTAATCAATGGGTTTTATTTCCCTTGATGGTTTTCCACATATATGATATGTTGTCTTGTGTAATCTTATTTCATGCTTGTATAGTTGATTGCTTATGGATTGCTTGATCTATATGTTGATGTGATGGTTCATGTATGATAAGGAGGAATTGAAAGAAAGTTTTTAAGACATTGATTCAACCCCCCTTGACTAACTCTTAGTTAATGTGATTCCAACATTGGTATCAGACTAGGTTCTTTGAAGTATTCCTAATAGCCTAAAGGAAATCCTATAAATAAGGATGGCTAGTCAGCAAGCTCAAGGTGGTTTCTTCACTAGTAAGGCTCTATTATTAAATGGAATAATTATGTTTTTTAGAGCATCAAAATGAGGACATTTCTTATTTCAATGTTCCATGACATATGGATATTATTTGCCGATGGATACAGTCCACCTTAGACATCACTAATTGATGTAATAGGAAAGAAGGAATGTGAAAGCAATTCTAAAGTAATGAATGACATTTTATGTGGCCTATCAGAGGTAGAGTATATGAAAGTGATGCACTGTGAGTCAATCAAGGTGATATGGGGTAAGTTAAAGACTATCTATGAAGGAGACACCAAGGTAAAGATGGATAAATTATAGACTTATAGAAGGTAGTTTGAAGGTCTGATAATGAAGGAAGATGATATCAATACAACCCACATTTTAAGGTTTGATGAAGTGGTGAATTTCATTAGAGGATTAAGAGAAGAAGTGAAAGAGTCTATAGTTGTTTAAAATGTTTTGAGATCACTAACTCCTACGTTTGATTCTAAGGTGTCTGTAGTAGAAGAAATGCAATATTTGGACAAGATAGAGATGAATGGGCTTCATAGAATCTTGACTACCTATGAGATGAGAACAAATGAAGGAAGACCTCTAAAGAAGGAAACAACATTCAAAGTTAAGAAGAAGTCAAAATCTAAGGAGATCAAGCATAAGTTATTTTTAGATGTTGATGATGATGAAAGTAAGATTGGTCACTTTGCATCTAAGTTTCCTAATAATGATAATATTGAGTATGATTAAGAACATGATGAACATCATGGAGATTATAAAAAGGTATATAAGCTTGACAAAAATAATAAATATTTCAAGAAGTATGAAGGTATAAAAAGGTCATTCAAGAATAAGATAAGTTTCTATACCAAAGAAGATAATAACTCATCTAATGTAAGTGACACAAGCACATCTGATAGTGATGATGATAGTAATGAACATGAATATGAAAATAATGAAACCTTATTCATGGCTATAATAATAGATAATGAGGGTTTATCAAAATGGAAAGGCCTTATGGATGATAAAGAATCAGATGAAGAAGAGGCTAAAGTGAACCTTGAAGTAAAATTGGTGAGTGTTTTAGAGGATTTGAAGTTCCAAAGAGGTAAGAATCACAAACTAAGATCATTAGTTAAGGAATATGAAGAAAAGATTAGTTTTTTTTAAGGAGATATTGAGTAACACATCCAAAGAGTATGACAAGATCATCAATCATATTAAAGTAAATATGGAGATAGTCACTATTAGATTTAAAACTAAAGAGGAAGAATGCACTAGATATGGACCTAAAATAGAATACTTGAAAGATGAGTTGGATAAATCTTATATCAATTTCAAGACCTTTAAGAAGTTTGAAAAGAGTACTAATGCTCTAGATAACATCTTAAGTAGTCATAAGTCTGTAAATGATAAGACAAGCCTTGGTTTCAAATAAGACCAAAAGGAGACAACTCATGTCAAGGAAAAGGCTAATGAAGACAAGAAGGTCAACATGAAAATACCAATTAGACAACCTAATGCTACAAATTATGCTAATTAATTCAATGGTTACTATTTTGTATGTAATTGGTTTGGTCATAGAGCAAGAGAGTGTAGAAGACCCTCTAAAAATGAATATGCATGGGATTATGAAAAGAATCATCGGTTAAGAGGTATGAATGAGTTTTTTCTATAGTTGTCATAATGTGGGACACATTACAAGATTATGCCCTAATAGAGTTAGAAGGTCATCAAGTTAAAATAAGAGGTTTGAATCTCCTAGAGTGCAAGAGAGAAAGCAAATGAATGTGTAGAAACCAAAGATAGTAAAGGTGAGTCATGATTAGTCCATAAGCCCAAGTGGACTGTCTAAAATGTTAGAACACACTTCAGATGTGAAATCAAGTCAATAATGTCTGATATCAGCTCATATTGTTGATCAAACAATTGATGAAAAGGTCAAGCCTAAGGTGATAATCAAGCCTAATAGGATCTTGAAAGATATTCAGTCTTGTGAGAGCATGGAGATCTAGGAATTTCTTGAGTTTATGTTGTTTTAGTTCCCTATATAAAGGGGTAAATCCATTAGGCTTCATGGAGACACTCTTCAGTTTATAGAATCATGATGGATGCTTGGTTTAAGGGGGATATATTTAGTATGTATGACCCTTTGTCATTAATGTCAAAGGGGGAGAAATTTCAAGAAGGGAGATTGACCATATTGGTGAAAATGAGAGTGATCAAATTGAATAATGTTTTGTCATCAATGACAATGGGGGAGATTGTTGATAAGTGTTATAATTATTGTCAAGGTTGATGTCATTGATGTCAAGGTGTATCTGGTGAATATGCATGATGAGTGGTCTTTGAGGTATGAGCTTGTGTGCCTGATGTGATAAGGAACCCATGTGATAAGAGAGAATTTTAAGGAAAGAGATAATTTGAAGGAAAGAGAGAATTTGAAGGAAACCTAATGTCTCTTTTGTTGGTTTATGTCAAGGTTTAAGTCAACTTGGAGTTGTTAGTGTTATCACAAAGTGATATGATGATCAAGTTAAGAATTAAAGCATGGTTATGAGGCTCTAGGTATGCTTGAGGACATGAGAGAATGTTGATTATAAATATATTATTTAAATGGTGTGAGATTAATATCAGAAGAGTTTTATTATTTGATTTCATTGATGTAAGCATGTTTGAGTACTAGTTCTTGAGTACAAGGTGTCTTGAGAAGCCTAATTTAGACCTTGTGAGAAGGTACGTGTATGATGACTTAGAAATATAGATGCATATATGAATGAGAGGTTTTATGAGGTTTATTGAGCATGTATGAGAGGAATTATATCACTCATTTAATTCTTAGGGTGAGCCTATAGGGGTAGGGCCTTTAGATCAAGTTTGCACCTAGACCATTTCTAAACCCCACCTAGTCTAATGAGGTATCATGATATGTTGTCAAGACATGTGAAGGATGTATGGAAGTATCTAAGCATGAGATAGGTTTTTTGAGAATGTAAGTGAGGTGGAGAGTGCATGAAAAGAGGCATGAAGGTTATTTTTAAGGCCTAATGTGGTTTGTTGGTTAAGGACGAGTGAGAGAGAGAGAGAGAGAGAGAGAGAGAGAGAGAGAGAGAGAGAGAGAGAGAGAGAGAGAGAGAGAGAGAGAGAGAGAGAGAGGCCTAATGAGTGGTCATGATTATATTTTAGAGTGTTTGAGATTATGTAAGAAATTTCATATAGTTTGAGGTCATAGTTTGAAGGACAATACATGAAAATTTGTTTTTAGGTCTCTCGAGTGCTTAGAATGAAGTGTTCTCAACCCGAAAATGATTTTATTGTGATCATTAGCTTGAAAAACTTTTCATGGGAACCTAAGATACTAATGGTAGATATGGAAGGGTACTATCTTAAAATTCAAGGAATTTGTTTTTGGATTGAGGGGATATGCTTTATGAATGATTGTTTAGAATGTAAATAGATTTAAACCCTCTTAGAACTATAATAAAGACTTGATGTTGAATATGTTGATAAAAAGTGACCAAAATGGATTGGCATGCTTAGGTAAGCTATTGGATATTGTAGTAAACTCTCTCAGTCACTTCTAGGTGTGATTGATTTGTCAGATGTGTGTGTAGATCCTATAGGAAAGTGTTAATTTCTTAGAGATGTATTGTAGCAATCAAAGTTGACCAAGTCAAAGTATGAAAATAGATAGAGTATAAAGATTAAAAGTCATGTTTCATGTACATGAAGGTTTATGGATATG
This sequence comes from Torreya grandis, assembly GCA_037957365.1. Lineage (NCBI taxonomy): Eukaryota > Viridiplantae > Streptophyta > Pinopsida > Cupressales > Taxaceae > Torreya > Torreya grandis. The sequence continues at coordinate 562,989 of JARHVA010003351.1, read as the reverse complement.
TTTTATCTCTTAAGTGTGCTAAAATAGTCATCCAAGTTATCCAAACATTAACAAGCCTAATGATGGAAATAGTGAAAAACCTAGGTAATAGTGAAAAGATGATTAAGAATGTGTTATCATGATAGAGTGATGAAACCAAGCACATAGAGATTTTTTATAGGAATAATATTTCCTATTAATTTTTAGTATAAATATTTTAAATTAGGTATAATGGTGAAAATTAAGAATCTAAAATAGCTTGTTTGACTCAATGAATAATTGGTCTATAAGATCAAAAGTTGCCATTAGACCATACAATATTTATATTTTAATATGGTATAGATATGTTATATTTTCATATAATTTAATAATTATTATTTTGAATTGGTTATATAATTATTGAATTTCAATGTCATCATGACTGTGCTTTAAGGTAAACTAGTAGTTCTGGGTAAGCAAGTTGTATTAATGAGTTTGAGGATCTATGCCATAAATTGAAATATATAATGCACATGGTGTTTTTTTATGAATTTTATGTCCTATACATGCTTTATATAATATTTTAAATTTATTTAAATTATTTTAAATATTGAATCCAAAATGGCTTGTCTGATTCTAGTTTGACTGTGTGTAGTGAGATCAAACGATTAGTCTACAAGACTAATATTTGACATTAGAATTTGTGATTTTTGTATTTGAGAGTGGTATATATATGTAAAATGATATTTTTAAACTATAATTGTCCATATGAAGTTTTATTTTAGGTATTGAAGATCAAGTTGTTCATGACTGGGTTTTAGAGTGTTCTGGCAGTTTTGAGTGGGGTATTTGCAAACAAGTGTTTGAGTCATTTCGCCTTGAGTTGTGAATCCTAAATCACATGGTGATGTTTTTAAGGTTATTTAGTTTATTTTAATGTGATTTATTTTCATTTTTATGTGACTAAAATGTGTACATGATTCAATTTTATTTGGCAGACTTTCTATAAGTCCACAGGGCTAATTGTGAACAATGCTACAAGGAGTATTCATGAAGGAGTTTGTGATAAAAAGTGTTATGAAAATTAGAAGATGGTTATTTGGGTATATATAATAAATTTATAAATTTATATTAATTTTAAATAAATTTAATTTTTTCCAAGAAATATAAAATGTAATGTGTCCTAAAGTAGACCTAATGGAATTAGGTCTCCATGAGACCTAAAAGTGAAATAAGGTCTAATAGAGTTATGATAGACAAAAAGGGACTTAATATCCATTTTAATTATTTTTATGATATATAATAAGACCTATTATGTGTCTAAAATAATAGGTCAAGGGTGAGTATCTAAGTGTCATATGAATAAGGAATGATATATATACAAGGCAATTTTAGGCATATTAGTGAATGTAGAGTGCAAGCAAATAAAATAACACATTGGTATGCAGAAGGAGGTATTTTAAACCATAATATAAGTATATAGGATATATAATTAATATTTTATATTTTATATACATATGAATATCAATCTCATATAACCTAATTAATCTTGAAGAAAACTAGTTAAGCGAAGAAGCCTAGAAGGTAGTTTGACAGAGTTAAAGAGTGTGAAGAGCTAAAGAAGGTGATAATCATCTATTGTGTGAGAAACATAATGTTATAAATTTGATAAAATAAATAATTTGGCTGAGTTGGTTATGATTAATATATGGGGTTGGTTTTTCTTTACAATTTGGTGCTTTCTAAAGCCTAACTGGGTTGATGCTTAGCTAGTTGGGGTTGTTATTCCATGTGTAGTTGGTGCTTCACTAAATTGTGATATTTTGAATTATAAGACTACATTATATTTGAATGTATCAGTTATTTTTCTTCACCTTGATGTTTTACCACATATATGATGTGTTTTTTATGTAATCTTGTTTCATGCTTGTATATCTTATTGATTATGTATTGCTTGATCTATATGTTGATGTGATGGTTCATGTATGATAAGGAGGAATTGAAATAATTTTTTTAAGACACTGATTCAACCCCCTCTTAGTGATTGTGATTCCACAAAATTATTCATAAAAATGCCCACTTTTTTGAATAAGTAAGGACCTACCCCAAAAACCTTATCTCTATCTGATTCATTTGCAAAGATTCTTATAAAATATCCTTTTATAGAGAATCTTAAATCATATTCCCGATTAGTTTTATAGTTTATTTATATCCACACATGAAATTCATCCATTTTTAACTAGGCTCCCATAAAATTATAGATAATGCTGCAATAATAAATGCTTTCTATATTCATTTTGATCTTTATTAGGTCAATAATTGCTATTAGAGTCCCTTCAGACGCTTGCATGCATGCATTTATTGTTCCAACCATAGGATTATAAAATTTATTATTCCCATCCACATTAATTAATGCATCAATTATTTTTTATAAACCATTGAGGAAGCACCAACCAACATGTTTTTGAAAGAGGATTTCTAGGGGGAAGATTCCCCCCATAGAAAACTTTTTGTATCTGATCCATGGAAGCTCGTTGTTTCTCCTAGTTGATTCTTTCCTCTCCATGCATCCTACACCTCTTATTCTTCTAATATATAGTTAATTATTCTCTTTATTTATTCCTTCACTCTCTTTCCACCTACATTTCTTCCTAGGAAAATTTTCTAAAATTATCTTCTATTAGAAACTTTAAAAAGAATAGGAAAACCTAATTATTATTGGGTAAATCCAACTTTAAGGTAAAAAAATAATATGCATTAATAGTCAAAGATACTAACAAAATTTCACAACCCAACTCTATAAAATGCAAGGTCCCTACCAATATAAATAGGGAAAGTAAAACCTAAGCATAAGAGAAATTCATTGGCTTAGGAAAATCCTTCCCTAATTTAACAAAATTAAATAGAAAGCAAATGCCAACATTAACCAATAGTGTTATAATTTGTGTAAGAAAATAGTCAATGTTAAACATTGATGTTTCAATAAAATGGCATAAATAGAAGTAGATATGAAATAATTTAAGCTTCCCCATGCCAAGGAAGGAGAAGTACATTTTGGAATGACATGATCACCTATGTGTGAATGGTTTATGGATTAAGGATCCTCTCACCATATGGATCATGTCAGTTCACTATTTTAAAATCTTGACCAATTCCCCACAATTGTTTTTTTTGGATACTCTAGTCCTCTAGTTTTTTAGTGTGAAGGGAGAGTTAAGATGGAAAATGGCATATTCAAAAAAATTCTCCATGTTCAAGTCTTGTCTAAAAACCTCCTTTCCATATATCAGATCACACATTCATGTGAAAGTAATTTTTTTGAGTTTACACCTACCAATGTTATCATAATAAATATCAAATAAAATTAAACTATTGTAGTTACTAATAAGTTTGATCATCTAGAATGATTGTACAAATTTTACAACTTTGAGTTTACTCAACCTTCACAAGTCATGATTGTATATGATAATGAATCAAACAAACTTTGGCATGAGAATTTTGGTCACCTCAACTATTTCTCATTTCAAGACCTTAGTAATCATCATATGGTTAATGGGTCTCCACAAGTCTCTTTCAAATAGGGAATTTGTCTATTGTATGCACTTGGAAAAATATAAAAAAATCCATTTCCTAAAGGCAAATCCTTGAGGGAAAGTGATAGATTATAGTTGGTTCACAATGATATTAAGTCCTTTATAAATGTTTTTTTATATAAAAATAAATATATGCTTATAGTTATTGATATTTTCTCTCATAAAAATTGGGTCTAATTTATGAGAAATAAAAGCAAAATATATAAACATTTAAAAAATTTCTAGGTCCTTGTTAAAAACTTATCAAAGAGAAAAATTTAGCATCTCAAAATAGATAGTGGAGGATAATTTTTCAACAATAAAATGATTAACTTATGTGAACATGCAAAAATTTAAATTCAACATATTATACCCTAAAGCCCTAAAAAATGGTGTAACTAGGCATAAATCCACACACGAAATGAAGTGGAAAAATGCATGTTACATTTCAAAGATTTTCCTCCACAATATTGGGTAGAGAGAATTCAATGTGAAACCTACATAAAAAATCATACTGTCCACTTCAAAAATTAAAAATACAACTCCCTAATTAAAAAATGGATTAGTGTCAAGATAGATGTTTCTAGTTTCTAAGTTTTTGGATGTGATGCATATGCAAAAATTCCACATGAAAGGTGAAAAACAAATGGAAATGAAGTGTCATCCTTGTATATTTTTGATTAATGTAAATATGTGAAGGCATATAATTTTTTATCTAGGCATTATGAGAATCATCCAAGGTTGGGGATGTCCAAGATCGATAACTAGTGATACAAACATATAACTCCATTGAAGCAATAAATCAAATGAGAGTAGAAACTGAGATGCATATATACATAATAAAGATTAATACATAAATTATATCACAATAGTGTCACATTAGGATTAAAAATAAAAAGTCACTAAGATAATAACTCTATCTCTCATATCTTACATAACACTTAGCAAACTAACATCCTAACATAATAAGCTATGACTAACTAACACTAACAATCTACAAGCCAAAAATAGATTATGACTCCATAATGTTCCACCATAAATTAGATTAAAGGAAAGGCATTTAAATAGGTTTGTTGAGTGCATGATGACTCATTTATACAAGGTGAGTGGGTGGGACCCTCCACTATGTGAGGAGAGATAACTAAGGGAACATAGTGGAAAGGTGACCTGAGTGGAATTTACACTTAAGGGACTTTTAACCAGTTTTGACCCTTAGGTCAAAAGGTCAACCCCTATAACATGAAACTTGTCTTTTCATGTATTGATAACCTTTGTCCTAAATTTTTCATGCCTTATGAGGTCTTATTAGGGTATTTTTAGGGTCTTGTTAGCATAAGTTAAGTTTATTTTGAGAAAAGTAAGGCAATGGTTATTTGATAATCTTACTAGTCTAGTCATGTCATTGTGTCAAAAATATGGAGTAAAAAGGTGTCATAGGTTATTAGTTTTATCTCAAAGTAATTTCCCCCCTTAATCACCTTGCATAAACATGTCACACATGTTTGGAAAGTTTAAGGTTTATTTATAAACTTTAAGGTAAAGTTTTATGCAAAGAAAAGTGATTTTGGTCAAATCCAACATATTCCAAAGCTAAAAAAGGTGAATAATACATAAATCATACTTGTCCAAGATTTTGAATAAGTTATATAACTTTCATTTATGTCATGTATGTCATAATAATTTAGTTTTGTAGGGAATCACTCTAAGAACTGAGTTAGAAGCACCTGCACTAGTAAAAAAGACTCTATTTATTGGTGAAAATGTTTCAAAGGTGTCTCTTCAAATTATAAAGGTTAAATCCACATTTAGAGTGTAGTTACAGGTCAATTCAAGGTAGAAAATAGTTCATTTTCTCCATCACTCCCTTGGAAAACTCATACAGGCCAATTTGGGATGTTAATTCTATATAGTACAAAGGGAGATGAGACTTGATATTTTTTTATAGAGGAAGGGGTCATAATGAGATTTAAATCCATGGTAATAGTGGTCAGATTAATAACCCCTACTTTATGAACAATCTTTAAGAATGTAAAGTGCTCAAAAATTGCCTTCAAACCCCACATACTTAATTTATCTCCTTGAAATGATAGTTTTAGACTAGTTGGATGCATGTAATAAATTAGAGGGGATGTGAAGGTTATGTTTTGACATATAAAATTCTATTCCAATCCACACTTAGCATATGTGAGTTCAATTTGGCAATAAAACTCTTTCTTTTGCATAATTTATAAGGTGGTTATATGGTTTATTTGTATTTTAGGGTTTTCAATAATCAAAGAACATGGATGGAGTCCTTCATCATGTCTCAGTATCTTCAATACAATTACAAGTTTTTTGGTTCCCCCATTGTTCACTTTAACACACCTTCTCCAAGTAGCATGCAATGACCTAGTTTGAGACTATGAGAAGGTTGCTTGCATAAATTTGGTTTGAAAGGTATTATCATGCATCATCAGGGTTATATGATGGTATTAAAATCATAATAAATATATGATCAATGAATAAAAATTATCAAGTCTAGGAAGATCAAATATATATCATGAAAAGCTTCTATGCATTGAAAATGTAGACCTACAAGTTTGTCTAGGCCTGTAGGCCTCTTTTGCACATAAAATTAAATATTCTTACACTAAAGACTGAGACTTGAAAACATATATGGTGAAGTTACAAAAGAAAGGGAGAATATTTAAATTTTTACTAAACAAGGGGTAATAGAAATATGAACTAAGAAGTGTAAGACTCTAAGTACACCTAAATCCCTTAAAGATGGATTGTATTCACTAAGGAAATGACAAATCAAGTTGACTAAAACCATTGACATAGATAAGGTCTTTGAAAATAATTCATATAAGAATAAGAGACAATTCTCACATTATGAATAAGGATCAAGTGGGTTCTAAGAGTAGAATATCATGTAAGAATAAAGCCTTGTCATAAATTATCACATACAATCATTTGTTGGATAGGTTTGAGAGGGAAGATGAAATTTATGTTGTAGAATGAAGTCTTAAGGATTATTAGGAGTTGTATTAATAATGATGTAGGATATCATCCTTTTTATAATTCAAACTCAATTGATAAAATGTGATTTTAGATCCCAATACTCAGTCACACAGTTAAACACACACCTCCAACTAAGAAGGTTTTGTTGTGAACAATGATAAGAGAAGAAACCATGTACTATAATGAGGTTGGAGATTTTATGGATATAAAAGTGAAAAGAGTCACTTGAGACAAATAAATCTAAATAATTTTAGTGTAGATGATCATGATAATTTCACTTTAAAACCTTTTAGTTATCCAATCAAGAGGTATGGTAAAGACTACAGTCAAGACTCTATATGTTAAATTATGAAGAGACTATTTAATAAAGGGTGAAATGGAGACTTAAATGACCTAATAATGTGTTTATAACTTCAATTAAACATTTCATGATGGTTTTAGAACCTTAAATAATGAATAAAAAGGATAACATAGATAGCTAGGGTCATTAATAGTAGTTTGCTCGAGAACCCTAGCCTTAGCAATTAAAGGATATAGTAGGGTTAAAGATATAGATGAAAAAAAACATTGTAAAAAGTCAAGGGATATAGTGCATACCTTATATATGTATATCTAATTCAAACCAAGAATTTTTACTCCTTTTTACAAACTCATCTCTCTCTTGACCTCACATAATGCATACTTAGCCACCCAAAAAGCACCAAGTTTTACTTAGATATTCCTTGATAAGATACATGGTGTAAAAATGAGTTTGGATATGATATAGAGGTATATCCACTTACATATTATGGCATTGGTTGAGGGGAAAAGTCTCTCTCCTCTATGAATAATCTTTAAGAACTTGACATACCTCAAACCCTCTTAAACCCCTCATAGTGACCCAATGGAAGAGGAAAACCTTAAAATTATTTCACATGGATTTATTTGACCATTTAATTAATTTTTTGACATTCATAGGTCTCATGAACACATAAACATGGTACTGGCTAGAACATGTGAAAATAAGACTATACATAATTATCCTAAATTCATGGTTGCAAGTCTATTTTTGAGTCTATAAGGTTGTAACAACCCTCCAAAACAAGTTCAAAGTATTTGTAAGCATGATAAGATTTTTTTTTATCATTTTCACAACCTTTTAGGTTTAAAAATGTGATTTAAAATCTATTTAATTCATTGGGTTGGGTTAAAAGTGAGAAATAAACCATTTTACTAGCCATTAAGCCTTTATGTAGACCTAAAGAATACTTCAAGAGATCTCCCTATCAAGGTATGAAGTTTTATAATTATGTTATAGGTCTAAATAAAATATTTCCAAGCTTAAGGACCTAAAAAATTCTTTCTGAACACTTAAATCACCTCTCAATCTTGTTAAAGCACCTAAACTAGGGTTTGTACCATTTCATGGTTCACTCATCTATATAATGTCTTATAAGCTAAAATTTGACATGGAACATGGTCAATGTTAGGGTTTGAATACAATATTAAATAGCACTATTAATAGTCACTATTCATGGTGATGTGTCATGTGAGTGTATATATGATGTAACATACATGTTATATGGCATGCAAGTAATGTGTCAAGATGGTGATGTGGCATGGGCCCATCGTGGGTCCTAAGATGTGATCAAGATGATGTGACAAGTGTGGGGTGTATCACTCCACTAGATTACATGGGTTTTATCTTTAGTAGTCACACGTGGGTAGTGACATGGTGTAAAAGACAAGAGGTCATGTATGGGTTATATTTCTAAAGGGACCCATGATTCAAATGTGTGGGAAAGTCAAAAGGTGATTACAACACCTTTTGGACTCTTGTGTTCACATGTGAATGTGAAGATAAAAATACACTATTATATATTGGCCTCACATGTGCGACTGTGGTGCAATTATTAGAGTCACATGGGGTGGCTTGAATCTTATCTAAAGTGGATATTCTACTATATTGACCCTTGGAGATGAAGACAAGATGGAAACCATTGAATGTTTGGAATCACTTGTGGAAGTATGGCACATGTTTTGGAGCTAGATGAAGGTGGCACATGTTATTATCTAATGGAGGGTCATTTTTGATGTTTTTTTGGCACATAGAGACAAACACCACTAAAATAACATGACACCTACTTAAATGTGGAGAATATTTAGAGTAGACATGAATTTCTCTCTCTCTCTCTCTCTCTCTCTCTCTCTCTCTCTCTCTCTCTCTCTCTCTCTCTCTCTCTCTCTCATTTTTTTAAAATTCTATAAATGCATTCTCTCTCCTTTGTAATTTTTTAATCCATTGAGTTCATTATGTATTCCTTTTGAGTATCCATGTAATCCTTGAGATTGAATGTTGTGGGAGGTTAGATATTGTAATTCTTGTATGTATATCTCACCTAGATTATTGGGTTATAAGCATCATTAATGCTTAGGTGGTTAGAGATTGTAAGGATTAGATGAGAACATGAATCACCTAGATTGTTATAAGCATGGAGATCCTTGAGGTTTGAGGTTGGATCCTAGAAGGATATGTTAGCTTAGATCACCTAGATGAAAACATGGAGCTTGGAGGCTTATTATCTCAACTCAAGGATAAGGAGGTTGATGCTTTATATCTCACCTTATATGTTATGATTATTATCATCATGATGGAACTTCATGTTTTAGCTTGAAGGTTAAAGCATGGAAGGCTTGGTTGTAATCTTTTCTCACAAGAGTGCTTTGTTGTTATTAATGGAAAGAAATTGATAATAGGATCTATTGTTATAAGCATCATTCACTCTTAGGTGGTTAAATCCTACAAGGTTTATATGAGTACATGTCTCACCTAGATTGTTATAAGCATGGAGATATTTGAGGTTTGAGGTTAGAACCTAGAAGACTATGTTAGTTTGACTCACCTAGATGAAGACATGGAGATTGGAAACTTGTTATCTTAGCTCATAGAGAATGAGGTTGATGCTTTGGAGATCACCTTAGATGTTATGGTTGTTAGAATAATGATGTAACTTCATTTTGTAACTTGGAGGTTAGAGCACAGAAGGATTGGTTTTAATCTTTGCTCACCTAAATGCTTAGTTTTTAGAACTAGAAAGGAGTTACTAAGAGGATCTATTGTTGTAGAGAGAGTTCATGATGAATATTAAGTCTATATTCTACCTTTACACCATGGTTTTTCCCTAGCTAATTTAGTAGGGCTTCCATGTATATCTTGTGTAATGTGTTCTCTCATGTGTTATGTTTCTTGTATCTTGTTTTAATTATACATTTAATTCTTACACATGTTTAGGATTATGTTTTATTTTATTAATAAGTGGTATCAAATATTTGGTTTATAATCTTACATGTTGGTACCAATATCCATGCACCCCTATATCCTAAAAATTGGAATCAAAGCTAGGATTTAGATATTAGTACCTAAGCCATGCATGTCCTATAGATCTTAATAATTGGTATCAAATCCATGGTTGTTGGATGGTTTGTGAAAGTGGGAGTTACAAGTGGACAGACAAAGATATGAAATAAATAAAAAAATTATTGTATGTATTTCTCTCTTAGTAGAAGATGGAAAATAGAGGAGAAGATGAATAAGCTTTACCAAATGGATCAGCACCAACATAGTGTTTCTATTGAAGAAACAACTATATAGCTTTTGGTGGAGCAAGATGATCTCCATTGGTGTAGATTGAAGGAGATGAAAAGTCATGTACTTTGTTGGTTTCTCAGCTAGATAAGGGGTATAAGTTATGGGATCCTACTACCAAAATGTTTTGGTCAAGATGTTTAAAAATCCATGTAGAAGAGGAGGTACAAAAAACCTAAATTTGTACTTATTTTAGTAAGTTCATATGGAGATGAATAAGAGACTTGAGGTTCCATGGAAGGAGAAAGCTAGTTTTGGATCAATCAAAAACTTAGAGATGAATTAAGTGAAGTGTTTAGTGGTTTTATTATAATAGAAGAGAGTATCCAAGAGGGATATGGTATAGATGATGTGAGTATCTAGGTAGACTAATGCATGGAATAACTCTACACATGAGTTTTTTTGACATGTAGTAGATTAAGTTGTAACTTGACTGTATCTTTGGGGATAAAAAACTTGGTAGGTACAAAGATTTATTGAGTAGTGTGATGACTTCCAAAGAACTATGGATGAGTACCATGTTGAGCATGGTGGGTATTAATTTTCTAAATGAATAAGTTAGGTGTTGACTTCTATGGGTTATTATCTCATATAATTTGAAATATTTTAGGATAGATGGAAAAAATAAGAGACTTGAGGTTCCATGGAAGGTGAAGGTCATGTGTTTGACATGTGGTATAGTAGGATGTAGCTTGACTATATCTTTAGGGCTCAAAAACTCAATAGGCACAGTGATGTACTAAGTATCATGATGACTTCCCAAGAACTATGGCTGGATACCATGTTGATCATGGTGGGTAGAGGTATGCTATATATGGAGGAGTCATGTGTTGAATTCTATGGGTTTTTATCTCCTATTCATAATGACTATTAGAGTGTGATGTGTGCTTGTTACTATTCAAGGTTAGAGAAGTTATATGTGGAAGTATCATTTATACATGGTAACCTCTTGATGAGATGGAGTAGCCAAAGGGATATGAGGATGAGGAAAATAGCTGATGGTTTGTGGATTTTAAGACTATACAGGTTGAATTAGATGTGTATATGAAGTACAATGATACCTTCATGGAGAGCCAAGGTTTAGCAGATGTTACTACTATATATTAATGGTATGTTGGTTGTAGGCCCCAATATTATGAAGATTAATGATATGATGGCTCAGGTGATGATGATGAGATGAAGGTGGAAAAACAAGGATGGAGATGCATAGTAGACATGAAAGCAATAAAGTAACATATCCCACTTCTTACCATTTTAATTTGTCTTACAAAGTGTCTTAGATTACAAGAGGAGAAGACATGGATATATTATATATTATATTCATTGGGAGTATAAAGCTTCATGTATGCCATGGTGTGTACTAAACTAGATACTTATAAGTAGTGGGACTTGTGAGCAATTCATGGTGGAGTACTTGGATGAAAGATGGGTCTATGGTGAAGTGGGTATCACTTTGGATGTTGAAAATATGCTATGGAGAAGAAAATGATAAAAAAATATGGTCAAGATAGAGAAGTTTTAGTAGTGAAAGAAAATTCTATTGGTCTTGTGTGTGTGTAGTAGTGGGCATTCATGATAGCATGGATGGCATCTAGTTGGAAAAATATTTAGGTGTGGTAAAGTCCTATGTATATGACTTCAAGTGGGAGATTGCTAGGGTGTGAAGCCACTATTCATAGGTCACTATGCACATACACTATTCATAGTGATGTGGCATGATGAGATGTCATCTTGGTGATGTGGAATGAAGGTGTGAAAATTATGTAGAATGTAGGTGATATGACATGTAGGTGATGTGGTAGGATGGTTATGTGGTGTGGGCCCATGGTGGGTCCTAGGTTGAGGTATGTTCCTATTATTATGTTGAGGCATTGATGTTGTCATTTATGTCAAAGGTGATTGAGTGTTATTAATGTCCCAAAGGTGCTCTTGTAAATATGTATGATCAAGTAAGCTCTGAGGTATGTATTGATGAGTTCTATTTCAAACATAGTGAGTGTTGTTATTATATGAAGAGTAGTGATGTGAAAGTATTATCTAAAGAATAATAGTACTATCATTAAAGATCATTCATAAGTCTAGGTTAGTATGTCAAATCTAAATCATATTATAATGATTTGTCTATACCTTGTGATATGGTATTTGTAGGTAGCATGATGAATTGAGTAAGCTTTGAAGTAGAAAATGTATGCTCTAAAGAATATGTCTAAGCAGTTTCAAAGATCTTCCAAATGAGCTACAAAGATTAAAATGCTATAATTAGAATGCTCCAAAGAATACATGATAGTATTTTAGCATGAGATAGATGGTTTAAGTTTTTACATGAGGTGTTGAGGACCTCTTAAATGATTATAAGGTCAACTCTAAAGTTATGTGTATACAACTCTAAAGATGCTACAGTTGAGATCTGAAGATCTGTAAGTAGCTCCAAAGAAGTTCTATTGAATATCTAAAGAAGAGTGAGTGTATGAGGTTTCTTGAGCATACATAAGAGGAAATAGAACATAGGATAGTTTCAAGGTGAAGCCTATAGTGTGGCTAGAAGGTCAGTTTCAAGGTATAATAAGACTTGCAGGTCAAGGTTTAGAAATGTAAGAAGAAATATGGTGGCTAGATGAGGTAACATGATCAGTTTCCATGACATTAATGAGAATAAATTTATTTTAAGGATGTGTATGAAGTTTCAAGTTATGGTTTACAATAAAATGATAGAAATATATTTTAAGGTGTCATGAGTGCATAGAATAAAGAGTTGTCTACTTGAGAAGGTTTTCTCAGTGCTCATTGGCATGTAAAAAATCTATATGAAGATCTAATATATTCATGGTATATTAGGAAGGGTTATATCTCAAATTTACAATAATTGGTTTTTAGAAAGGTGAGCTAAGTTTTATGAGTGATCATTAAGACTAGAAGATAGTTTAAACCCTCATAAAAACTTGATAATGACTTGATGTTGAAGATATTATTATAAATAACTCATAATGGTTTTCTATGGCTAGTTAAGTGATTATAGGTTGAATTCAACTCTACCAATAATCTCTATGTATGATTGGTTTCTTAGGTAAGTGAGTGGACCCTATAAGAAAGGGATTGTTTCTTATAAATTTGTTGTAGAAGACAAAGTTGACCAAGTTAGAGTTGTTGAATGGATTGAGGTCAAAGTGTGAGACTTGTATTTATTTTACATGATTTTTTTTGGATATGATCCATATCTTAGGTATAAAAATTTGGTGAACCAAGTTGTCCATTTGTTAGTAGACCAGCTAGTGTAGACAATAAGAAAATAAGGCAGAAGTGAAAAGATGATTCATGATATGTTTTCATGTAAGAATGATGTATTGAAATGCATGATGACGTTTTGTGTGTCTTGAATTATCCATCTATTCTTTTTATAATCTTAGAAGTTAGTAAAAGAGGTTGGAACATTGAAGCCAAAATGTATTATCTAACTAAGTAAAGTCTATGAGAGAGAAGGTCAAAAGATTGGTATGTAAGACCAATAATTTTTATTATATCTCTTGATATAATTGATTAAGGTTACTCTAAATATATTATAATATCATGTTCATGAATTGAAATATATTGAAAATATTCAATCATATGTTAGATGTTCATGTATCCCTAACTGTGTTTTGGAGTTAGTTGGTAGTTTTGAGTGAACATCTTACAGAGAAGAGTTTGAGCCTATTTACCCTAAGTTCAAGTAACAGATGAAGTTTGTGATGACCTTGAGGTCATGAATTTTTTGAATATGTAATTTTTTACCATATTTTTTTGGAAAAATTGAGTATATGACTCAATTGTTTAAGATAGAGTTTTTGTATATGTGCAAGCCTTTTATAATCAGTGATTTGAAGAAGGGTTTAAGTGGTAGTTGGAATTAAAAGGTATTATGGACCTAAATTAAAATTAGCTAAGGTCTATTAGAGTGGTGTATGACTTATTCCTCCCATTGGAGATGTTTGGATATGATTTAAGAGAGATTTAAGGGTAACATGCATTTATGAAGACCTTTTAGGTCTTCATTATCCTAAAAGAGGAGTAAGGGTTAATTGATGTATGGTCAACCTATTGTAGTGATTGATTCATGATTAAGGCATGTTATTTTAATATACTAGGATTTATTCATGGATAACCTAAGTGATTTGAATGTGTGGATGACTTAGAAGGATATGATCAAGTGACTTGTATAAAAGTAAGGCAGTTTAGACCTATTTGATTATGCTTAGAGGATGTTAAGTGTGGGTGAGTAGAAGTAAATGATATAAATTATTTTTGAGAATAAGGAGGTCATGTGGACCATCAGAGAGATGTATTGAATATATAACAAAGGTTATACACATAATATAATCAGAGTCAAAAGACCTAATCAATCCATGGAAAGGGCTAGTTGAGCAAAGAGGATTGAAGGTCAATTTAAGAGGGATAAAAGTGAGCAAAGATCTAAAAGGAGTAAATCATTATATATTGTATAATTAATAAGGGTTTTTGAAGGAGATCAAGTGTATCAAGTGGTTGATTTGGTGTTGAGTAATCTAGGGGGTTGGTGCCTACCTTCAAGTGGGTTCTTACTAAATCCAAGTGGGTGCTTGATAAATTAGGGGTTGGTACTCTTTGTTTGGTTGGTGCTCAGCTAAAGACTTTATCAAATTGGTGTTTAATAGATTAGGGTTGACACTCAAGGTTGAGTGGGCGATCAACTAAGGATTGATGTTTATCTTATAGGAATATATTCCATTTTCTTCATCAATAGGTTTTTTATGCCTAAAGAGTTTCCCACGTATATGTTATGTTCATTTGTTTCATGATTTTATGATCTGGTGATTATTATTACTAAGATAAACATGCTTGTTATAATGGTTCTTAAATGATTAAGTGGAATTGGATAAAACGTTTTATAAACATTGATTCAACCTGCCCCCTCCCTCTTTTATTGAGTGTGTTTCCAATAATTGGTATTAGAATAGGTCCTCTGTAATAAGCTTGAAAACCTAGAGGAGATCCTAAAAATTGAAGATGACTAGTCACCATGATCAAGGTAGTTTCTCTACTAGTAAGGCACTATTGTTCAATAGATCTAAATATTCATTTTAGAATATCAGAATGAAGATGTATCAAATGTCACAAGGACATTATATTTGGTAGTTAGTTATGGATGGTTATATTTCTCCTCCAATTCCACTAATAGATGCAATAGGTAAGAAGGCCAATGAAAATAAATCTAAGGCAATGAATGTCATTTTATGTGGCCTATCAATGGTATAGATTGTAAAGTTAATGCATTATATATCAACTAAAAATACATGGGAAAAATTGAAGACCATCTGTGAAGGAGACACCAAGGTGAACTTGGCCAAGTTACAGACTCATAGAAGATAGTTTGAAAGCTTGAAGATGAAACTATTATATCCTACATGTTAAGGTTTGATGAAGTTGTCAATATAATTATAGGATTAGAGAAGAAGTGAAAGAAGCTATAGTTATCAAAAAAAATTGAGATTATGAGCTCTTAAGTTTGACTCTAAGGTGTTTGTAGTAGAAGAGATACAAGATTTGGACAAGCTAGAGATGGGTGAGCTTCATAGCATCTTGACTGCCTATGAGATAAGAAAAAATGAAAGAAGACCTCCCAAGAAGGAATTAACTTTTAAAGTGTAAAATAATTTAAAGGTTAAGAAGGTTAAATATGAGGTATGTTTAGAATTTGATGATGATGAACTCATAATTATGTTTTCTAGAAAGCTAAAGATAGGTTCAGGTAGATACAAGGGTAATCTACCCTTAAAATGATTTAATTTTGGAAAAATTAGACACTTTGCTAACAATTTCCCTCATAAGAATAATACAAAGTATTAAAGAAAATGATGAAGGTCATGATGATGACAAGGAGTCTTATAGGTTTGATACGAGAAAGAAAAACTTCAAAAAGTATGATAACAAAAAGTCTTTTAAGAACAAAAGAAGATTTTACACCAAGAAATACTAAAATTCATGTAATGAGAGTAAGATAAGTAAGTCTTATAGTGAATATGAAGGTGTTGATCATGATGTCAATAAATCTCTCTTCATGGCTAAGGAATCAAGTTGCTAAAATTAAGAAGAGTCCATGTGGTCTGGAGGTACTATTAGTGATTTAAATGAAGAGATATTCTATGACAGTGAAGAAGGAGAAGCTAAAGTGGATCTTGAGGTAGAAATAATGAGGGCCCTAGAATAGTTAAAGCTTGTAATAAATAAAAACAAGAAACTAAAGTCAATAGATTAGGACTATGAGAAAAAGATTGGATTGTTTGAGGAAAGGTTGAGTAACACTTCCAAGGAGTATGAAGAGATCATCCAATAGGTTGAAACCCATATAAATATTTTGGAAACAAGTTTAAAGGCTAAAAAATAAGATTTTAGTAGCTATGAAAATAAAATATAATCTCTAAGAGATAAGTTGGATAAATCATCTATAAAGATGAAGAGCTTTATGATGTTTGAAAAGAGAACTAAGGATCTAGATGATATCTGGAGTAGTTAGAAGTTTTCAAGTGACAAGATAGGTTTTGGATTAAAAAAATACCAAAAGAATGGACCTTAAGTTGAGAACAAGACTATTAAATATAAGAAGGTCAAAATATCTATCAGATAGCCCAATGTTATAAGGTATGCTAATTCTTTTAATGGTTACTATTTTGCATGCAGTCAGTTTGGTCATAGATCAAGAGAATGTAGAAGACCCTCTAAGAATGATTACTCATGGAACTATGGAAGGAGATGCAATTGGCCAAAAGGATGTCACATTAATCATCAATAAAATGGTTTGTATAAGGTGGTTTATTATAGCTATGATAATTTAGGACATATTTTAAGATTATATCCTAATAGAGTAAGGTCATTCAGTCAAGATAAGGAGATTCATAATCATGCCATGAAAAAATGGATTAAGAATACAAATCCTATAGATAAGGTAAAGGTGGATAAAAATAATAAAGAATAATATTTTGTGAAATCTCAAAGTATAGATATTAGTTGCTAAAGATGCATGCCAGGAGACAAGATAAGTCTTAAATCACATATGCTGGTAAAAAAATAGAAATGAAGAATTAGCTAAGAAGAAGAAGAATGACAAGGTAAGTCTTGATCAACTCACAAACCAAGGTGAAATGTTTGATACTATAGAGCATAAGTTATAAGTGAAGGATTGTCAAGAAAACTTGTTATCTACATGTGTTGACAAGATAGTCAAAGAGAAGAAGAAGATTGACAAGGTGGATGAGATCAAGCCTAAAGAGCCAATACAATTTAGAAGAATATTTAAAAATATTTAGTCTTGTGAAAATGATATGGAGATATAGGAATCTATTGAGTTCATGTTTTTTAGTGCCCTATGAAATGGGGTGGCTCTATTAAGCTTTATGGAGACATTCTTCTATTAGCATAAGCATGAGGATTGCAATCAAAGAAGGTTTATTTTTGAGAAGATTCCAAGTTTTTTATATCAAAGAGATGAAGATGTATATAGTCCATTCCTATGTTGGTAGCTCAATGATTGAATTATAGTAGACAACATGTTGAATATATCTAAGGTTGTTATCAAGTATCTAAAGTTAAAGTGCAGAAAAATGGTATGTGAAAGTTGGTATCAAGTATGAGATAGCCTTGTGTATGGTCATGAGTTTGATATTATTCAGTCATATCAAGAAAGGTAAGTGATCTGAGCTTCTAATTCTTTGAAATAAGATATGGTTGGTTTAAAGGGGATCTACTCAAGTTGTGAAGACAAGGGAAGGTTCTTTAGTATATGTCAGGTGAGGTGTCCCAATGAGTATTTTGAGTGTGATTAACTAGTTACAATCATGTTAAGGACAAGAGGAGTTCCTTCTTTAGTGGTTACAAGATATCAAGCAAGGAGAGTGATGTTAATATGTTAAATTGTTATAGATCCAAGGATCAAATAGTTATCAGAGATGACCCTTTATCATTAATGTAAAAGGGGGTAAAAGACCAGATTGGGAAAAAGACTAGTTTGTGGGAGATTCAGCTTGAGGAGATGAGAATGATGTACTTTGTTAGAGTATTTTCCATCAATGAAAAAGTGGGAGATTATTGATGTATGTTCCTATTGTCGTGTTGAGGCACTGATGTTGTTATTGATGTCAAAGGTGATTGAGTGTCATTGATGTCTTAGAGGTGATATTGTAAAGATGTATGATCAATTCGGCTCTGAGGTATGTGTTGATGAGTTTTATTTCCAACATATTAAGTGTTGTTATTGTATGAAGAGAAGTGATGTGAAAGTACTATCTAAAGAATGATAGTAATATCATTAAAGATCATTAACTAATTATAGGTCAGTATGTCAAATGTAAAGCATCTTGTAATATTTTGTCTATACTTTGTGAGATGGTATTTATAGGTATCATGATGAAATCAATAATCTTTAAAGAAGAAAGTGTATGCTCTAAAGAATATTTTTAAGTAGTTCTGAAGATGCTATGAATGAGCTATGAAGATGAGAATGCTCTAAAGAATCCATTTAAGAAGTTTTGAAGATGCTTTGAATGATCTATGAAGATGAGAATGCTCTAAAGAGAATGATCTAAAGAATACTTGACAATATTTGAGCTTGAGATAGATGGTTTGATTTTGTACATGAGGTGTTTAGGACCTTGAAAATGATTAGAAGGTTAGCTATGAAGTTTTGTGTATGTATCTTTGAAGATGCTACAGTTGAGCTCCAAAGATATATAAGTAGCTCTGAAGAAGTTATATTGAATCTACAAAGAAGAGTGAGTGTATGAGGTTTATTGAGCATACACAAGAGCCATTATAAAACAGTAAAGTTTCAATTTGAAGCATATAAGGTGGTTAGAAGGTCAGCTTTAAGGCATAATAAGACTTGTAACTCAAGGCTTAGAAAGTAAGAAGAGAGATGGTGTCCAAATGAGGTAATAAGATTAGTTTCCATGAGATGAGTTAGTAGGTAAATATTGACAGAGAAAAGTCAAGTTGTTTTAATTATGTGCATGAAGTTTCATGTTAAGTTTTGTAAGAAAAGGCTTAAAATATATTTCAATGTCTCACAAGTGCATAAAATGAAGAGTTGTTTATTTGAGAAGGTTTTCTCAGTGCTCATTGGCATGTGTAGCATTTTCATGAAGATATAAGCTATTCATGGTAGATGAGGAAGTGTTATATTCAAAATTTATAATCATTGGTTTCTAGAAAGAGGAGGTAAGTTTTATGAATGATTGTTAAGACTAGAAGATAGTCTAAATGCTCATAAAACCCTAGCAATGGCCCAGTGTTAAAGATATTATTCTAAAGAGATATAAATAGTTTGGTATGGTAATTGAAGTCATTAGAGGTTGAATTTAACTCTCTCAGGCATCTCTAGGTATGGTTGATTTCTTAGGTGAGTGAGTGGACCTTACAAAAAAGGGCTTGTTTCTTAGAAATCTATTATAGTAGATAATGTTGACCAAGTAAGAGTTGTATAATGGATTGAGGTCTAAGTGTGAGAATTTTATTTATTGTCTATGAAGGTTCATGGATAGGGTTCTAGATCTCAAGTTTGCAAATTTAGTGATTCAATTTGGTTAGTCACTAATAGATAAAGTGGTGCAAATAGTAAGAAAATTAGGTAGAAGTGAGAAGATGATTCCTGATATATTTTAATGTAAGAATGATGCATTGAAATACATGATGATGTTTTTTGGGTCTTTAATGATCTATCCATGATTTACATAATCTTGGAACTTAGTAAAATATGTTGGAACATTGAATCCAAAATGGCTTATCTAATTGAGTAGAGTCTATGAGAAAGAAGGTCATAAGATTGGTATGTAAGACCAATAATTTTCATTAGATCTCTTGATCTAATTGATTAAGGTTTATTTGAAGATATTATAAGATCATATTCATGAATTTAAAGATATTTAAGATATTTAATCATGTGTCATATATTCATGTTTCTTTGACTATGTTTTGGAGTCAGTTGGTAGTTTTGAGTGAACATATTATAGAGAAATGTTTGAGCTTGTTTAACCTAAATTGAAAAAGCTAATGAAGTTTTTGATGACCCTAAGGTCATGAGGTTTGTGAATATGTAATTTTTTTCCATAATTGTTTGGAAAAATTGAATATATGCCTTGGTTGTTCAAGACAAAGTTTTTGTATATGCATAAGACTTTTATATGCAGTGATTTAAAGAAGGGTTCAATTAGTAGTTTGAATTAAAAACTATTTTGGACCTAAAGTAAAGTTGGATAAGGTCTATTGGAGTGGTGTGACTTTTTCCTATCATGTGAGGCATTTTGATATGCTTCAAGAGAGATCAAATGGTAATTTTTTGTTAAGAAGACCTTTTAGGTCTCCATTAGCCTAAAAGAGGGGTAAGGGTTAATAGATGTATGGATGACCTATTGTAGTGATTGATTCATGATTAAGGAATTTTATGTTAATGTTCTAAGATATATTAATGGCTGGCCTAAGTGATTTGAATATGTGGTCAACTAAGAATAATATGATCAAGTGAATTGTATAAAAGCAAGGTAGTTTAGGCCTATTTGAGTATGATTAGAAGATGATAAGTGTGTGGGAGAAAAAGTGAATGATATAGATCATTTTTTATTAGAATCAGGTCATACAAACCATCAAAAAGATGTATTGAATATCTAATAGAGGTTATGCATAATAGGATCAAAGTGAGAAGACCTAATCAAGCCATGGGAAGGGATAATTAAGTAAAGAGGGCTCAAGGTCAGTTTGAGATAGACAAAAGTGAGTGAAGAGCTGAAGAATTAAATCATCACCTATTTTATAATCACCAAGGGTTTCTAAAGGTGATCAAGTATATCAAGTGGCTGATTGGTACTTTCTTACAAGTGGGTGCTTACAAAAGCTAAGTGAGTACTTGGTAAATTAGGGATTGGTACTCCTTACTAGGTTGGTGCTTCGTTAAAGACTCTATCAAGTTGGTACTTGACATATTGGGATTGGTACTCCAATTTGAGTGTCTTCTCAACTAAATATTTATATTTGTCTTATAGGACTATAGTCCATTTATTCATTAGTGGATTTTCTACCCCTAAAGGGTTTCTCATGTATATGTTGTGTTCATGTGTTTCCTAATTTTATGATTTGGTGATTATGATTTATAATATAAAATATTTATTATAATGGTTCATAAATGATTAAGTGGAACTGGATGAAATTTTTTGAACACTAATTCACCCACCAGTGGTTGTGCTTCCGACATCAAGATGTGATCCATATAATGTTATAGGTGTGGGGAATAACACTCCACTAGAAGACATGGGATTTTTCCTTCGTAGTCACATGTCGGTTATCACATGGTGAAAAATAAAAGAGGTCATGTATGGTTCAAATTTATAAAGGGACTCAGGATTCACATGTGTGGGAAAGTCAAAAGGTGATTGTAACACCTTTTGGACTCTTGTGTTCACATGCGAAGATGAAGACAAAAATACACTATTAAAAATTGGACTCACATGTGTGAGTGGGATGAAATTATTATAGTCACATGGGGTGTTTTAGACTCACCCAAGTACCCCCAAGTGGTTTTTTCCATCATTATAGTAAGTGGAAGGTATATGAAACTCCTTGTTTCTAGGAGATTTGATATTATAAGAAGGGTTGACCATGTAAAACCATGAAAATGCTTCTAGGTTAAGGCTCAAGAATTTTATTTTTTGTTCATGATGTTATTTTTAAAATTTATAGCATTTTTTTAAATTATTTTGATAAATCAAGTTGACCTATCACTAAATTGGGCTAATGGTGAAATAGTGAGATAAAAGTAGTCAAAAGGAGAAAGTGATTAGGGAACATTTATCAAGTGAAAATTTTAAAAAATAAATTATGGAGTGTTTTTATAGGAATTTAATCTCCTCACTACAAATTTTTAGTCATTCCTAATAAATCGTAAGGGGTGAAAGTTTTGCTCACAAGTTGACATGACAAGTTTAGGTGAGACAATGAAACCTAAGAAAGTGAGTTTGGTTTGTGAGACAATTTTTATTATTGAACCCTAAAATAAAGTTATAAAAATATGATATAATAATTTTTTATGATCACCTAGAACCATTGGAATATCATGAAATCACACACATAGGTTTTATAATCTTTGAAGAAGTTGACTGTGTTTTTGGAGCTATAAGTAACTTTCTATGCATGAGTGAAAATGTTTTTTCTACACCTTGATCCTTAGATTTGATGAGTAAAATGCATATTATGTTAATATATAAGTATAATAGGTTAATATTAGTGATTTTTTTCATAAAAGACTCATATGAAGGTATAATAAATCAAATGTTCTTGACTGTGTTTTTGAAGCCTGTATGCAAACCTGAGTGGTCATTTGCAGGGGTGTTCTTGAGGCCTTTTGGATTGAGTGATGAAAAAAATAGCTTGGTAATGTTTATAGGTAATTAATAGCCTATTAATTTTATTTTTTTATTTATTCATGTGGAAAAGTTGAATGGTTGAGTCAGATTTAGTTGACAGACTTTTTGGCAATGAGAAGGCCTAAAAGGTGAGTATGCCTAATTGGTGGGTTCGAGTAGTGAAATGGACCAAATGGATTTGGGTAAAAAATGTAATATTATAATTTGTATATTGGAGTAATTTATTAAGTTTTTAATAAAATTTTTAATACAATAATTTTTCCTAAGTTTCAGAGTGCTAACGTGTGGTTAAGATAAACCTGATTCCTTTAGGTCTCCATTAGGCTTAAAATTTGATTTGGTCCTTATAGACTATATCTAACTTATGTAACATTTGTTTCACATTTTAAACATGTATGGTGATATATTAAAAATTTATTTCATTTATTAAAATGTTGATTAATGACCAAGATGGGTGAGAACAAGAGTCAAGTACATAAGAAGGCCTAATAGGCCTAAATTGACTAGTTGACATATTGAGCACATATGTAAATGAGATAGATGTTTGGAAACTAAGTGAAGGTGTTAAATACCATAAAATAGGTATTATTAAAATTTAATTAATATTTAATTATGGTTTTATAGGTGTTTAACGAGGTCATTTGACCTAGTACTACAAAGGAGAGGACTAGTTGAGCGAGAAGGCCTAAGAGGATGTTTAAGTGAGATTGAAGAGTAAAGAGTGCAAAAATAAGGTTGTAATATATAAATGAGTTATTAATAGGTGTTATCAGTTTATAAAAGTTTATATTTGACTTATTTTGTGATGAGATATCTATGGGGTTGGAGCCTTCTTTAAAGATAGATCTTATAGAAGACTACTTGAGTGGGTGCTTGACTAGGTAGGGGTTGGAGCTCCTTATGAATTTGGTGCTTCACCAAACATTAAATATTGTCATTATATGACTTTATTCATTGTGCATGGTTTAGTGGTTTTTATCCCCCAAGAGTATTTTCCACATATATCTTGTGTTCTCTTTTTATGTTTGTGTAGTTGGTTATTTATGCATTGATCATTTATGTGATTAAATGCTTCATGGAATGATGAATGGAATTAAATAGGTAATATTTATAAAATGATTAAACCCACATAAATATATAATTACAACACCATTTAATTTATTGTAGGTTGAATTAAACTCCCTCACTATTTTCCAAGTATGATTGGTTTCTTAGGTGAGAGAGTGAACCCTACAGGAAAGGGTTTGTTTCTTAGAAATATGTTGTAGCAGACAAAGTTGACCAAGTCAAAGTTGATGAATAGATTGAGGTAAAAGTTTGATACTTTTATTTATTATCCATTAATGTTTTTGGAAATGTTTAGATCTTAGGTGTGTAATTTTGGTGATCTAAGTTGGTCAGTCACTAACAAACCAAGTGGTGCAGACAGTAAAAAAATTAGGTAAAAGTGAGAAGATGATTCCTAATATGTTTCCATGTAAGAATGATGGATTAAAATGCATGATAATGTTTTTTTGGTATTTAATTATCTACACTTTATTTTTATAATCTTGTAAGTTAGTAAAAGAAGTTATAACATTGAATCCAAAATGGCTTATCTGACTGAGCAGAGTATGTGAGATGGAAGGTCAAAAGATTGATATGTAAGACTAATAGTTTTAATTAGATATATTGATATAATTAATTAAGGTTTATTTGAGGATATCATAAGATCATGTGTCAGATGTTCATGTTTCCTTAACTATGTTTTGGAGTCAGTTGGTAGTTCTAAGTGAACATTGTAGAGAAGAGTTTGATCCTATTTAACCTAAGTTGAAGTAACGGATGAAGTTTGTGATGATCATGAGGTCATGAGGTTTTTGAATATGTAATTTTCACCATATTGTTTTGTAAAAATTTGAGTATATTCCTCAATTTTTTAAGATTGTTTTTTTGTATATGTGCAGGCCTTTTATAAACATTGATTTGAAGAAGGTTTCAAGTGGTAGTTGGACTTAAAAGGTATTATGGACCTAAACTAAAGTTGACTAAGGTCTATTAGAGTGGTGTATGATTTTTTCCTACCATGTGAGGTGTTTAGATATGCTTAAAGAGAGATCAAAGGGTAATGTGTTGTTAAAAAGACCTTTTAGGTCTTCATTAGCCTAAAAAGAGGAGTAAGGGTTAATTGATGTATGGTCAACCTATTGTAGTGATTGATTCATGATTAAGGAATAATATTTTAATATGCTAAGATATATTCATGGACAACTTAAGTGATTTGAATGTGTGGATGACTAAGAAGGATATGATCAAGTGAATTATATAAAAATAAGGCATTTTAGTCCTATTTAAGTATGCTTATAGGATACTAAGTGTGGGGGAGTAGAATCAAATGATATAGATCATTTTTGAGAAGAAAGAGGTCATGTAGACCATCAGAGAGATGTATTTAATATAAAACAAATGTTATACATAATAAGATAAAGGTTAAAAGAACTAATTAAGCCATGGAAAGGTTATACATAATAGGATCAAGGTTAGAAGAACTAATTAATCCATGGAAAGGTTATACATAATAGGATCAAGGTTAGAAGAACTAATTAAGCCATGGAAAGGTTTAGTTGAGAGAAAAGGGCTGAAGGTCAGTTTGAGAGAGATAGAAGTGAGTGAAGAGATGATGGAGTAGATAATCATCTATTGTATAACCAATAAGTGTTTATAAAGGTGATCAAGTGTATTAGGTGGATGAATTGGTGTTGAGTCATCTAGGGGGTTGGTTCCTCCTTATAATTGGGTGCTTTCTAGAGCTAAGTGGGTACTCCTTGTTGGGTTGGTGCTCAGCTAAAGACTATATCAAGTTGGTACTTGATAGATTGGGTTTGGTGCTCTAATTTGATTGGGTTCTCAACTAAAGATTGATGTTTATCTAATAGGAATGTAGTCCATTTACTTCATCAATGGGTTTTCTACCCCTAGAGGGTTTCCCACATATATGCTATGTTCATGTGTTTCATGTTTTTATGATTTGGTGCTTATGATTGATAATAAAAATATGCTTGTTTTAATGGTTCATAAATTATTAAGTGGAATTGGATGAAAATTTTTGAACACTGATTTAACCCCATTGGTTATGCTTCTAATACCAGGATGTGATTCAAATGATGTGACAAGTGTGGGGCATAACAATCCACTAGAGGACATGGGTTTTGTCCTTAGTAGTCATATATGGGTTATCACATGATGCAAAATGCAAGAGGACATGTATGGGTCTAATTTCTAAAAGGACCCATGATTCACATGTGTGGTAAAGTCAAAAGGTGATTGCAACACGTTTTGGAATCTTGTGTTCACATGTGAAGATGAAGACAAGAATGCACTATTATAGATTAGCCTCACATGTGTGAGTGGGGTGAAATTATTGGAATCACATGGGGTCTCTTAGATTTTTTTATAAATTAGAGCATCCACTTTGTTGACCCTTAGAGATGAAGACAAGATGAACACTATTTAGTGTTTGGACTCACTTATGGAAGTGGGCTGCATATTGTAGAGCCATATGAATGTGGCACATGTTCTTGTCTAATGGAGGTTCATTTTTTATGAATTTTGTCATATCGGGACAAAAAACACTAAGATCACATGAAATGCACTCAAATGCGGTGGATTTTTGGAGTATCCATGAGATTTTCTCCCTCTCTCTCATCTTTCTCTCAAGTAATTTAGTAGTCCATTTAGTTCATTATGGATTCCATTTAAGAATCCATGTAAGCTTTGGGATTGCATTAGGAGGTTATATATTTTAATTCATGTATTCATATCTCACCTAGATGCCTAGTTTATAAGCATTATTCATGTTTAGGTGGTGAGAGCCTGTAAGACTTAGATGAGTGCATGGCTCACTGAGATTATTAGAATCATGGAGATCCTTGAGGTTTGAGGTTAGAGTCTAGAAGGCTATGTTATATTATATCAGCTAGATGAAGACATGGAGATTATAATAATTTTATCTCACGTCATAGAGAAGGAGGTTTTTTATTTAGAGATCATCTTGGATGCTTTGCTTGTAAGCATCATGATGAAGTTGCATGTTATAGCTTAGATGTTAGAGAATGGGAGGCTTGGTGTAAGCTTTGCTCACCTGAGTGCTTGTTTTTTATCACTATAAATAAGTTTCTAAGATTAGTTTTTATTTTATATATATTTGATGATGAATATGAAGTTTGTTTGTTACCTTTTCACCATGGTTTTCCCCTAGCCAATTTAGCATGGTTGCCACACAAATCTTGTGTAATGTGTTCTCTCTTATGTCATGTTTTTTGTAGCTTGTTTTAATTTTGCATTTAATTCTTGCACATGTTTAGGATTATGTTTTAGTTTACTAATAAATGGTATTAGATCTTTGGTTTATACACTGACATGTTGGTATAAGGATCCATGCACCCTTAGATCCTAACAAGTGATATCAGAGCTAGGCATTACCTACTAGTACCTGATCCATACATGCCCACTAGATTCTAATAGTCAAGGGATAGGTAAAGTGAATCAAGAAATTTTCTTGAGTTTCACACATGTGGGAGACCATTTTAGAAAGAACATAGTTTTTAGGCCTAAAGGCCTAATTGAGGCCTAATTAGAAAGAGAAAGCATGCTAATAAGTGTACTTCCACTCAATTTCAGGTCATGAAATTTGGCATGGATATGTACGATAATAAAGTGTACTCAAAAATATTCCAATATACTCAATACCATCTTTACATTCTTACACACAATGAACTTTGTGTGTTTTCAAGGCTATAAGGATTTAGAAGAAAATGAGAGATTAAGGTGCAAAATGAGGTCTTGGTGAATGTTCGATGGATTCATAGGGATTGATTCAGATATAATATGATATATAGATTCCATCTATGGAGAAATAATTCATTGGTGAAGATGACATCAAAATTTGACACTTGCAAGCAAAAATAGGTGTAGTAAGACAAATTGGAATTTAAGACACCTAAGAGGTGTATTCATCATTGTAATGTTAGTTTGAGGAACTCAGAAGAAAATTAAAAGTGTTAAGAGTAGGGTTAGAATGTGATTCAATATGAATTGATGACCAGGGGTGCCATTTGTCACCTCACAAGCCAAGAAAAGGGGCATTTTTGAAGAACAAGATTAAGGTGTCAAATTTTTTTGGAACTCCTATGCCACTTGGAAGGGGAAAGAATATTCATGAGAGCAACACATGGCATTGAGGACCTAATGATATAGTTTTAAAAATTGTTTATTGATTTTAACCTTCACTTACCACATATCATGGCTCTCTTCTACATCTTTCTCTCTTCTTCTCTCTCATTTCTCTATTTAATCAACCTTGATGGGTCATGTATATATCCTCCACTTGGGTATGGTGAAGCCATACCCATTTAAAAACCTTTGATCAATGAGAAACTTTAGTCTTTACCTCCTACTTTGACTAGTTTTAGTATGTATTCATGACTAGTTGATCTTGTCAATTATTTTACTTTGCTTTCTTTGGCATGTTATCCTTTTATAGCATTCATATGCAATTTAGAAGCTTCTTTTCAAGTTATGTGAAGTGTCTAAGTGATATGCTAAGGTTTAGTGAGTTATCTACTCGTTAGTATCATTATATGACCTCTTGATTACTCCTTCTATCCCAAGAATCTTTCACAACCTTCATGTTAAGTACTAATGTAGAGAGTAAAATTAAGTAGTGTTTTTTTAGGTTAGTCTCTTGGTTGATGTGCATATGCACCTAGTTGGTAGTGGTCTAATTATTTTGGTGCATCACCTTCATTAGAGTAGGTTTCTCTCTCTTTTCCTAACAAGTTGACAGATTAGTGAATGAGCCTAATTGATACATCAAGGGGAGCTTGACCTATAACCTAGAGATTAAATCTACCTAAAGGTCAACCATAACCTAGGATTTCTCCATGTTACCCAAAATTTGGAAGGCTTGAACAATATTCCAAGTGTAAAAATTTTTTCTATAACTTTTTTGGCATACTCGATGGGACTAAGGTACAAAGTGGTTGATGTATTGGATTGGGATTGGTTTTATCATTCTAAATATTAACCTTTGGAGGAATTAAAAACATTAATGGAAATTCTAAGCTTAATTAGCTGGTTCTAGCAGCCCAAGCAATTGTCCAAAGTAATTTGTATTTTCATTTCACTATCTTGATATGGTTATTATAGCTGAGTTTGAAGTAAATTGTAATTTCATTCAATTGATGAGGCATATCAAGCCTATGGTACTCCATATTTGACTTATAATGAGTCTGATAAATCCTATAATGAACCATACCAATAATATAATGATCCTTATCAATCTTATTAATAACCCTCATATGATACCAACTATATACCTTAGTAATCTTATCAAACCGATTACCCTCCATATTACCAGAATCATAACTATTATCCTCCTTGTGAGCCATGCCATTATTATGATCAACATACACTCCCCTCATATGGTTATGGTGATGCATATGAAAATTAACGTCTTCAACCATGTTATCCTCCTCCACTATCTTTCCAAGCTTACCATGATGGAATGGATGAGATGGAGAACAAGATACTAGAATGTGCAAAAAGAGTTTTTTCAACTTATCAATATGAAGAAGTGATTGGGATATTTCAATATACATAAAATTATTCATTAGAGAGGAAATATTTATGTACATTTTTATTGGATAATATGGAAATTTGGGAAAGACAACAAAGTGAGTTTGAAAAGATGTGGTAAGAAATCTCTTGTGTTCCTTATCATCCTTCTTATGATACATATCCTCATGGAGCCATTGACCATCATCAATAATATATATTCAAAGGGATTATATAAAAATAAATTGAATCCTTGAAATTGAAAATCATAGAGATTGAATCAAACCAACATTTATAATTTGAAACCAAAGAAGACCATGTGCCAATTCAATCCCCATTTCCCCCTCAAGAACCTAAAGCTTTTCCTTATTAGAGGTTTATCTAAGAAATAATTCAAGACAAGAGAGAGGTCATAATTGATAAGTTTTAAAATAAAGTTTTTATTGTTAAGGAACCTCAAGAAAGCTATAATAAGAATGAATTGGTTTTTAAGAAGAATGAGGCACTCATCGAAACTGAATTTGCTCTCTCTTTATGAACTATTACAAGAATCTTCCATCCCCAAGCCTATTCATGAGATACCTACCATAACTAATACTCCCTCTCAAACTCATGAAAATATTCATCACCTTCCCACCATATCCCTTCTTAAAGGGGAACCTATCCTCTGGGAGCTAAATGAATAAGATCAAGCTATAGTTGCAAATGATGGAGATGCTTCAAGTGAATTTGATGAGGAAATTTTCATTGATACTCCACTTAGGAAATAAAAAGGAAAATAAATTTTTATAAATGAGTGAGAATGTGATTTTGAGGAAATAGTACAAGATGATCAAGCTATTATAGAAGAAGAAGAAACTTTTAAGGATTTACTTTAGATTATACCTATTTAAGAGGGATGCTAAGAGAATGGTAAAGACTTGTGGAAGAAGTACCTAAAGATTTGTAATGAATTTGAGGCTATTAAAGGGCATACACCTTGTATTGGATAGATTTAAAATGTTGTTAAGGTTGTTCTCTTACTTAAGAAACAATATGGGAATCCCCAAAAGAGCATTAGAGATCAAATACATCATTTCATAGAGTCTCCATAAGTTGAGGGTGATGTTTCTCATATAATCCAAGAGGTGTTTATAATTGAGGTAGGTTTAGACATAAATAAGAATCATGATAAGGATATTGAATAAAAATATGAATTCATCCTCATAGGTGATTGGTTTATTGATGCTACCTCATTTGAAATCATGCCAAGAGGATTGATAATCAACATGAGGATGAAGCCAACAATAACAAGGTCTAAGAGGAAAATTCGTCATGCCATTTACCACCTCATGGATTAAAATATCCAAAAAACTTCCCCTTTGATATAGGAGGAAGAAGATATGGTCAGGTCACTTGTACATAGTAGTTTGATTCTATTGTCTTGTTTTCCCTAAATGCTTAGCTAGCATAGGGGTGATGTCTTGTTTCCCTTGCTTTGTGTGTTGTTCTTATTTTCTATGTGTTTGGAGGTAAATCTAGTTTGTTTTGTATTGGTCAAGGTCTGATCAGGTTTGATTTTTAGTGAAAGTGACTTCATTTCTCAATATAAGGACAAGGCTATCAGTCTAGTAAGCTTTATAGGCATACTACCCCTGTAGGTCACTAATTTGTTGAGCAATTTTGAGCCCTAGATCAAAAGGTCAACCCTATAACATGAAACCTATCTTATCATGCATTTATAACCTTTTTAATAACTTTTCAATGCCTTATGAGGTCTTGTTAGGGTCTTTCTAGGATATTATTATCATAAGTTAAGGTTATTTTGACAAAATTAAAGTAATGGTTATTTGATAGTCTTGCTAGTCTAGTGATGTCATGGTATATGGAAGATGGATTAAAAAGGTGTCATAGGTTATTAAGTGTATCTAAAATTTATTTACCCCCTTAATTAATTTTCAAAAACATTTCACACATGTTTGAAAAGTTAAAGGTTTATTTGCAAACTTTAAGGTAAAGTTTTATGCAAAGAAAAGTGATTTTGGTCAAATCCAACATATGCCAATGTCATGTCCCCTTTTTCATGGACATTGACAGGTTTGATGATTAGCTTATTATGTGACCTTTGTAGGCTAATATGATGGATAGAGGGTCATAATGGAGCTTGGCTTGACTTTGATTCACAGAATTTCTACATTTGGTTTACATTCAGGGTATTTCAGATGCATTGAGCCTGAACTCCTACTTTTTAGGGATATTTGATATGCAGTGGAGCACCTTTATTTTGGTATGGTCATATGCGGAATCACTCCCTGATTCACCTGCTTCGATCGGTTTGAGGATCCGACGTATATTGAGGGAGATATTAATATTTGATTGATTTAATCAAATATTAATTATTTGGTCTCATTAATAATTAATTATTAATTATTAATTATTTGCTCTAATTTTAAATTAGAAAACCCTAATGCTAATTTAAGAAAACCCTAATTAGGGCAAGAATATCTTTTGAGGGTATAAGGGTTTCTCATGGAGGCCATTGTTCATTATGCATTGATTATTGATTATTGATTTGAAGAAATTCTTCTGTGAAGACTGAGCCAAGGGTCCCAGGATTCCATTGCAGTGGAGAACGTTCCCTCTTCATTGTGTGTGATTTAGAGGCTGTGAAAGATCAGTTGATTTATCGCCAAATTGAGAGATAGCTTCATTCAGAAGTTATCATAGAATTCCAGGGTTGAGAGATAACTTCACTCAGAAGTTATCATAGTATTACAGGTATTTGAGAGATAACTTCACACAGAAGTTTATCACAGAGCTTTCCAGGTATTTTCTTTATTTAGTTTTGATCCAATAAGTTATACAGAGATAGATCTTGTGTTAGAATCTATATTCGTGGGAATCAGGCTGTTCAGCAATCAGGTGTTAAGAAGAGGCAGGTTGGCGGCCGTACCACATCTGTACAGGTCCGTACAGATCTGATCAGGCACCGACATCGGCAGAGCGAGGGCTTATAGAGACCGACATCGGTCGACTGAGGACCGACGTCGGCAGAAAGCCGACCGACAGAGACCGACGTCGGCGAGATATCGACCGACGACGGCATCTGTGTGTCGACACAGAAAGGCCGAGACCCTTCCAGATTCAGAGTTCACTCCCAGATTTGCAAAACACAGGGTTTTAAGACCAGATTTTTATATTCCTTATTTGTATAACAGAGACTCATCTTTTGTAATCATCCAGAAGAATAAGTAATAAGATGTTGATTTGCTATGGACAGATTATACTGTGATTTGCTTATGCATATGTGAATCTATTCTACAAAATTGTATCTTGTTCAGAGCTTTATGTGTTTATATATTCCCTGTTTTGAAAGGGGATATCACAGTGGTATCAGAGCTTTTGTGTAGATAAGAGAGGCCCTAAGTACGGGACATTACAGCCAAATCTAATCAATGATAAATAAAACAAATTTTTACAATATTTTAAAGAATTTATATAACTGACATGTATGTCAAGCATGTCAAACCTAGTCAATTTTGCAAGGAATCACTCTAAAAAGGGAGTTATAAGCACTTATACTAACCAAGAAGACTCCATTTGTAGGTGAATTTTTTTTATAGGTGTCTCTTCATCTTATATAGGTTAAATACACATTTATAATATAATAAAAAGTCAATTAAATGTAGAAAATAGTTCCTTTTCTCCATCATTCCCTTGGCAAGCTCACAAATGCCAATTTGGGATGCTCATTTTGTATAGTATAAAGGGAGTTGAGACCCAAGATTTTTTTAGAGGATTTGGTCTTATTTATATTAATATCCATGTAAATATTGGTCATATTAGTTGAAAATCCTTTATGAACAATCCTTAATAAAGTAGGGTGCTCAAAATTTGCCTTCAAACCCCACATGCTCAATTTATCTCTTTGAAATGATAGTTTTAGACTGGTTGTCTACTTGGGATAAGTTATATAGGATTCATAGGTTTTTTTATACATATAAAATGATATTATAATCCATAATTGGCATGTGTGAGTTCAATTTGGCAAGAAAACTCTTTTTTGCATAGTTTACAAGGTGAATGTCA
The DNA here is from genome assembly GCA_037957365.1 of Torreya grandis. Lineage (NCBI taxonomy): Eukaryota > Viridiplantae > Streptophyta > Pinopsida > Cupressales > Taxaceae > Torreya > Torreya grandis. The sequence continues at coordinate 529,753 of JARHVA010003351.1, read as the reverse complement.
TGGTTTCTTTGCATTTCAAGGTTTTTAACAATCCAAAAATGTGGATGGGTTTATATCATAATGTCTCACTCTTTTAAATTCAATTAAAATTATATTGGTGTCCCCATAACTCATTCTAACATACCTTCTCCAAGTAGCATGTAATGTCCTAGTTTGAGACTATAAGAAGGCTACTTAGATAAAGATGGTTTGAAAGGTCTTATCCTACATCATAATGGTTTTTTGAGGGTATTAAAATAATAATAAATATAATTATCAATGAATAAATTTTCTTATGTCTGGGAAGATAAAACATATATCATGAAAAATTTCTATGCATTCAAAATGCAGACCTCTAGGTTTGTCTAGACCTGTAGGCCTCTTTTGCACATAAAATTCAATACGCTTGCATTATATATTGAGAATTGAAGACACATATTGTGAATTTATAAAAAACTATGGATAATAGTATAGTTTATAATAAATATGGGTGATTTAAATATGAACTAAGAAGTGTAAGACTCTAATTACACCTAAATCCATTGAAGATGGATTGTATGCACTAAGGTAATGACCAACCAAGTTGACTACCATTGACATAGACAAGGTCTTTGAAAACAAGTCAAAAACTAATAAGATATAATTCTCATATTTTTAATAAGGATAAAATGGGTTCCACGGGTAGAATATCATGCAAAAATGGAGCCTTGTCATAAACTGTCACATACAGTCATTTATTGGATAGACTTGAGAGGGAACATGACATTTATGTTTTATAATGAATTTTTAAGGATTAATAGGAATTTTAGTGATAATAATGTAGGATATAATACTTTTAATAGGTCAACACAATTGATAAAATGTGATTTCATATCCCAATACTTAGTCACACAGTCAAACACACATCTACAACCAATAAGGTTTTGGTGTGACCAATGATAAGAGAATAAACCATGTAATGCATTTAGGTTGGAGATTATATGGAAAAATAAGTGAAAAGAGTTACTTAAGGCTAAATAAACCTAAATAAGGTTAGTGTAGATGATAAATATAATTTCACTTTAAAACCTTGCAGTCGCCCAATTAAGAGGTCTAGTAAAGATTATAGTCAGGCCTGTTTATGTTAAATTGTGAAGAGAATATTTAATTGAGGGTGAAATATATACCTAAATGACATAATAAGTTTTTATAAATTAAGTGGAATATTCCATTATGGTTTTACACCCTTCAACAATGAACAAAAAGCCTAACATAGACAACTAGGGTCACTAACAATAGTTTGCGTGAGAACCCTATCCTGAGTAATTGAAGGATATAGTATGGTTTAAGACATAAATGTAAAAAAAAACATTGGAAAAATTAAATGGATATGGTTAATACCTCATTGAGGTATTTATAACCCAAACCAAGCATTGTTACTCCTTTTACAAACTCATCTCTCTTTTGACCTCACAGAATGCATACTCAGCCGCTCAAGAAACACCAACTTTTGCTTAGATATTAATTAACAAGATACAAGGTGTAAAAATGAGTTTATAGCTTTTATATAGTTCTATTAACTTCCATATTATGGCATTGGTTCATGGGAAGAGGCTCTTTCCTCTATAAACAATCTTTAAGAACTTGACACACCTTAAACCTTCTTAAACCCCTCATAGTGACATGATAGAAGATAAATACCTTAAAATTATTTAAAATGGATTGGTTTGACCTTGTAATTACTTTGGTGACCTTATTAGGTATCATTATAACCTTAACATGGTACTGGTTGGTACATGTGAAAATATGATTATACAAAATTATCCTATATGCATGGTTGTAGGTTTAATTTTGAGTCTGTAGGGTTCTATCAAGCCTCCAAACCAATTGTAGAGGATTTGTTAAAATTATAAGAGGTTAATTTATCATTCAAACAACATTTTAGGTATCTAAAAGTTATTTAAAATCCATTCATATCACTAAGCTAGGTTAAAAGGAAAGAAATGCACCATTTTGCTAGGCATGAAGCCTTTATATAGACCTAAATAATAATTCAAGAGACATCAATATGAAGGTATGAAGTTGTATGGTTATTTTTTAGATATTAAAAAAAATTTCAAAGATTTATAACCTACAAAATTATTTCCAAATCACTTTAATTACCTCTCAAGCTTGTTCAAGCACATAGATTAGGGTTTTGGCCATTTCATGGTTCACTCATCCGTACAAAGTCTCATAATATAAAATTTGACATGGAGCATGGTAAATTTATGGGTAAATTTAATCTAACACTTTTAATAATTTTCACATGTGTGGGAGGCCATTTGAGCAAAAACTCAATTTTTAGGCCTAATTGGAAAGAGAAAGTAAGCTAATACATGTACTTCCACTCTCTTTCAGGTCATGAAATTTGGCATGGATATGTAAGGTCATAATGTGTACTAAAAAATATTCATATATTATTAATAAAATACATACATTCTTACAAAAAAAATGAGCTTTGTGTGTTTTCAATGCTACAAGGATTTGAGAGAAAATGAGAGCTTAAGGTGCAACATTAGGTCTTGGTGAGAGTTTGATGGATTAAAAAGGATTAATTTAGGTATTATATGATATATATATGTTATTCATGGATAGATAATACATTTTTGAATATGAAATCAAAATTTGACATTTACAAGTAAAAGTAGGTGTAGTAAGACAAATTGGGCTTCAAGACACTTGATAGGTGTAGTCATCATTCCAATGTCAATTTAAGGAACTCCTAAGTAGATGAAAATTGTAAATAATAAGGGTAGAAGGAACTTAATATTAATTTATAATTAAGGGTGACATTTTTCACCTCACAAGCCAAGAGAAGGGGCAGTTTTGAAGAAAAAGATCGAGGTGTCAAGCAAGTTTGAAACTCCTATGCCACTTGGAAGAGAAAAAAATATTTAGGAGATCAAGACATAACATTGAGGACCTTATGATATAGTTTCAAAACTCCTTTCTTGATTCTAACCTTCACTTGACACATGTTATGGCTCTCTTCTATGCCCTTCTCTCTTCTTCTCTCTCATTTCTCTATTTATGTAGCCTTGATGGGCTATGTATGTATCTTACACCTAGGTATGGTTAATCCCTACCCATTTTCAATATTTTGATCAATTATAAGCTTATGGTTTTGCCTCTTCCTTTGGCTAGTTTTATTATGTGTGCGTGACTAGTTGTTCTTGTCAACTATTTTGCTTTTCTTTCCTTGGCATGTTGTCCTTTTCTAGAATTCATATTTAGTTTGAAATCTTATTTTTAGTTTATATGAAGTGTCTAAGTGATATGTGAATGTTTATTGAGTTTTATATTCATTGGTGTCATTTTATGACCTTTTGATTAGTGCTCCTAACCCAAGCATCTTTCACAACCTTCATGTGAAGTGTTGATGTAAAGGGATATATTAAGATTAATATTTATTTTAGGTTAGTCACTTGGTTGATGTGCACATGTAGCTAGATATTAGTGGTAAAATTGTTTTGGTGCATCACCTCTATTAGATTAGTATTCTCTCTCTTTTCCTAACAAGTTGATATATTAGTGAATGAGCCTAAGTGATACATCAAGGGGAGCTAGACCTATAACCTATAGATTTAATCCACCTAAAGGTCAACCAAAACCTAATATTGTCTCCATATTACCCCAAATTTGGAAGTATTGAACAATCTTCCAAGGGTGAAAATTTTGGCTATAACATGGATTGAGTGGGATAGAGACCTCATCTACTTACTCTGTGACCTCATGCACTCACAAGTGCAAGATGACATCATGATGTCATATATCACATTAATATACATAATAAATCCATAATCATGGTCAATAATACAAGTGTATTAAAAACCTACATTAGTTAAAAACTTACACTAGCACACCCCCTTAAGTATAGACTAAGTGGGTAGTAAAATTGGGTCCTGATAACTAGGTCTAATTAGGTACCTAAGTACATAGCAAATAGAAAAGACTATAAATCCCCCCAAATTATGATGTTTAAGTAGTTAACACTTCAAGTATAACTTTAAAGATGATGAATGCCAATGAAAATATCCTCTAATTGTAGATTGAAAAATCTCTATCTACATTGAATAATATTTATTCCCTTTGCCATAGTAAAAACATGATGAGTGTACTAAATTTTTCCCCATTCCATAATGGAAGACAAAGGAAACAATACATATATCTCTAAAAGAGGTCCAAATTATAATTGTGACATAGGTATGACAAGATCACACACATAAGTTATACGTAATGCCACTAAAGTATACCAATTAGAAGAAAGACATGGAACATTCACTAAAAGAATGTCCATGTGAAGTGAAGAACATGACTCAAGAACCCTAAAAAATGAAGAATATATGAAAAATGAATCATAAATATATAGAATGAGTATCCATAGGAATATATGTGTTGTCTAAACTCTCACTAGGTATATTCTCACTGAATAAAGTATGCTCCTAAATAACTTTTTGTGAAGGCTTTGTAACAGTAACATTATTTATAAGATCAAAAGTGGTTTTAAAAAAAAGACATCTTAAGTTTGGTATAAACTCATCCCATATGGGTGGCTCGATAAATAGAAGAGTGATGTCCACTAGAAATGAGTCTTCATAAGAAATAGAAGTATGTGGAGTAGAAGAGAGTAAAATTTTAGAATAGACAAGAGGAGGAGGAGGAAAGATTATAATATCCACATAATGGTTTATGAAAATATTCTAAAGAGTAATCCAAATAATTCTAGGACACTCTGTGTGCCCCACATGGTATATTATATCCATAGAAACATACAACAATAATTGACCAAGAATATAGTCACATAAATTGAGCTAGTCATTGACTTGAATTGGGTTAGAGGGAGTAGGAACCCATCCATATAGAAATGGTAGAAGGTCTAGTTTTGTGATCAAACATTACATGTTTAAGTGCCATAAAGCATAGTTTTTCCTTCCAAGAATAACTACTAGAGTAAAATATTTACTCATCAAGTATCTCTCAAGTGGATTTGACATGACTAAGAGTAAATACACTGAGGAAGTACAACACTAAAGTAATGCACATTAAAAACTATAATGATCCCCAAAATTGAAATAACAATGCATGCTCAATGTGAGGGATGTAGGAATCAGCTGATAATGCATCCATAAATGAGAAATACTTGCAGGGATCGATAAGTAATAATGCATCCTCTAGAGATGGAGTTTGAACTAGGCTAAAAAATGAGTCCACATAAGTGAGAGAAATCAATGCTCAAGTTACGATGCATGTTCAATGGATAGATGTTAAAATCTAATGATAATGTGTCTATGAATGTGACAAATCAGTATAGTAAACACCAAATTAGGACATGTAAAAATTTAAAAAACCATGTGTACAAAAGAGATAAATTATGGCCCACAACAACCCTCCTAATACAATTAACAACTACACCCCTAAAGTTTTCAAGTAGACAACATGATCAAATGTTGGACATTAGACTCAATAAAGAATGTATCCTCAAACAATATGTGATTATGATGTCAAAAGAGAATAACACATGTGATAATGCAAAAAAACCAAGATGGATGTCAGGTGTTACCAATAATGCATCCATAAAGAGAGTGCAAAGGTAGGACAAGAAATTAAGAGAATAAGAAAGTTTTTTTTTCTTGTGAGGAGATCTGACCTCTTATCATCTTAGACCTCACCCTCTTTATTCAATAAACAAAAATAAGGAAAGTGAAAGAAACAAAAAATAATCTCCTTTCTTTACAATGATTTTCCCTACTATATAGTATTATTTCTATAAAAAAATCCCTCTTTATTACCCCACCATAAAATAATGTCCCCATTTTTAAAAGTGAGAATCACTACATACATAGTTCCCCTCACTAATAATAAAAAACACCTCCCCTTCAACTTAATTATATTAGCTTTCACTGTGACTTTAGCAGAAAAAGTAGTTTATTGCCAAACTAACATTCATAGGTGAAAACCATGAGCTTGGTGGCATGACTTGAAAAGGATAAAACATCCAATGGTTGGAGGATGGAACCAAAGAACAAATAGAGATTTTGAGAAATATGTAGGACTTTCTTGTGGGTAGACTAGACAAAATAAGAATGATGAAGGAGATCAGTAAGCTATGTTTACATTTTCTTTATGGGCTAAATTGATGTTAATCAGACTAAATGATTTTTTGGGTTGGCTTGACATTGACCCCATAATTTTGGATGATGAAAAATGATGGTTAACCAACATGTATTATTCAATGCTCAATCAAATAAAACTAACAACATACATCAAGTGCAAGGATGTCTCACCATTGTGAAGATTGGTAAAAATTCTAGGATGTGGAAATGTTAGATTGTCCCTAACTTCATTTAATCCATATTGATGATTAGATAGAGGTTTAATATACTTTGGAAGGACACTCAGGGATGAAATATAGATGTTAGATGCTTATTTGAGTGGAGATTTAACTGACAAGTGGAAGGTTATGAGGGTATGACAAAGAGAGATAATGAGAGGGTAGTGGATGGATTGACTAGAAAGTAATACAATAAAGTGATTGGTTGAGCCATTTAAAGCTGTTAATATGTGAAGAGTCATACCATAAAGATATTAAGAGATAAATACATGGGCTGAGTGTGTTTTACTATCTCAAGCATGGTATGCAGGCCTATGATGATGGTATGTTGAAAATTAATGTAGAAGATGGTAGAATATAAGCATCCATGTGAAGGGATTAAACCATTGTAGATGATGAGGAGATAAAGGGTGGTAGATTCCAATGTGGAGTGACTTACCCTATGTATGCCTCTTTATATATTTTTTTCTTGAAAGACTTGTAAAAAACATTATACAAATAATACACATGAAAATGTATTTGGCATAGGTAGAATAAAATTATACATACAAATATAATTTTAATGGTAGTCAAAGGAGAATGGACTAAAAATTAAACACTCAAAACTATAGTTTTCCTCTTACAAATTTACATTATAATACAAATTAAAAATCTAATCAATATTTTAAACTGCAATAAAAAATGATGTTTGTTATACTAGAACCTTGTTCTCATATCATGCAAGAGTGGACGACAATCAAGGATCAGGAATTGATAGACAAAAATGCACACATTTTGAATAAGTTATGGTATTCATCTACGAAAATAGCTCTGATACCATGGGAGAATCATACAAGGTTGAAGACATACAAGATCAAAGAATGGTGATATGAACACACAATCTCTTCTAATAAAAAACTAGACAAGAGTAAAAAGTATGATATATGTATTCATAATGAGGATTAATATATAACTTATATCATAATGGTACCATACTATTCTTATGACTTGAAACTCACTAAGATCACAACTCTATCACTCATAACTTACATAACACTTAGTAAAATAACATCATGGCACAATAAGATATGAATAAGTAGCTATCACAATCCACAAGCCATAAATGGATTATTTCTCTATGATTCTCCACCACAATTAAGCTTAGAGGACATGTCTTTAAATAGTTTGGTTGAGTGCATGATGACTTAGACATATAATGTGAGTGGGTGGGATCCTCCACTATGGGTGGAGAGAGCACTAAGGGAACACAGTGGAAAGGTGACCTAATTAGAGGGTGCACTTAGGGAACGAAGTGGGATGGAGATCCCATCCACTTATTTTATGACCCCATGAAATCACAAGTGTAGGATGAAATCATTATGATGACATTATGATGTCATATATCACCTTAATGGACCTAATATATCCATTTAAGCATGGTGAATAATACAAGTGTAGTGAAAATATACATGAGATAGAAATGTACACTAACAAATAACACTAGAGTGATTTATAGGTGGGATGTTTTAATTGATCAACAATCCCAAGATTTCATGCCAACATCTCCTATTCCGCCCCCTCCATTACCTTATTTAAAATTTGACACAACTTCTAAGGTTTGATATAAAGTAACCAGAAATTTTAGATGACTTACATTCTAGGATTTAATATAGTTCATATTATGAGCCATAGTGTGGACAACCAAAACCTCAAAAATTGATAGAAAACATTTAGAATGTACCTATAAAACTTATACCAAAATGGGTTTTAAAATTTCACCATGAAGTTGGATCATTCGTTGGGGATCAAAGAGATCCAATCATGAAGATATCATAACCTCCATATGGTATTGGAAATTTCACATAGTTTGAAGTGACAAAGGATATATAGAATTTTCATCAAGATTATAAGCATCCCAAATGGCTGAAAGCTATGGTAGAAGAACTTCTTTCCCTAAAGAATAAAAAATTGGGGATTGGTGCCAATTCTAAAAGGAAGAAAACTAGTGAGGTGAAAGTGGGCGTACCACACTAAGTATGCTTTAAATAGATCCATTGATAGATACAAATCTTGACTTGTATTAGGGTAGATGTAGGATAATGGGGGACAAAGTGGGGGCTTAATGTGACATTTATTTTAAAATAACAATAGTTGAACTTGGAATTTTCTTAGAGACACTTGGACAAATAATTTGATACTAATATAAGAATATGAATTGTGACATTCTAAATTTAGTTTATAAATATATAATTTATTTAATATCCAGATGAGAAAATTATGTGAAATTAATGCATTTATGATAATGTCATGGTACTTTTTAATGAAAATATAAGGAGATTTCATGTGTACAAACACATTTATTTTGATTAAACAAATGAATTTTTGTATGAAATTTCATATATAGATAGAGGAAATGTCGAATAATGTTAAGAATATTTTTAATTAATTTTTTAATATACATATGTATTATAAATAATTTTACAAGTAAAGGAAACTAGAAAATTGAAATTGTAATTGTATGAAAATAAAATTTTGACCTTGAATTCATTAAAATCATTTTATTTTTCAAAGGATAACCAATGATATGCAGATTGTTGAGATATAAGTTTTAAATTTTTTTGATTAATGATCAAAATTTTATAAAGGTATTTGTAATGATATGTGTATACACCATAATGAGGTATGTTGTGTATAAATTAAGTAATAATTAAAAATTGTGTGTGTGTGTGTGTGTGTGTGTGTGTGTGTGTGTGTGTGTGTGTGTGTGTGTGTGTGTGTGTGTGTGTGTGTGTGTGTGTGTGTGTGTGTGTGTGTGTGTATTGAAAAACTATTTTCTCCCCTCTACAAACCCATACATATATATTTTTTTAATAATTAAATATGCTTGATTAGATGTCTGTGAAGATAAAAAAAAAACACATAAATTTACTAAAAAACATGTTGGCTGATCCATGACAAGTTTTAGGGGAGGTTTAAACCCCTAAGCCTATATATGAACCAGTTTTGGAGGGAATTTCAAAAATTTATAGAAAAAGTATTTCAAAGGGAGTACGCCCTTTTGTAAAATATGTACACACTTTTTAGAAGGGTGTATGCCATTTAAAAATGGTGTACACCATTTATATAAGGGTGTACACTCTTTAAAAATGGCATACACCCTTTCAGACACTTATATGGAAGGAATGTTCAAAATTTGAAATATTTCAAGCAAAGGGCATACATAATATGAATTACAAAGGGTGTACAACCTTTATCAAAAGGTATTGGTGTTCCATTTGTGTTTTTGATTATATTTATAGTAAAATAAAAATTTAAGTATTGTTTAACCTTTTTTTATATGTGGGGTTAAGGGGGTAAAATAACCTATAGACAAGGATGAATAAAACTATCCTATAGCAGGTTAATTAATTAAAAAGTCAAATAAATGAATATTCTCAATTAAAGTGTTGAGTTATGTTAAATATAGAAATTACACTCAAAATAGTAGTTTAATTTCATAAACATGAAAAAGAGATAATATTTAGCTTATCTACAAAATTACATGAAGATTTGAGAAGTATAGGGTAATAAACAGGGATGGACAAGATCATGATCTGGTCATCAGATTCTAAAAATATTATTTATGGAGGCCTAAAAACTTAGGTTAACCTTGTGACACTTGTATCAATGTTTCTATCTTGATCTCAATGCAACTATCCTATACAAAATATTCATTGTGTTTTGAAGTGGCCACCTAAAGCCTTCTATGTTTTCTTTCTTTCTATTGATGTCTTTTATTTATGCACATAACTTATTGATGATTGTATGTGGATTAAACTCTATCTCTTCACCTTAGGTATTTTTACCTTGCAAAAAATGGGTTAGTTGGCTCATGGTGTCGAGTTGACCTTAAGGACCCCTCTATCAATAAGAGTTACCCACATTGCCAATACTCTAAGGAGGGCCTCAAACTTATGTAATTATCCCCTAAGTGTTAGATTATGTGTGTACAAGGGTGAAATATGCTATATGTGAAGGCATGAAATGATCTACCTTGTAACCTTAAAAATACTACTCATAGGTTGTTTTTTGAGTGCTTCAAACCTGTAATAGACTAATCTTATGATTGATATGATAATAGCAAAGAATAAGGTATTATAACTCATTTGTTCAATCTATTGAGTAAATTTGAATAGGTGCTCACTTGGTATTTTCTAGATTAATAATGAGTAGGCTTAGATTTTTGTTTATACCACACATTTTAAAAATATCTCATGGTAGGGTTTAATAAGATAAATGGGCTAACCCATAGGATTTGAAATATTTGTAAATTAGATGAATTTTAAGGGTTAAACACTTGATTGATGTAATTTTCCCTATGTACGACACAAGTGTTTAGTAGGTTATGAAGTTACTAAGGATCTAAAACTGATAGTGAAAGATATATCAGGTTTTGAGATTTGTGTACTGTGGAGGATATTTGGGTCATAAAAAATGATTAGGTTGGACCATATTATAAGTAGTTAAGCATAGTGAGATGATGAATGTGATCCTTTTGGAAACATGAAGGTCTATAACTGAAGGGTAGAGCCCTGATAGGTGTTTTTAAAGTACACAATATTGATATGTTATATAAATTATATATTAGTATCTACATTTACTCCTCTTTAATCTAGTAATGCATAAATATGAAATTATTAGGTTAGAGGAAATGAATACGTACATGGGTGTGTATAACACACCTTAACTTTGCTTGAGCCCACTATGATTATTTTTATAGTGTATGAATTGTAACCAAAACCATGTTATAGTATAAATCAGTCCATATATTTAAAATTTGACATGATTGAAATGTTTGAAAAGAAAGAGAGAAATAAAGGAGTACCCCTAGGTGTTGATGCAAACATGTTTCCCCTTGGTGCTTTGTCTAGTAAAGATGCTTCCTTATGAAGCATTGAAGTTAAGATAAGTTAAAAATTAAACCTTTGATATTTTAAGAGGGATATCAGAATGTAATTATGCCCCTAATTGATTGTAAGGGTGAGTTGTGATATGGACATTGAGATCATTAGATCTCAATTGCACAACTCAAGTAACAATACAATAAAAGCTAAGTTAAGTGGTAAAACCAACTCAACATTAAATTTGGAAGTGGTGTTAGTTTATTGAATATAAACCAAAATAGTAAATGGATCCCATCTCTATAGACATAAAATGCTCAAAATGGTGCTTCCTTCTGAAAATGATGTTTCTTTGTAAAGTGTCAATGCTTATTGGTAAATATGTTTGAATAAGTCTGATTATGTATTTGACATTTTTGGTTTAATTTAATGATATATACACCTATAATGTGTCTCAAGGTGACATATTTGTCAAAATTTAACCCCTGATATGTAATTGTGTATACTATATGTCACAAATCCAAGTAACTTTTACCCAAATTTATAAAAATTAGCAAAATGCATAGGATTCTGACCCAAGTGTACATCTAAATCATGTAAATTATAATGAAATTACATATTATAATATTAGTATCATGTATATTGCATGTCTCTATCACATGACCCCACTAATATTCCCCCTTTTAAGGTAAAGGAAATAGAATCTGATAGTTATCTTACCTCAAAAGGATAAGATAACTATATAATATGTATATGAATCATGTATCATGTCAAGTAGATATATAAATGAAGCTTTAAATGATATGTGTAATGGATACATATAGAAATTAATATTACAATCTCAAAAAATAACAAAAAACACACACATGAGTGCTCAATGTCACATAAAAGGGGTCTAAGGAGATTACAAACAAGGGGCATATTTAAATGTTGCACACTCAAAGGAATGCCATATTCAAATGTATATATGTATAAAATAAAATATAGTGGTATGGGGTCCTATAATTAAGGAACATATTGAAATGTTTCACAAGCAAGACAATAACAAGCAATTAAAAAGACACTCAAGGAAGTGACAATGTAAATTAATGAAGTATAAGCAACCAACATAAGCATAACATATTAGTCTATGCATGTATGTGTTAGCATGAGTGTAAGAATTAGTATATAAGTTTAACATGATAATGTTTAAATGATGAATAATTAATTTAACCTATACCAATCATGATCAAACAAGTAGCTGCCCCCAATGTAGTATATCACATGGGAAGATGAAAGGTCAAACATATGTATGTGCATGTATCATGGGTCTGATTTATGTATGTATCACACTCAAGTATGTTTGAAACATATATGTGTATATAAATGATATGGTATCTAATAACATAAAGTAAACAACATAGATGTCAAGGATCTAGTAAACATGTGAAAGCTAAATATTTTTGTATTTTTGATTTTATTTGAATGATTTTATATTTTTGGAATATTTAAAAAGGAAAAAGGGTCTAACATATGATTCCATATAAGTGATGATCACAAGCATATCCAAACATGAAATATGGTAATCAAATTGGTGATACTATTAAGGAGTATGTATAGGTATCATACATGGAACTATAGAATATTTGGTACTTGTGTATGTATTGTTGACCATTTTGACCACAATTCAAAATGGGTTAACCCCTCTATAGTAAAAAAATAATATAGGGGTATAATATTTTTTCATAGAGTGTGTTATAGTTTATTTTATGTAATATCATGTTATTTTAGCCTTAGTCATTGTCTAATTAGTCAATATGTCATTTTGAGCACTTAATAGCCATTTAAGGGTCATATATGCAAGTGGAATATTTTTTAAGGTGTTAAAGTGTCATATTTTTCCTTAAAAAATCCAAGAGGTAAGATTCCCTATCAATAATGCTAGTCCCATCTAAATTTTTTTTTGCTATCTAGCTAAAAATCAAGAAACCAACTAAAAAAGGAGGAGTTTGGCACTTGTATGACCCATAAGGGAATGTGACACATGGGAGAAGGTAATTTAATATATATTAATCTTCATAAAAATAATCTCAGTGCTTTAAATTATTTTTAACTGATAAAAATGGTCCCAAACTATTCTACTCCTTCTCCCTTCTAAACACAAAACCAATTAGCATGTTTGTGCTTGGTACAACTAGTTGGAGAAATTTCAGGTTAAAAACCTTTGGGAGGTGATATTAAACTTAGAGAGATTAATTTTAATAATAATATTTAAATTATTGGTCAACTTTTATTTATGAATCATCTCTAACAAGTTGACTATGTTTTTCTGCTCACTATTTCCCATACCCTATAGGTTTTGATCCTATTTGGATAATTACATATAACCCAATTGGTGATACTAATTCCATATGGTTTATAATATCTAATTTCATGTTCTCCATGTTTTTTATCACATTTTTAAAGGATTTAATATCTCAAACAACTCACTTTGTAAGAGGGTGTTGATATTGAACTTGTATTCAAATTTCATCATTTACGAAAGCCTCTTTATCTACAAGTTATTTAATACAATGTAACATGGTGTTTAAATAATTTAAATGATCATGTTAATATAATTATTTCAAAATTTTCAACCTATAAGGTGAGCATCATTGAGGTTGCAGTCCATTGGCATGCACAGTCAACTCCCAGCTCCTTCTCACTCTTAGTCATGATTTGTTAAGGATCTAAAAACATCCATAGAATTATGATGAAGGTTTAACATATATGATACATATCATAGAAACATGAAGTAGTGAACTGATCTTTCAAATGGTAAATAAATACTAGGATGGTTAACTTAGTCACTCACACAATCTTCTACCATTGGCATGCCATTATAGTGATGCCTACAGGAAGGATATCATGTTGGAATAGAGTTTTTGAGACTTATTCCAATATATTGATAGTGATAAACATACATTTAAATAATTGGTAAATATCTTAGGTTTGATTATGAGACCATTCACTATGCACATTGCTCCAATTCTGCTCATTGTCTACATTCAACTCAAAGTGAACCTATAGGTGCTCTCATGGAAATAGATCACATTGAGAGGGAGCATCTGATTTGGATAGGATTATATATAGTGATAAGAGTATATTTGTAACTTTTTAAAGGGTCCAAACTAAATTTAAACCCACAAACCATGCATATTTCTCATAAGATCATCCACTCCCTATACATTGGAATAACCACCTATAGGTGGCTTAACAGAGACTGAGCAAGGTTGAAATATCATTTTAGGAGTTTGCTTGAATATTTATAAAATTATATAAGATTTGAATAATTTTGTATTTTTCCATGGTGGATATCTTGAGTTGTAAAGGGAATTGGTGATGAATAATTCACATATGGAAGAGATTTCAAATACTAATTACCTTAATCTATCCAAACAAAGATCTAGCCATTCTTGTGATTTTTCCATGATGAAGTATTTTTGAAGTAATAACTAGTCTATGATTTCCATGTTACATTACAAGTGCAAAATAAACGGTTTTAATTAAAAAAATATCATTTGGTCAAGAGATCATGTTGATAT
>JARHVA010003351.1:347500-510000 GCA_037957365.1 Torreya grandis | reverse complement strand
ATCACAAGATGAAACTACTATAGGAAACCCATCCAACAAAAATGCCTAGAATACTATAGCTTGGCCTATGATTAGAGATACTAGAGGGGTTAATGATCTGTAAGTATCACTATCTCCTTACTCATCATGTAATGTTTTCATTTCTTAATACTCTGAACTAATACATACAATTCCTTATCATAAGTCAAATACTTTCTTACCACACCTGTGACGGTCTCAGAATGATAGCATACTAGCTTCTTTCCCTACATCAAAACAACTCCCATAGAATAATCACTTGCATCTATCTCGATATCAAATGGCTACTAAAAATTAGGAAGTACCAAAATAGGAGTAGTACTAATCTTTGTCTTCAAAGTGTCAAAGGCCCTTTGTTGCTTGCCTCCCCACTGAAAGACCTATTTAGTACTAGTAAAAGAATGCAAGGTAGATGCAATAAGTGAGAAATTAGCAATAAATTTTCTCTAATATTATACTACACCAACAAAAGTTCTACCCTTATTTACATTATTGGGTTTATCCCATTTAACTATAACCTCCACCTTTGCAGGATCAATTTTCAATTCACCATATCCTACAATATAATGCAAATAAACCAAAGAGGTCTTGTCAAATTCACATTTAGACAATTTCAAATAAAGTTTATCGCTTATTAATGTATCCATGACATTCCTAATATGAATCACATGATCTTCCCAAGACTGACTCAAGATCAAAATATCATCTAAGTAGACTATAAAAAAATCAACTAGGAATGGCCTAAAAACATCATTCATCAAATGCATGAATGTAGCCAGTGTATTGCACAACCCAAAAGGTATGACAAACCATTCAAATAATCCCTATTTTGTCTTGAAATTAGTTTTCCAAATATCACCATCATTAATTCTAACATGATGATAACCACTTTTCAATTCTAACTTAGTGAAATAGATAGCATTTTTTAACTAATCTAGGAAATCATCAATACGAGGAAGAGGGTAATGATTCTTAATATTAATTTTTTTTCAAAGCATGGAAATCAACACACATTCACCATGTGTTATCTTCTTTGGAACCAAAATTATAGGTGAACCAATAGGAGATGAACTAGATGAATAACATCCTTTTCCAAAAGTTTCATTACCTACCTTTTGATTTCCTCATTTCCCACCATTGATAACCTGCACATGCCAATGTTAGAGAGAGGAGAATCCTGTAATAATTGAATTTCATGTTGAACTCCCATTTTAGGGGGTAACCCTTTAGGATCCTAAAACACATCATCATAACTAGAATTGATTTCAACAAAATATTTCTTATGTTTATGATCATAATTTTCCATACCCTGGGAATATTCTTTTTCCATAGATTTAACCAACTTGAGACAAAAAATCTTCTTTGAATTGACTAGTTTTTTCATTTTCCCTATTGTAACCAAGGAAAGAATCATCTTAACAAGATGTGCTTTGACTATATATATAATTCCATCCTTAACAAGAAAGTATTTATTCTCTTCCCTATAGAAGATTGATTTTCTATCATAAAGATAAGGACTTCCTAAAACAATCATGCATATGTCTAGAGGGATTACATCTAGGTCAACTTCATCCATGAATTTGGATTTGATGACAAGTTTTAATTGACAAGTTTTGGTTACTTGCAGTTTTACATCATCACACACCCAACCAAATGGATAGGGTTTCAAATGGGGAGTTGTTTATAAGCCTAACTTTTTAACAATGTCTTCAAAAATCAAATTTACCTAAGATCCACTATCAAACAGAGTGTCAATTTTAGTATGTTTTGAAATAACTCTAATTTGGAACAACTCATTTATTTTCTTATCATCATGCACAAATTTTTGTTTTGAAGAGGAAGCAACATTAGATAACTTAGTGTTCGAAATAGAAAGAGGAAAAATTCTGCATACTCACAACTATGATCTTAGTTTCATCCCTAGAGTCTGAACCTAAATCTTGAACTACAGTATTAGCTTCTTTATCTTTCTTCTTAAACCTATTAAAAGGACTTAATTTTGGATGTAATTTACAACACTTAGACTCATCATGATTTTTCTTGTAATGATTGTAAAATGGCTTACCCTCTTCTTTATGAACAGTAATAGTGGATTTTTGTTTACCTTTTCTATAACTTTTCCCTTTAGAATGCTTAGCTTCTGATTGCTTACTTTTAACTTTAGGAAAAGATTCTTTTGTCTATTTTCCTCTAGCCTCTAAATGAATGGATTTAATGCATGCTTCATCTAAACTAGTGGGATTGAGAACTAGAATCATGTGTTTTAACTAACTATACAACCCACCTATATACTTAAGTAGTGCTTCCTATGTATAAAGAGGAATATTCAAAACTAAAGCCTTTTTCATAAATTCCTATGTATAATCTTGAACACTTTGGCCTTTAGTTTGTCTGAAAGAGTATCAATCCATCATGGCTTGCTACATATAGCCTAAAGGATAAAATTGCTTTTTGAGTGCATCAACAAATTCACTCCAAGTGGAAATTGAGTTACCTGTATTAATCTTGATTTCTTTCAACTTACTCTCCCACTAGATGAGAGTTGTGCCTCCCATTTGAAGAGTATCTAGGTGAATTTTAGCTTCATCATCTGTAATCTTTTAGATCTTGAAATATAATTTAATTTTCTTTATCTAGTTATCTAATGTTTTTTTCATTAATCTCATCATTAAACATCAAAAATTAAAACTTAATATCTAGCTTTAGTGAAGGAAGAGATTTAACAACTTTTTTATCTTTACTATCACTTGAAGAGGAGGAAGGTTTCATAGATTTTTTACCACTTCCATCATGCTCCATCTTCATTTGTCATTCATGGTAAAGTTCCTTGACCATGTCTTTCATTTCCAAGAAGGATTGTTGGAAAGCTCATTCAAACTCAATATCATCTCCCATTTCTGTAGTATGTATTTATCTAATCTCTGGATTGTATTCTACTAATTCTCCTTCACCACACCTAGATCTTGACCTTGTCAACATACACTAGCAATCCACATAGTTAAATATGAATTCTAATTTTATACCAAAAATCTAATTTGTAATCATAATCAGAAAAGTGTCATAGCAACATAGAACACACTTACAATGGATTGAAACCTTAATATAATGATTTACATTAAATCAACATTGTAAATGAATATAGAATTTTTAATCAGATTTAAAATATCCAAAATAGACAAAATGTAAGAGTGAAATATAATAAAGAGACCAATTTGATAGAAAATACCACACAATTTGATAATGGAGTTTGGCTATAAGCCTACGTCTCTAGATCCACTCTAGCGGGGGATCATTCCTTATTAATTGTAGCAAAAATTTCTTTACAATTATAATAAGTCTTAAAAATAATCTTCATGGACTTTAAATCTATTAGAGTATTACTCTCAAACCATTTACAAAATTTGAGGCAAATTAAAATACTCAAAAAGTCTCTAACACTCCTTTACATGCCTTGGAATAACACTATTCATGTCTAAACTAGGATTCAAATATCATTTCAACCCCTTTATATATTGCTCAGGCTTCATGGTGCAACAGTCAAGCCCTTATCCTTTTATTCCATGGTGCATGGTTTGAAACCCATCTTCACATTTTTTGGTGGACACACTTATCTTTAATCCCATATTTGTAAGGTGGGAGTTTAGTGATATATATATGTATATGTATATGTATATGTATATGCCACAAAGTTAGAGGGTTAACATGCCAAGTAATTGGCATTGGCATAGATTTTGTGGATATGTGGTGGAATGGGTTATTCACATGGGTGTTAGGTGGATAGAACTTGGATGTTATGGAATGAAACATGTCATGTAACATAGAGTCTTGTGGCATGTATGTGGGAAGTATGATATGTCACATGGAAAGTTGGAGGGGACTTGGCATGAAATTTAATCAATTACATAATATATAAAATTAGACCATAGTGAATTGTGGAAACCCACATGGTGGCTTGAGGACCCACCACGTCATCTAATTTCCTCTCACCACTTATCAACATCCAAACCCTAGTTTTTTTACTTTCCTATTATGATCTTCCACATGTCATAACTTACACATATGAGCTTCATTTTGCAAACTATAAAATGTGCTAGAAAGATCTCATCAAAGCCTTCGCCATGATAGTGATAAACCTATAATTTGAAGACTTCATTTTTAGAATAAAATATAGATCCTCCTAGATCATTTAAGGTCTACCTAGGTAGTCTAAGGCCATGGAGGGTCTTTCCAAGTGTCATCCACTCACTTTCACATATTTCATGGAAAACTAAATCTAATTTTTAGGCAAACTATGAAGGGTATCTAAAAATGGAATTTATTTGATTATAGGTAGAGATGACTCACTTTTAGATGAATCTAGGTGATTAGGAATGTAGACAATGCATGGAAAAGCATTTCCATAACCCCTCTCTCTCAATTCATTCATTATATCTATCCCTAGTCAGTTTTGGGATGTTCCAAATAGGGGGAATCATGAAGATATTTTTCTTATGTATAATAAAGAGTTTCATGCCACATTTCATGAGTTACATAGTTTAGAGAGACATTTATCCTATCAGACCTTACATAGTCTATCTCCTAATTTATTCCTTTGCACATGTAACTCCTCCTCTCAGCATGAAAAGTGTTCAAGTGATTTTTTGACTCTTCTTTTCCCATTTCTCTCTTAAATGTTATAAGTAGTTACCATTTTGGCCTTTTTAATCTAATACCACACCAAGTATGTTGAATTCCTCTTAGTTTTGAGATTATACTTTTCCTTAGACAATAAATTCAATCTAGTTTGAGTTCATATATCATATTGTCAAAGTGTGTGAAGAGATGTATAGTGAATGGCTAAGAGATATTCATCTATCCTTGCTTTCTCTCAATCCTTCCATGTTTGATGCAATTGATTCCAGTCTAACAAGTCATATGAAGTGTTGTTAATTTTATGGATATTTTCTTAAGTTTACAATGAAGCCTTAGTATCTACAACTTATCTATGGTTTCACTTACCTTGGATTGTATTCATGCATGTTACCTTCATATTGAAATACTAATGCTAGTGCATTCTATGACTATTAGACTAGTGTTTTATGCCTTGTCACTTTGTGATAGAGTATGATAGTATTGTGGGAAACATCTTGGTGCATCACCACCCTATAATAGGTTTTATTTAATGTAAACTCTAACCTTTTCCCCCCATAATTAATTAGTTATTATAGGTGAAAACATTTTAAGACACATTAAGGGAGCTAGCCCTTAAATCTAAAGATTCATCTCACCTATTGGTTACCCACAACTTGTGAGATATTTCCATTGTGCCACTTGGATGAGGAAAGCTAAGACATCTCCTCAAGGGGTGAAAATACAAGTAACAACATGTCTCATAAGAATCTAGGGTCATGAAGAGGTAATAGAAGGAGTAGGGGTTCATGGAACCAATTTTTAGTTTTATTTGGTTTCCTTGGTGTAGCTATGGTTAGAACATGTTTATTTACTCTCAAAAACTAGGTGGACCATGTAGGTGTATATTAGGATTCCATAGAATCCATTATGTATATCTACTACAATAGTATCTCAGGTATGGGTTGCTTATGAAAGGGGATTTCCTACATCTTACTCTTTCATAGATGACTAAACTTAACAGATTGTATAATTATTTGCATGGGAATAAAATTATATTCTTCAAGTAGATACTCATATGGAATTCTAAAAATGGTGACTAACTTATTAGTATGAATGTATTTAACACACCCATACACTATGGAAGGTACTACATAGATTTTATGTATCCAAGGTCATACCTATACCATATCAAATACCCTCATAAATGGTATAAATAAATAAGTAGTGACCACATGTGTTGGAAAACCTTGTAAAGGTAAATCAATCTCACTAATAACATGTTATGATGTCCCATTAAATTCTTTTACCATTTTGGTTGAAGGGTATAAATCATGATGTGTATATTCCAAATGTGGAAGTAATTTCATGGTACATATGTTCTCACTAGTAATGTTATCAATAATAACATTATGTATAGGTTGATTTCAAGGTATGCTCAAATAAATAACAAATGCAGATCTATTTCATCATCCACAATTTCACTATTATAAAATGTAATAGAGGGTATCTTAACCATAGGAGGAAATGTGTATGTATAAGTACCAATAATCCCATATATTATGTACTCATAATGTGATGGAATAGAATGTTCATTAAATGACATTTTAATTTTTGCATATTTCTTAGAATGGTCTTGTAAAGGATTGTTAAATATATTTTGGTTTTGATGATCACTAGGTTATGAACCTGAATCCTTTAGATGATCATCAAAGGTAATTTTATGGTTATTAAGAAGATTTTAGATCTTATGTTTCAAGGTATAAAATATATTTATATGATTCCAAAGGTCTTGGTAATAGTCAAAATATGCATTGGAATCATATCCTTTTGGTAGAGGTTGACTCATATCAACTTTTATGGGAGGAGGGGGAGATATGAGATGACAGTCCACAAGCTTATTAAGTATCAAAGTTGGAGACTTAATTAATTGTGTAAAATATCTCTTAGGTGCATTAGTTAAGATGAGCCGATTAGGTTTCTATGAGACTACATTAACCATTATGGTTGTTTCATTTTTAGGTTTTGTAGGTTTTAAGTTGTAACTTGGTATGATATGAAACGTGGTAGATGATGTAGTTAGTGTGTTTTCTACATACTTAAGCTTGTTCAAGAAAAGAGTATTCATTTCATAATCTTGAACAATATAGAATAAGTTATCAAAAGATTTGAACTTATTAAAAATAATATAGTCATGTAATAGGGCAAGTAAACTTTGATTAAATATGTCTTGATTCTATTTATCTACCATTTGGTTTGTCATTTTGGACAAAATTGTTTTATATCTCAAAACATATTCATTGATGGGTTCACTGGCTCCTTGTTTAATTTTTAGAATTTGTTCATATGAAATCTTTTCACTGATGTTGACGGGGAAGTGTGCTAGAATCTAATCCATTAGAGGCTTGAATGATTTAATTTATTGGATTGGTAAGTCATATATCATCGTAGAACATAGTCCTTTAGGATCCTTGGGAATAATCTGGTTATTTTTTTTATCATTTGAAGCATAATCAAGACATGCAACATAAAAATATCAAAAATGTTGTTTAGGATCACCCTTTTCATCATAAAATGTGAACTTGTGTACAAAATAATAATTGGAAAAAGGTGCAAATATATCTTAGGTGCTAGAGGATTATGTAATACATCTTGTGATCAATATTATGAGTTGATTTCAAAGAATTTTGTTCAATATTGGGAATCTTAGCTTCTATAGTTTTTATAACTTGGAAAAGAGTTTTCACTATAGACCCATTAGGATTAAGATTTGATATCTAAGAAGACACTAAAGGGGATGAAAACAACACTTGTTTTGATGTAGGAATTGAAACTAGTAATTGGGTAGTTCCCATGGAAGATGTATCAAGAATTATTCCATTTCAGGGTTCACTATTATTAAATGTGGATGCACTAGCCTTACCATGGTTATTGATTTCTTATTGGGTAACATATAATAATGCATTAATCAATTATTTATTTGTATTAATATGATTGACTATGGTTTATTTATCTTCCATTTTGAAATGATATATCTTAACATTTTCCATATTTGATAAATGAAAGTAAAGGTACCAAAGGAAATTAAAAAAATTAGATCTATAAATTATTGAAATTAGAAATCCTAGAAGACTAAAAACCCTAGATAAACCTATGAGTTATATGAAAATACACAAAGATTGTGTTCACCAAATGCTTAACAATTTTAAAGGATATGTAGGGCTAAAGGGTAGAATAATGTATATACAAAGATGAATAAAACTATTCTATAGAAGACCAATTAATTAAAAACTTAGACAAATGAATATTTAGAATTAAAGTGTTGAGGTATTAAAAATGTAGAAAGGACACTCAAATCAC
This sequence comes from Torreya grandis, assembly GCA_037957365.1. Classification (NCBI taxonomy): domain Eukaryota; kingdom Viridiplantae; phylum Streptophyta; class Pinopsida; order Cupressales; family Taxaceae; genus Torreya; species Torreya grandis. The sequence goes on along the minus strand of JARHVA010003351.1, from coordinate 502,014 downwards.
TAGTTTGATTGCATACAAATGAAGAAGAGATAATACTTAGATTATCTACTAATGTGAATGTATATCTAAAAAATAAAAAGGTGGAAATAGGTAAGGACAAGATTAATATCAAGTCATCATATTCTATAAATATTATTTTTAGAGGCTTGGACACTTTAGTCAACCCTAAGACACTTACACTAATGCTTTTGTCTTAATCTCAACACAACTATAATATAAATAATATTCACACCTTTTGTGCTTTTTTCATGTTCCTATTGATGTATTTTATTTACATGTATAGGTGATTTAACAATATTGGGAATATTGGAGTCTTATTCCTAATTTAGTAAAGGGTCTGGAATAATAAATCAATAAATAATATTTTAATAATTTAACCACTAATTTATATAATTTATTGTTATTTTTAACACTTCTATAAATAGCAATAAATATGGATAAAATAACACTTAGCTTAAAATAAATTGAAATAGCTATTTCAAGGTCTAATATTGGTTGTGCCAGACTAGGACAATGTCACAAATCATGATCTAGATTTCATTTTGTGAAAAGATAGGAGTGTTGAAATAGGACACCCTAAGGTATGGTTTTGTTGCCTTCTTTAGTTGTTATTGTCCATACTATTCATAGAGACCTAAGTTTTCTAGGTTTTATTCACTGTCTTTGTGTGAGCCTACCTATGAAATGTTAACTACTAAAAGTTTATGAAACTCTTTGTATAGTTGATTTAATATTCAAACCCTAGACTTAATTATGCTTTGATAAAACTTGAGAAATAAGGGGGGGTTAGTGTGTGTAATATATACTAAACATGTATCCAAAACCCTTATGTGGGAACACTATATACATACCAATAATTTGATGATGAAATAAAGAAAAATACTAGGATAAAGGAAAATTAGAAAGTGTACCTAAACTTACTTGTAAGGGTGAATATCATGAAGTTGTATGATGTTGGGTATACATAGAGAGGGCATGTTGTGAAGTGTAAATATGCAAAATAAAATTAGGAGTAGATTAGTTCTTACTATACACACTATATCTAAAGTAAAAACAGACAAAAATTTGGGTAAAAGAGAGAGGAAGAGAAAGGAATGAATACACCTCATTGAATATGTGAACCAGTACAAAATCTATTGTGATGTTGAGTGTGTGTTGAATGATGTTGTACCAAGATTAATATCACAAATGGAGTTGAGTGCTCAATTCCCTAAGAGTGGCTCAAGAATGCAAAGGCTGGCCCTTTAGCTCCATTGTCACCTATTAAGTAAAGCTATGTGATCATTTGTGTGTTAATCGATGTTTGAACTATGTGTCAAGTCCCTCTAAGTAGGCAGATCAAGAATACAAAGGCTAGCTAGTCCTTTAGCTCCATCATTACTCCATGAAGTGAAGCTATGAATTAATACTACTATGAATCTGTGTCATATGAGATGGATTTCGAAGCCCATGAATGTTCTATAATATGACAATATGGGATGGATAGTTGAATGTGTGCTAGAAACTAGGCCACTTGGAAAAGGTGGAGATTAGGCTTGTATGAAAGCCATTCAAAAACTAGGAAACATGATTATGTGGAAGCCATTCAAGAATGATTCCAACCACATACTTATGGAATAAGGCATGCAACTACTTAGAATGCCTAGGTAAAGCCATAAACTATAAAGAAGAGAAAGCAAATGTGCCACACACTTTGCCCCTAATCACGAGTGTTTGTAATATGGATTTTAATCTAGAAGTTATAACAACTATCATATCTTCAACTAGAATTAAGATCCATCATACTGCTCATGATGCCCCCTAATCTAAATTCTCTAAGAAAAATTGTATTAAAACTACTGACTTTGAACTAAATTATTATTGACAAAAATGTAACTAGTCTTACCTTTCTATCTATTTCTAGGAAATATGGTTTTTTTTTTATTTGGATAGGAGAACTGAAATAGGTAACCGTACTATCTGACATTGTAGTCCAAACTTGGCACTCTTGTCCTCTACTAATTTTAAAGAATTTTATATAATTATCACTACTTTTTTGGTCTATTCTGCCTCATTTAGGTTTTGGTTTCTATTATTAGTGTTCAAAAAATTGAGTTTTTGACTGATAGAAACTTTAATCTCTTTGACAAAACCCCTATTTATTTCCCCCTCTTTTGAGGGTAGGAATGAATACCCTCAATTACTATCCTTAGAATAAATATCCTTGTAAGTGTGTTATGATATGAAAATACATGATATAAGAATGATAATCAACAAGATATCTCAAGATATAGCATGGTTTGTATGAGATATTCTTATATCAACAAGGGTATGCCTATATAGATATAAAAATTTAATAACATGCACAATAGAGTGAACTAGAATTGGAAGTGTTAGTTGTTAGTTGTTAGTAATCAAGGAGGGATGGAATATGATTTCCATCATGGCATCCAAAAAATTAAGAGAATGCATGATGTGGATCATAGCATTGCAAAAATTTGAGAAGCAAACAAGCAAACAAGCATGCAAGGAAAGAAGCAAGAAGCAAGAAGCATACAAAAGTGGCCAAGTGTCCAAGCAAACAAGGGACATGTACACATGTCACTCAAACTAGAAATAAAGCATACAAGGCATGTTCAAATGCCACATAAACATACAAATGAAACAAGCAAGGTTGGCATAAGGGACACAAATACATAGAAGAGTATAAGCAAAGGAAATTGGCAAATGTCCTAAGTCACACACAAGACATAGAGACATAAAACATCAACTAAGAAATGCAATCATATCTAGCTACACAAATTAAGAAGGGAAATCATGTAAATTTTGGAAATACAATCACATCTAACTAATCAAATTAAGAAGTGAACATATGCAAGACATGTAGTACAAGACTAGGTATATGCTAAGAAATACACAAGTGCTATATACTAGTGTTTGTTGATAGAGTAATTTGTGTAAGCTAGTACATAATGTACATCAACATGATAACTAGATTGTGTGGTATAGGAATGATAACTTGGATAGTGTAGTCATGTAAAAGATTCCCCCAGGGGTAGATATATTGATGTATGTCTCGAATGTAGAAGTAAGATGCCCCCTTAATGGGTATAGTGAAGCAATCAAGGATCTAAAAGTCACTGCACACACCCAAAGAAGATCAAGTGAAACATGGTAATGTAGATAAATAAATAAAAAATATCATGGAACAAAAAATTTAAGTTAAGCATGGTATTAAAAATGTAAAACATGGATAATGCATACAATTGAAATGTTTTTGCATTTTTGAATTATTTGAATGTTTTTGGATTTTTGATATATTTGAATGTTTTTGGATTTTTGATATATTTGAATGTTTTTGATATTTTTGAAATTTTGTATTACTTTTTGGTTTTTTTGGTATAAGCTATGTAAAATCAAGTATTAGGAGACTATGTGCAAGAAATACTAAGAAATTATGTACAAATAATTTAAAGAAAATTATATACAAGTAATTTTGAAAATTTATGTACAATATAATGTGTGAAATGAAATATTATACATGGAATATGCATAGATGCATAATATTCATTGTATTTTCGAGTTTATTTCCTTCAAATGAGGCTAGATGATACACTTTGGGGCTAAGATTTTCAATAATAATGTATGGACCTAGCCAATTAGGTTTTAATTTTCCTTTGATTTATTTTTTGGCCTTGACATTAAAAAGATTTTCTTTGAGAATGAGATCATTAACTTTGAATTATATTGTGTGAACTCATTTTTTGTAGGATCATTGTATACACAGCTGGTAGATTCTAAAATGTTTTACTTCTTGAATACATGTATGGTCTAACTGCTCAAGCTGGGGTAGATGAGTTTCATGATACTGGTCATTAGTGAAAATAACTTTAAAGGAGACATGAAGAGATGGGATTGATAATTCCAATGGTAAAAATAGTTTTGTACCATAAATGAGTGAATAAATAGTTGCTCTTGTGGGTGTACAAATACTTGTGTGATAGGCCCATAATGCAAAGGCTAGTTGATTGCGTCAATCATCTCCAAATTCAGTCATTATTTTACTCAATATTTTTGATGGTTTTATTGGTAGCCTCTACTTGACTATTTCCTTATGGGTATTATGGAGTGGATAACATGTGTTTAATAATATATTTTATGAAATTTTTCTTGATATTTTTATTCTTTAATGATGTTCCATTATTGAAAATGGTAGTTGTAGGTAGGCTAAAACATGAAATAATGTGAGTCATGAGGAAGATACAAATGTCCTCCCTTATGGTAGATTAAAGTGGAAAGGATTCCATGTAATTGGTAAAGTATTTTTTAGCTGTGATGATGAACTTATGCCCATCGGTGGATTCAGGGTTAATTTTTTCAATAAGATCAAATCCCCATAACATAAATGGCCATGGAGAGAAAATAGGTTACAATTATTGTGATGGTACATGCTGTAGGTTATAAGGTGTATTGTGAACATTCATCTTCCATGGTTGGATAGTAATACCCTTGTAAAAGTAATTTATATTACACGGCCTTTCCACTAAAGTGACCACCACACTCACTATCATGTATCTATGTAAGAGCAATTCTAGCTTCTGGTGAAGTCAAGCATCAAAGTAATTATATTTCAAAGGATCACTTAAAAAGGTATTTGCCAATGATTACATAATAGAGTGCTTGTTTTTATAAAAAAAAAATTATCATTTCATGAAAAAATGTCTAGTGTAATGGATTTGTTTAAAAAGTTATAAATATTAGATAACCACTTTGGAGTTATGGAACTACATGTAGTGGCTGTTAGTGTCCAAAATTAAACTGGAGTAATTGAGCCCTTGTCAGTAAAATTATCATGTCCAAATTGAATGAGTGTCAATGTTTTAGTCACTTTCCTTAGTCCTTCAGAAGATCAGAATACATGTTAATACTTGTATTTGCTACTTTGAACTCAAAATGGAGGTTTTTCAGGCCCCAGATGAAATTGTTGATTTACACTTGATGTATTTTGGTGACTAAAGTAAGAAGTATCTTGATGAATTGAATTAAATACATGTTTTTATCTCAAGGGAATTTTCATAAGTATTTTTGGTGGTTAGGGGAATCTTGCATCCTTCCTCAAGTGAAGAGAACTAGTGAAAAATGGTAAAAATGGCTGAGAAGTCCAAATTCACGTCTAAGCTAGACACATGGTAGATTCTTAGGGCCTCGAATATTTTGGGCCTATTTTGAAAGTTACCCCATTTATTGTGTTCTGGTCAAGGTGATTAAAGTCCCTAGGTCCCAAATATCTGAACTTATAATAAAAATGATGCCACACAGTAGGTCCTTGGGATTTTATTAGTTTTGACCACTTTTGAATATTGCCCCACTTACTTCTTGGTGGGGATAATCTAGAAAGCCCCTCAAAAGCCTGAACACCAAGACTTGTGAGGAAAAATTATGACACATGGTATTCTTAAGTTCCAAATAAGTTTTAGAGAACATTACACCATTGCACCTCTATAAAATAACATGTGAAAAGGTGAAAACATCTTTGGAGGCCCAAAAAGTTGTCATAATGCATGTCCCACTCATGTCATTCCACATGCCACAAGGATTGTTTGGTGTAAAAGGGGAACATTTGTGTTTACCCTCTCTTTTTTGAATAAGTCTAAAGTAATTAATGAGAAGTAGGTGGTGATTAGCCATTGGAATTTGGTGCATTAATGGTAACCTAATCTTGAAATGCAAGGGATTATAACTTAGGTATTTGTATTCATTCTAAAATTACTCTTATCATCCACATCTTGCATTCATGCCTTTGAATTATTTATGTACCCTAGCTGAGTGCGGCGTGAGAATGTGATTACGGTGAATTCTTCATAGACCTTCAAATTCTAGTGTGCATAGCCCTCCAAACTAAATATTAAATTTCCCATTTACTCCTCGTGATGTGTTATTTTTTATGGTAGTCATTTAGGGTTTGTATCTAGAGTATAAAATCCTTTCTATTTTGATATTTGAGAACATGGATATAATAACATTTTTAAGGATAGTCTTGGGTTTATGAATTCAGTTGGTGGGAATTCTTGAAGGGCTATTTGAAATGTTTTTGGTAAACTTTTGAGGATCATTTGTGCATGATTCTCTCTTATCTATTTAGAACTGAAAAGCATTTGTTAATAAAGATGATGTATCTATTTTGTGAATGTCTCCATACTCATTTACTAGTAATCCACACCCTTATCCATAATTCAAATTAACTTGGTTTTACCCTATCTTGCCTTATTAATAGTATGATGTTTGTATATCATGAGTATTATTTGCCTTGCAGATGCATGAATCTTTACATATTTAGAATGTGTTTGATATGTGTGTTTTAAATCTTAGTGCTATAGCTATTATAAGTTATTATCAAAATGAAGGTTGTATTAATATTTTCATTCATCTTTAGAAGTTTGTGCATGAGATCAATAATTTATGCAATTCACATGATAACCCTTCCCAAGTAAAGTGTACAAGTTTGGTTATGCTTTAATCATATTTCCCTTTGTAGTACTAATAATCCTCATGGATATTGAAATGTAAAACTCATTCATGTGAGCAAGATACCTTAGTAGGTCCTCTCACCTTAGTTCAGGTAGAGCCAAAAGTAGCAGGGAATTAACCATGCCATTTATAGGTGCTTCCTAGTCATTCTCTTTGTTTAGTCCTTTTTAGATGATTAAACCTTTCCCCAATTACAATGACATATTGTTATTTTTTCATCTTTATTTTTTTATATTTTTCAAGTATACAAGGTTGAATGATAAGAGGTGTACAACTAGGAACCAACACCTTTCTAGCACCATTGTCAGGGACTTCTCTTACAAGGAAATGCTTTAAAAAGGCTCATAAGTGTTTTGTTCATTTTAACTATCTACTATTACTTTAATGAGTTATTCACCTTTGGTTTATCGATGTAGTTCCAAGCTTTTCTTGGTGATTCCATTGGGAATGTTTACCCCTATTTGTGAAAAATTTGTTCAAGCACTCTCAAGGTTGTTTTTAGTATCTGAGGGTTGGCATCTCATCAGATGTTGTGTATTACTTTGTTCTTCTAGTCTAGAAGTTTTACTTCTAGTGGTGACTTCATTATATCAAGGTTTAAATATTGGTACCTACTATATATACTCTTATCTATTTTGAAGATTTTTCTTTAGATTTACAAATCTAGAGGGTACTAGGTCTTCCTTTTAAAGGAATCCATCAAAATATCTTCTCCTTAAGTTAAAAGTTCCATCTAAAAGAAAACAAATGTGGAAACTTGTTGTGGGTTAGGGCTCAAGCAATCAAGTAAGACATGATCAATTAATCCCCCATTATATTTACTCCCTTTTTTCTAATATCCCTTTAGTTGAAGGATACCAGAGCACCTTAGACAAATTTGAGCTTCCTGCAAGTCAAGCTCCTTCTCCTCAAATAAGTCTTCCTCCTCCCATTAGGCCATTAAGGGTTCACTCTATTTCTCCTCCTTTGAGTCCACAACATAGTATTCATTCTCAACCATCCCCTACTTCACCTTCATCATCAGATTCAGAAATAGGAGAAAAAACCCTGAGAAGGAGGATGTTTAATGTGGATAATGATAATGATGGAGAAGATGATCAAGGCTTGGCTAATAGATGTGGACCATTTATAATCCCAAGGTTTTAACTTATTAACTTTAATGGTATTCCTAGTTTCCCCAATGAGGTCCCTATAAAGGTTATAAATATACTACCTAAGTTCTAATGGAACAATGCAGTATTTAGGAAAATATTCTACTCTACCCATTAGTGGTATGTCCCTTTCAAAGTTAGTTTAAATAATCACGTGTATAAGAAAGGTAAGTATTTTTTTTGTTACATAAAGAGACAAAGGTTGTTTTATCCTTTGTAGAATTATTTTCCATGTGTATAACTAAAAATATTTTACCATGGTGGAGTATCACATTTGTCATCATCACATAATCATGAGCACAAGTTTGAGGAATCATGTTTGTTACAACAGACTCCAGGCCTGAGAAATATTTTTTCAACTAGAGAATCTTTAAGAATGTGCCAAGTTTAGCTAAAATTGTATAAAGGGGGTTGGTCCCTTTATAAAGGTTTGTTAATTTTTGAGTATGAACCTATAGCTTAGGAGAATTCTCCCTATGTGATTTTTTGGTGCCAAATTGATTCCTATTGTAAAATCATTAGCAAGCTTTGAGAGCGTTCAAAATGTTTCCCTTGTTATATAAGTGTTCATGTAGTGTTTTTTAATATTTTTTTCAAGACATATTGTATTTAGTTTTGATTTAGTTAATAAATTAAATCTATTCATGGTTCATTATTTCTTCCTATTATTGAAGTACAATGTTGTATTTTACATGCCTAATGGATTGGTTATCTGATGTGTTCTTCTTTATGGTATTCATTTAGGGTTCATATCTAGAGTATAAAATCCTTTCTATTTTGATATTTGAGAACAAGGAATTGATAGCCTTTTTAAGGGTAGTCCTGGGTTTATAAATTCAATCGGTGGGAATTCTTGAAGAGTTATTTATAGTGTTGCTGGTAAAATTTTGAGGATCATTTATGTGTGATTTTGTCTTATCTATTTTGAACTGAAAATCATTTATTAATGAAGATGATGTAGTTATTTTTTGAATGTCTCCATACTCATTTACTAGTTGTCTACACCCTTATCCATTATTCAAATTAACTTGGTTTTATCCTATATTGCCTTGAAAATAGTATGTTGTTTGTATATCATGAGTATTGTTTGCCTTGTGGATGCATGAATATTTGCATATTTGGAATGTGTTTGCTATGTGTGTTTTAAATCTTAGTGTAATAATCTCACTTGTTTGTTATTATTCAAAGTTTTCAAAATGAAGGTTGTAGTCATATTTCCATCTATCTTTAGTAGATTATGTATGAGATAGAGCATTTATGCAATTCACATGACAACCCTTCCAGGGTGAAGTGTATAAGTTTGGTTATGCTTTAATAACATTTCCATTTATATTACTAATAATCCTCATGGAGATTGAAATGTAAAACTCCTTCATGTGAGCAAGCTACCTTAGTAGGTCCTCTCACCTCAGTTTAGGAAGAGCCAAAAGTAGTAGGAAATTAACCATACCCTTTGTAGGTGCTTCTTGTTCATTTTCTCTATTCAGTCCTTTTTAGATGATTAAACATTTCCCTTGCTATAATGACATATTGTTGTTTTTTCATCTTTTTTTAAAATCTTTTTCAAGTATACAAGTCTAAACAATAAAGGTGTATAACTAAGAACTAACACCTTTCTATGAAATTTGTTGATTCTTAGTTGTACACCTTTATCATTTAGCCTTGTATACTTGAAAAATATCAGCAAACAAAGATGAAAAAACAATAATGTCATTGTAGCCAGGGAAAGGTTTAATCATCTAAAAAGGACTAAATAGAGAGAATGACCAAGAAGCACCTATAGAGGGTATGGTTAATTACTTTCTAATTTTGGCTTTGCCTAAAATGAGGTAAGAAGACCTAATGAGTTACATTGCTCACATGGAGTTTTACATTTCAATCTCCATGAGGATTATTAGTACTACAAAGAGAAATATGATTAAAACATAACCAAACTTATACATTTCACTCGAGAAGGGTTGTCATGTGAATTGCACAAATGCTCTATCACATACACAAGCTACTAAAGATAGATGAAAATATGACTGTAACCTTCATTTTCATAATAAATTTGAATAACAATGAACAAGTGGGAGATTACAACACTAAGATTTAAAACACACATAGTAAACACATTCTAAATATGCAAAGATTCATGCATCCACAAGGCAAACAATACTCATGATATACAAACATAGTATTATTTACAGGTAAATATAGGGTAAAACCAAGTTAATTTAAATTATGGATAAGGGTGTGGATGACTAGTAAATGAGTACAGAGACATTTACAAAAAAACTACATCATCTTCATTAACAAACGCTTTTTAATTCAAAATAGATAAGATGAAATCATGCATAAATGATCCTCAAAAGTTTACCAAAAACACTACAAAAAACCCTTCAAGAATTATCACTAGTTGAATTCATAAACCCAAGAATACCCTTAAAAAGGCTATCAATTTCCTATTCTCAAATATCAAAATAGAAAGGATTTTATACTCTAGATACAAACCCTAAATGACTACCATAAAGAAGAGCACATCACAAGGAGAAAATGGGAAAATTACTATTTTATACAAACCCTAAATGACTACCATAAAAAAGAACACATCACTAGAATCTAAATGTCTATGAAGAATTCACTACAATTACATTCTTACACCATACTCAGTTAGGGCACATAAATAATTCAAAGGCACAAATGCAAGATCTAGATCCTAAGGGTAATTTTAGAATGAAGATAAATACCTAAGTTATAATCCCCTATATTTCAAGATTAGGTTTACCATTAATATACCAAATCCCAATGGCTAATCACTACCTACTTCTCATTAATTGCTCAAACCTTATTCAAGAAAGAGAGGGAAAACACAAATGTTCCCCTTTTGCACTAAATGATCCTCCTTGTGGCATGTGGAATGACATGAGTGGGACATGCATTAAGACAGATTTTTTGGCCTCTAAGGATGTTTACACCTTTTCACATGTTATTTTTAGAGATGCAACAGTGTACTGAGCTATGAACCCTGTCTGTAAACTAAGAATGCCATGTGCCATAATTTTACCTCACAAGTCTGGGTATTTGGGCCTTTAGGGGGATTTTTTGTATTATCCCCACCAAGAATTAAGTGGGTTGATATTCAAAAGTGGCTAACACTAAAAAAATCTTGAGGAGCTACCATGTGGCATTACTTTTCTTACAAGTTTAGATATTTAAGCCCTAGGGACTTTAAGCATCTCACCCAAAACTAGTAAGTGGGGAAACTTTCATAACAAGCCCAAAATATCTGAAGCCCTGAGAATCTACCATGTGTCTAGCTTAGACATGATTTTGGACTTCTTGTCCATTTTTACTATTTTGAACTAGTTATCTTCACTCAAGGAAGGATGAAAGATTCCCCTAACCCCAAAAGATACTTATGAAAATTACACTGAGATAAAGACATGTATTTCATTCAATTCATTGTGCTACTTCTTACTTTAGTCACCAAAATACATCAAGTGTAACTCAATAATTTCATATGTGGCCCTAAAAACCTCCCTTTCAAGCACAAAATAACAAATCCAAGCATTAACATTTATTTTGATATTTTAAAGGACTAAGTCAAATGACTAAAACAATGACACTCATTCAGTTTAGACACAATAATTTTATTGAGAGGGGCCCAATTGCTCCAGTGTAATTTTGGGCACTAACAGTGGCTAAGACAGAAAGGGAAATAAAATCTAGATTGAAAATTGATGGTGATTGTAATCATTTAATTGTGAAAATAGCTTGATCATCATTGATGTTGATAAGAATAAAGGATGAAATATTTGCCATTACATTTGCATGTTGATTGTCTTTTCTTGGTATACTTTCAATAGAAAAGTAGTCAAATTAAGATGATAAACATTGTACCATGTTTCGATATGGGATAAGATGTTCTTATTTTGTCTGTTAGAAATCATTGACTTGATTAACAAAAATTTTAGAATCACTGAAGACTTGAATAGATATAATTTGGAATGACTGGGAGACAAATAGACATAAGATAAGTGCTTCATATTCTATGGTGTTATTGGTGCAAGAAAAGTTTAATCAATATGTAATAGGAACTATGTGACTAGAAGGGTCGACAAAGACAATACCTACCCTTACACCAGATGTGCATCAAGAACCATCAAAGAACATGGTCTAAATGTTGGAATAATTATAATAGGTATTAAAATCATCTTTAAATGTGTCACTAATAAGATTAGTGCCCAGGAGTGGTGTGGCTTCCAAATGGTCTACACTGATTTGGCCCTTTATTAATTTTTAGAGAACTATATTTAAGTCAAACTCTGTTAATAACATGACCTATTTTGTGATACGACTAAAGAGATGTGGTTTTGCCATTAGAAACTTCAAGGGATATGCTTTTGTGATAACTTGAGTCTCATTATTGACCATGTAATTTTGAAGTTTTTGTGTGGCAAAAACTAATGATATATATAGTTTTTATATTATAGAATAATTTTTTTCATAATCAACCAAGGTGCGAATGTTGTAAGAAAATGCACGCTCAGTATGTTGATCATCATGTTGTGCTAAGAGTGTACCTAATGCATGATATATTACTAAGATATATAGTAGGAAATGCCTATTAGGTATAGGTGGTACTAAAATAGGTAGATTAAGAAGATATAGCTTGATTATATCAAAGTTTTATTGACAAGCTTGGTCCTAGACAAACTGTGTATCTTTCTTTAATAATCGAGTGAATGACTAAGTTTTCTCAACAAGTTAAGCTATAAAATGGTGGATTTCTTAGATCTTGCCTTGTAAGGATAAAATTTGTTTTAAGTTCATGGGAGGTGACATGACTATAATTAATTTAACATTCTTAGGGTCAACCTCTATGCCACATTGGGAAATAATGAAACCTAAGAGTTTACCTGATGTCACTCCAAACACACATTTTTTGGGTTTAATTAGACATTATATTGCCTGATTCTTTGAAAGATATTTCATAAATTAATAGCATGATATTTTCATTTTTTGGATTTAATTAATATATCATCAACATAATCTTCCATAGTATGGTGAATCAAGTCATGAAAAATGTGTCATAGTACACTGATATGTGGATCCATTGTTTTTTAATCCAAAAGGCATGACAATGTAACAAACTATACCCCAAGGTGTTGTAAAAGATGTTTTCTCTTGATCTTCTTCAGTGATTTTGATTTGGTTGTAATCCATAAATAATAACATTTCATACCTGGATGTGGAATTTATGATCATGTCAATGTTAGGTAAAGGAAAATCATCTTTTAGACAAGATTTATTTAAATTTTAAGAACTAGAACAACATCAAATTTATTCATTGGGATTTACTATGTGGACTATATTGGAAACCCATTTCGGGTGTGCTACTGGTTGAATGAATCCAACATCTAAGAGGCATTGGATCTTATCTTTTACTAAGAGAGCCACCTTAGGATGAATTTTGTGAATTTTTTACTTAATCGGTTTAGCATCTAGGTATAAAGGAATATGATGGATTGTTATAGATGTATCAATTTATAGCATATCTAAGTAAGACCAACCAAAGAGTTCTAAAAAATATATTAAAGTTTTATGAATATATGTATCTTCTTCCTTTCAAAGGGAAACAACTAACAATACAATGTGAGGATCCTGATCAGTTCCAAAATTGAAATTAATTGTCTCCTCATTAAACAATGTGGAATGATCTAGTGTGTATAGGGTTGTAGGAATAGTATCATCTAAATCAACTGGTATGTCTTGGGGAGAATCAAGATTTTACCCAAAGTATGTATGGGAATGTGTGTGATGAGAAAATCTATTTTTATGATAGCAAGATAAGAGGTCCTCATATTCTTTGAAAAATTATAAGAGGGATTCATCATTTGAGAATTCATTTAATGTGAACATATCTGGTGAAAATATTTCATCAATGAGATCAAGATAGATCAATGTAATGGGTGGACAAAATGTTATATGCTAAGCAGTAATAGAAGAAGGTTTATCGTGAAGAAGGGTAAGCAAATATCCCAACCCTTGATTTCCATATTATTTTGATGCCTTAATAAGATTGAAAATTCCTTATTTGTGATTTTCAAGACCTTTTCCATGATATCCCATCTTATTAAGACATTTATGTGCAAAAGGGGATGTAAACTAGTGATTTGATATCGGTGTTAGTACAAAATTTGGGATCTGCTAATGTGTTATATGGTATGAGGGTACCCTGTGAGTAGCAGGTAGTGTAGATATATTACAAAGACTAAAGTGTAAAATATAATTTTATGGATATTTATCAACTTGGTAGTATTTAAAATGTTTTTTGTCTATTTGACATGTGTATATGTAGCCTTTGTGACTAAATTTTAGACAAGCATGGAGTGTAGAAGGGACTACATGCATATCATGAATCCAAGGCCGACCAAGTAATAAGTTATAATTGAGGTCATTTGGCATTATTCGGTAAGAAGTTAGTAGTGTTTTAGGTCTAAAAGTAAGATTGAGTGTTATTTGACTTATTAATTTTTTTGGAATGTTGTTAAAACCTTTGATGTTCATATAAGAATAGTCTAGATCTTGAGGTTTTATATTAAGACATTTAAGAAAAGAAATGTTGCAATTATTGAGTCCTAAATTGTTACTAGCTAACACTCTTTTTACCATACATCATTAATTCTTAATTTAATATGCATAGGTAGATGTTGTTAAATTATGTGGCACGAGGGTAAATTTTCTTTCTCAAAGGAAATATGCTCTTCAGTCCATTACATTATCTTGAGGATAGAGGCAACATAAGCTAGTTTGGCAGAAATAGGAATTCTAGTATTGTGAAGGGATATATTAAAAACATCTTTGTAAACATCTGATCACTAAAAGAGCTTGAGAACTATAATTATATTGAAAGGGGTACTAACTTGAGTGATAAAGCTATATCCATGGGTGTAATCAACCTACCTATCTTCATAAACTTGGGTGATAACAATTATCACATGATCTACTATAGGTATAGAGATGGTAGTAAGTGCAGGATAAGAGCTATATGTGTAGACACCAAAATCGTGTTGACTCCCCTGGTCATCCCCTATTTTATTCTCCCTTGCCTATTTAACCCCTGTCGACCACTTTTCCCACTAGCCTTAACCCTGGCAGCTTGTCAAAATGAGCAAAAGACTAAAGTTAGTCTCTGCCCCCATTTTACATCTGCCAACCACGGTCTCCACCCGACCGACATCGCCGACGTCGGTCACTTATCAGCCAACATCAGCAGTTCTGCCGACATCGGTTCTCCTTAGCACTGCATTCTCGATCCTAATGCAGGAACCGTTATTCCGTTACCCGTTACCCATTCGGTTCCCAATCGGTTTCCCGATCGGTTATCGAACTGTCCCTCACCTTCAGCCGTAACCTCTTCATTCGATCAACTAGTTTTCATTATTCAACTAACCAGTTCATTCATTCAAATAGGACTCTTGCAATCAATCAACTCTGGCATTTAATCAATCTGCATTCGCTATCTTCTACGTACAGGTATCCTACTTCGGTCATCTGGCAGCACAGCGACAATGTCAATCACATCTCCAACTTCATCTTCAAGCGTATAACAGGTAAGTATCTTACTCTGTGTTTTATTTCTCTCTGGTTATTATTTTTATTTACTGCTATCACCCCGAATCTTCAGACTGTAGACTCGAGACCTGACTTTCTCCTTTACACCTTTACCCACTATCCCAGTCTGTACTCTGTTCAGACTTCCTGCACAAACCCCAAACAAAACAACAGACCTTCTGTAAACCCCCAGACCCTATCCAGACTAGACCAGACCCAACCAGACTCGCCCAAACTCTGTCTAGAACTGTTGCCCTGACCGACGCCGGTCATTACCCCGACCGACGACGGCACCTTAACCGACATCAGCACAGAGACCGACATCAGCGACTATGCAGAATAGTTCGCTGAATATCAGGTACGCATTCTTTATTTTCTATCTTTTATTTTTTGTCATTCTGTCTTTTCGTTATTTCCATTCCTATCAAATATTTCTATCTTTAATTAGTGGGTTGATATCCTTCTAGGAAGTCTTCGTACTTCTGGGATCAGGCGTTTGCTTGACAACCCACCGTCTCTCTATCTATCATTTTTTCGTGTTTAGTCTATTTTTCTTTGCAGGTGTCATTCCTCCACAACCAAAGAGGAGTACCTTCCAACGTCTGATTTCGGTGCACACAACTACAATCAGGTATCTTCTAGCCTTGACCATTTCTTTTAGTTTCTCATTTCTTCTTTGAATGTAGAAAGCGATTAAGCGTAGAAACATTCTGGCATGCCCGATGGGACACTAGGGCCTTCCTTGGGTTCTTTCTTTCTTTCGTTCATATAGGTGCATTAGGTTCCTTCCTTTTCGCCTCCTTTCGTCTGTTCTTAAACGACATCATAAGCATGACTAAAAAGAACTTTTCTTTTCTTTCTTGCACTTCTAGACTAGTCAAAACTCATATTCTTCGACTCTTTCTCCATTCGTCTTCATACGAACAAACATTTCAACTTGGGCATTAAAACACTTTGCATTCATTTCTATTTGCCTGCATCTCTTAGATCACACTTAGTAATTAACAAACGCATATTGAATTAATCTAGATCACTTGATGTTACACGACCAAACCACTTGCACAAAACAAACATTTTAACTTACCTGAGACAAAGCCCGACTGGGATTTCATCCCCCAGTGGATACCTTACCCGTCTTGGCGATCTTACTAGGATTTCATCACCAAGGAGAAAGCCCACTCCATTCTCTGGTGGAGCCTAATCTCTAGGGGAAGTATATTTTGGCTAAGCGAAACCAGCTAACCACTGGAATCGTGAAGTGAGGGGAGCTTGCTCCTTAGCACCAGGCCTTGTACAAAACCTAACATAGACTTCTTGAGCACCATAACAAAACCCAAAACCATCCATAGACTGCTTCTTCTAGGACCCAACTTAAAAGCCAATCTTCCTCTACACATATTCTAAGGCATAAGCCACTATAATCCTAATAATTTACTCCTAGGGTTTTAGGATCTGCTTGTGTTCTTCATCTTTTTAGTTCTTATCTACTTGTTTGAGCTTGTGAGGACGTTCTTTCCTGCCTTGAATGGTTCTGACTTGTAGTCAAACCAAGGCTCTTCTTGACCATGCTAGACGTCATCCTCTTCTGCCTACCCCATCTATAACCAATCCTATAATGGAGTTCCACTCGAAAACTGAAAGAATTCCTCTTAGATCATCCCCGACCCAGACGCCTATCGTCCCAGAGGGGGACCAACATTTTTCCCGATTCTTGGACCTTAATGCCGCAGCCCTCCAAAACTATCTCACGAGAAACCCAACGCGAGACCTTTCAGGTGACGTGGTGACGACATCAACACCGTTCGCCACCCAACTTTTTACGACTCAGCCTTTCACCTCAACCGTTAACCCGACCATGGCCAATACGCAAAGTTTGGCCTCCTCGTCTATTTTTAGACCGACCTCCATCGGGGTTTCATTACCCCCTCAATCACCTGCAATTCAACCAAGTTCTACATCATACCAGAATTTGATTGTCTCGACCCCTCTCACTCGTGCGCCCATGAATGTAGGAGTGTCAATGTATCCTTCTACCAGTGCCGCTATTCAACCTCCTTTGTTGGTATCTAGTCAGCCTATGCCTTCTACTTTCATAACCCAACCACCTTTTGCCTCCACTTCTGTCCCTGTGACTAGTCATCCATACGTTGCACCCTTATTGGTACAACCAACTACGTCGTACGCCTCTTCTAGCCTCTTTCAAGTGACTTATAACCTAGGGGGTGCTCCGTCCACCAATCCGTCAGTAGACATCATCAAGATGCTGATGGATAAAATGTCCAGTCTCAAAGCTTCTATTTCCGGTTCAAGTAATGTCTCTTCATATGACCAGATTTGCAACGAGCCCATCCATCCTTCTGTCCCTATCCGACCATACCCCAACCATTGGGAGCTTCCTAAATTCACTCGCTTTCAAAGCAAGGAAGACCCACAACAACACTTACGGGCATTTAGACATGCTTGTTACCTTATCGCCCACGATGATGCGTTACTTCTACGCACATTTCCTATGTCTCTTTCTGGCCCTGCCCTTGACTGGTATAGCTCTCTTGCTAGACATTCTATCTTTTCATTCATTCAACTCACCCAATTATTCATTGACCATTTCTCAATCAATATCACTAAACAAGTCTCGATCATAGACCTTTACTCTATTAGGCAATTTGATGACGAATCAATAGTCAATTTTGTCACCCATTGGAGAGGCTTGATTAACCAGCTCTCCTTCTCCTTGCCTCAACCCGAGCTCATTGAGCTCTTTTCCTGAGCATGTGCCAGTCACATCTCATCCACCTTGCAGGTTCAAACATTCCACACTTTTGACGAGGCCTTCACCATGGCTCGAAAGCTTGAACTCCACACCATTGAAGAAGATAAGGTCAAATTATGTAACACTAACACAAAAACCAATGACCATTCTTCTTCCAGACCTTCTTCTACCCACTCTCAATCCAAGGGGTTGGCAAACACTATCATCTTTAGATCATCATCTTCAACAATAACCAACCAACCATCATCTTCAACATTAGACTACATCAATAAACATTTTCAACGTTAATCCATACAACGTCAATTCACTCCAATTGGGGAGTCATATGCCTCTGTCTTGGAAAAACTCGTCAAACAAGGGGCTCTCAATCTCCCTTCAATCCGACCACATCAATTCGACCCCTCAACACCTATCCCTGCATGGTACAGGGAGAACCACTTTTGCAACTATCACCGTGTCAAAGGCCATGACACAGATCACTGTCAAACTTTCAAAAACATCATCCAGGACATGCTAGACAAGGGGGATCTTATCTTGGATAACCCAAATGCACCACCCAATCAAAACCTCGACATCTTCAAGCAACCCTTTCCTAATCACCCGCCTACTCAAGACAATGTCCAAACCATGACCAATGACCCTCAAGACCATGATATACACACAGTTGACACTATCTTTTCTCTTATCCCTGACCAACCTCTTTCACAGGTAGAAGACCCTTCTTCCCCTATACCTCCTCCACATGGCGAATAACTTTCTTTTCCTACTTATCCTCCATCGACTTCTCCCATATTGGAGGATGCTTTGACCACATCAACACTAGCTGCCTCACTTTCATCCTTATTATCATCCATAGATGATCATACCTTTTCGACTCCTCAACCACACGCAAAAGCCATGACTACTCCGGCACTCTTTCCACTTAAAGAGCCCACATCTTCAATCCCTTCTCCATCGAGAGAAGAACTGTCCACATCTAAGTCCAAACCTGCGTAGGCGTCCATCATGCCCAAAGAGATTAAACCTCTTGGTGTTCGCCCCACATCTAACCTTGCCTCACATAAAGGTGGCCCTCAACCCAAACCAAAGAAGGCTACTAAACCACACCGGAGGCCTACTCCCCCACCTTCGTCATTACCTTCAATTTTGGGCCCACATCTGTCCACTTTACTCAGAGTGCTTCCCACTCCCATACTTCATAGAGGCAAGTCACCTCCATTACTCCCTCAACCCGTTAGACTTATACCTCCTCCAAACCATCGACCAACGTCTCTTACACCCCTCAAACCAAAATCACCAACCCTCACTACAATAAAACATCCAGACCCGTTAGCAGGTTCTTATGCCTTGCTGTTACGGCAATTGTTGCAGTCCTCTCGTATCTATCTCCCGCCTCTTAAACCATATCAATCTCTCAGACCAAAACCACCCTGGTTCGATGACACTCGTATTTGTGCATATCATTGCATGCCTGGGCACGACATCGAGCATTATTGTGCCCTCAAGGTCGCCATTCGCCAATGTCTAGGGAATGACACCCTTCTTCTCGACCACATCATCAATAAACCTTCAATACCGCCCCACTCATCAACTCTCAGATCAAGGCCATCTTGGTTCGACAACTCTAAATTCTGTCACTATCATCACACTCTAGGACATGACATTGAGCATTGTTGTGCTCTTAAATCTATCATTCGTCAACAACGGAGAAAGGATTCCCTTCTCATCAAGGATCCTCTTAACCACCCCTCTAACAAATCATCAACACCGACCCATGCTTCTCCAACTTCATCACCTAAATCTGGATCTCTACGCCAGACTATGGTCCCTTTACTGCCTTTAACCCCCTTATTCGACATCAACACAGTCCATCTGACCACAAAACCTCAACCGACCTTAACTAATCCATCAAACATTCTCCCTAGCCGCTGGGGGAATTCAACCTTCATCCAAACCTCGACCAACCTTTCAACCCAATCTCGACCACATATCAATCCTAAACCTTGATCAAGTGTCCATCAACCCTACTCTCGACCAAACATTTGACCAGTCTCGACCAACCAATAATTAAATATCAATCAACCAAATATTCAACCCAAACATTCAACCAACCTTTCTATCAAAACATTCAACCAGTCTTGATCAATCAGCGACCATATCAAACAACTTCACATCCACTCATCAATCAACACCTGACCAATCTGGAAAGAGGAAAATGGGGCAAGTTTGCTCCTAATTGGCTCGAACCTTATCACGCACAAGTATGGATCAGGGACTTATCGTCTGTCCTCTCTTGATGGATGCCCAGAACCTGGGCCTCTTAATGCGTTGCATCTGTGACCGTTTTACTGCTAGTCGAGTACTCGTCCACTTGACACTTAACTTGAGCTCATCCCTTGAGCAATCCTCATCCTCTTAGTCCTAATTCCTTTCAACCCTATTCCTCTTAACAATTCCTATCACCCTTTTATGATGTATGGATGCTTTGTCCTAATAAAAGGGAGCCCTTGACCTTCTATAGTCCTGTCCATGACTCACATTTTTGTCAAAACAAATCAAGATGTCACAATATCCATGGTCACTATATCAATATCAAATTAAAAATGCAGACTGCTCCGTCGAAGGACAGTTTTACTCTCATTGCTGTAATTAATAGACTGCTCCCTCGAAGGACAGCTATTCAAAAGCCCTTATATTAAACAAAATATAGACCACTCCCTCGAAGGATGGCTATGACTAATCTGGCAATAAACAACACTATTTTAGAAGCTTCCCACATTAATCAGCTTCACAACTAACCACCAAGCAAATGACATCTCTCTGCAGACTTCCCGCATTGATTAGTCTGCACCAAAAAAAAAAAAAAAATGAGTCATGGACTTGACTTATAGTTGTCTCAGGGTCTCCTATAAAAAGGGGCAAAGTTATCTCTGCTCTTAAAATGGGTTGCCCTTTTTCCTCCTCCTATTACCTGCTCAAGGGACTTCGAGCTCACTTTAATGTCAAAGTGATTCTATTACCGTTCTAACATAACTATGGTCAACAATGTCATGCATGAACGGGGCTCTTGATTCTACTAACCCCTATCTATGATGTCTTTCTGGTCCTTGTCAATGAAAGAGCAATATGCCTTTCGCTTCGTCTACACTTTGGTCACATTTACCTTCATCACTTGTCAATCAACTCAACTCAACTCTCTTTTCAAACCACTCCCATCGCCTATTCACCCTAGTTTCTATGGACACCAATACACATGGAAACTATCGACCAGCCGCAATTTATGTTAAGCATAAACCAATACTTGCTGAAGCAAAACTAGACCTCAATTCATTTTTAGCATACATCCATCATGAATATGGACAATTGCTAGGGATGAAAGACCCCTCACCAATGTTGCAGAATACACCATATGGAAAAGGCTGCAACATCTTTTTCTCCTCATCATTTCATCATAACCAAGACCAATCTATCGACCACTTTGACCACCTGTCTACCACTCGGACCCTTTGTCTGAACTACATTGGTCTGAGGCCCTATGATCGGGGCTATGTAGGTAGCACTCAGATGATATGACTATTTTCTGGGGTTAGCTCGACCACCCTCATTTGTTCATCTCTCTGATAGACAAACCTTCTTTCCTCCTTTTAACCATAACCTTGCCCTTGACCACGACCAATTCCATCCCTTTGACTCTTCCTCCCTTCTAGGGAGAACTACGTTGGCCTGAGGCCCTTCCACAGGGGCTATGTAGGCAGCACTCAGTTGACATGGGGTCTTCTGAGGTTAGCTCGGCCACATCCTTTCGTCTATTTCACCCCTCGACCAACAACCATTGGAGATCATGCCTATCTCCTCCAACTTCGACCACTTCCAAAGCAATGTTGCCTTGGTTATTTTTGCATGTATACTACCTCATGACTGGTTAGCAGAATTGTGCATAGACTTTTTTGGACCCTCACAAGTATAGGATCGCATGCCAGTTGATCTGCACTACTTGTGACTTTTTTCATGTTTCTAGGAGCACTTCCTATGCCTGGGATACCTGGAATGCAACGACCCATTGGAGCTTCATCTTGGATTGAATAACCCAATCAGCAGATGACTAAATGCTGGGGCCCGATTACTTCAATTTTGGCACTCCTTGACCCTTGACCTGTGACACTTTGACCTGACCATCTCGTGCAGTGGTATGCGCACAATCACGACTTTTGCAGCGTTCACCTTCACCCCTCTTTTTCATCCACTCTTTGTCAAATCAGCACCTGATTCTCGGTTCCCTTTCCTCGACTCCTACTTTGAGGGGGAATACCTCATCCATACTCGGGCCAATTTGCTTCTTGTTTTTGTCTTGCAGTTCATTTGAACAACCAACAAGACGAAATTAACCTTATCCCTCACCTAGGGCAATTCGCTTCCTATTTTTGTCTTGCAGTTCGTCCAGAACAACCAACAAGACAAAAAGGGGCAAATGTAGACACCGAAATCATGTCGACTCCCCTGGTCATCCCCCATTTTATTCTCCCTCACCTATTTAACCCCTATCGACCACTTTTCCCACTAGCCTTAACCCTGGCAGCTTGTCAAAATGAGCAAAAGACTAAAGTTAGTCTCTGCCCCCATTTTACATCTGCCGACCACGATCTCCACCCGATCGACGTCGCCAACGTCGGTCACTTATCGGCCGACGTCGGTGGTTTTGTCGACGTCGGTTCTCCTTAGCACTGCGTTCTTGATCCGAATGCAGGAACCGTTATTCCATTACCCGTTACCCATTCGGTTTCCCGATCAGTTATCGAACCATCCCTCGCCTTCATCCATAACCTCTTCATTCGATCAACTAGTTTTCATTATTCAACTAACCAGTTCATTCATTCAAACAGGACTCTTGCAATCAATCAAATCTGGCATTCAATCAATCTGCATTCACTATCTTTTGCGTACAGGTATCCTACTTTGGTCATCTGGCAGCACAGCGACAATGTCAATCACGTCTCCAACTTCATCTTCGAGCATATAACAGGTAAGTATCTTACTCTATGTTTTATTTATCTCTGGTTATTGTTTTTATTTACTGCTATCACCCTGGATCTTCAGACTATAGACCCGAGACCTGACTTTCTCCTTTACACCTTTACCCACTATCCCAGTCTGTAACTCTGTTCAGACTTCCTGCACAAACCCCAAACAAAACAACAGACCTTCTGCAAACCCCCAGACCCTATCCAGACTAGACCAGACCCAACCAGACTCACCCAAACTCTATCTAGAACTATTGCCCTGACCGACGTCGGTCATTACCCCGACCGACGTCGGCACCTTAACCGACGTCGGCACCTTCACTAACCGATGCCGGCACAGAGACCGACATCGGCGACTGTGCAGAATAGTTCGCTGAATATCAGGTACGCATTCTTTGTTTTCTATCTTTTATTTTCTATCATTCTATCTTTTCATTATTTCCATTCCTATCAAATATTTTTGTCTTTAATTAGTGGGTTGATATCCTTCTAGGAAGTCTTCATACTTCCAGGATCAGGCGTTTGCTTGACAGCCCACCGTCTCTCTATCTAACATTTTTTTGTGTTTAGTCTATTTTTCTTTGCAGGTGTCATTCCTCCACAACCAAAGAGGAGTACCTTCCAATGTCTGATTTCGGTGCACACAACTACAATCAGGTATCTTCTAGCCTTGACCATTTCTTTTAGTTTCTCATTTCTTCTTTGAATGTAAAAAGCGATTAAGCGTAGAAACAATATGTACCAAGTTTGAAGGGATAAGGGATATATATAACTGCTAGTGTTTTCTTTTGTCTAGTAGTGATGGAAATACTAAAAAGTAGGCAATGTGTTATATGCATCTAGGTAGAAATCATGTATGTGGAATGAAATACATGAAATTGGAGTTATAAGTTGTATAACAATATTATTATAAATAGAATTCCAAATGAGAGATAACAAGCAAGGGATAAAGAGTAAGAAATTGTGCATGAATGCATAAAGAGATTTGATATGTGATATGATATTTCTAATATGTTTAGCAAGATAAACTTGAAATTTTGTCCATATGAGAGATAGAAAGAAAGGTATAGAGAACATTAAATTATGCATGAATGCATAAAAAACTTTGGCATGTGGTATGTGTGAACTAGGAATTTGACTAAGAAGAGGAGATTAGTATCGTGTTAGTGAATGAAACCAAATTAAAAACATGCTAAACTAACATCTTCATGCCTAGTTACTAGGGTGAGCTTAGTAACAAAAACAAATGACAAACACAACTAAAAATTAAGGAAAAACAAGAATTTTTTCACCTTCCTTAAATGCTCCAAATGCCTTTGTAGTAGTGGCTTGCTTAGTTTTGTGTTCATGAAGTCCTTAGTAATGGAAGCTTGTCTACCTCCATCTCTCCTTGGCACCTTTAGCTTTGGCTTGGCTTGGATTGGATTAAATTTGGCATGGTAACACTAGTTTTCATTGAAGCTTTTGGAATCAATCTTGCATTATAACTTTGCACAAATTAAGATTAAAAATGATGTTCATGGCCTCTCTATTTATAGATTTTCAAGAATGACCAGAATCAACCATGACTGTCCATCTCAATATTGAGATGTGTGTTCATGGATTAATTGAATTATGTAATTAAGATACATAATTATTCTCATCATGAATTTGGAAGAAGGGACATTAATGAGGCATGGGATGTAATAAAGAGACATGGGAGACCCATAATCTTGATATTTGTGGCATTTATGGCCTAGAGATGTTTTCCCAAGAAATGAGGTCACCTATGATGCATATATTTAATATTCATTTCTAAAAACAAATTTCCATGGAATTATTAATTATGCATTTATTTGGATTAATTATCTCTTAAGCATGATTAAGCATTTTGTGCATAAATTAATTAAATTTATCATAATGCCTTGTTCTTGGTCCAAAATTTGACTGGATTAGAACTAGAAGTCAATGTTTGATGAATTAAATATGTCATCCCATTTAGGATGTTTCCAAAACCAAATAAAAAATACATGCATCTCATATAATAAATTTGATAGAAAAGAGTAATCTAGAGCACCTAAGTGCAAAATTGGCATTTTGACTCGAAATGATCTGATCAAAGTTAGCTAACCCATAAATTGCATTACCCTATTTAATGATACTTTGAACAAAATTGGAACTTGAATATATCAATTTCAACTCATTAATGTGATTTAGTGTTTTTATGCCAAATTTTTCACTTTGGTGGAAATTGGTCAAAAGCTTGGTTAGAGGTTATTGGTGGCCAGATTTAGGTGTCTACAATTTGCCCCTATTTAGGAAGGCATTGCATTCTATATTCATAGTAATATATTCTCAAATAATGAAAAGGTAATATATGCTTACAACTACAATGATGATAAACTAATTGTATGATGGTTTACCCCCTCGAGGGAATGGTTGGCATAAGTAGGTTGGCAAACAGTCCCTCGATAAGAAGCAAAATGAAGGGACCAAAGAAAGGAAAGATGATGGGGTGAAAAAATAATTATTTTGAAAAAGTAGACAAAATCATTGATAATGCAAGTGGGATGGTGTACAATGGTTTGCCCAAAGGTAGTTATAAGCATTATACCCTGATAGTGGCAATGTGGTATGATAACACAATGATTTGCCCAAAGGAAGTTTAATCATTGAGAAGATGGAGATTCCCTAGTTAGGATAGACAAACAAGAGAATAGCATGCCCCTATATGGGCAAAAAAAGGAAAGTGATGATAACATAATGATTTTCCAAAAGGTAGTTATAATCATTAAGAAATATAGGTGGGATGGTGTGTAATGATTTGCCCATAGGTGGCTATAATCATTAGACCTTGATTATGGCAAACATGACTGATTAGTTGATTGATGATGGTAACTTAACACAGAGGGTAATGATGAATTGGAACAACCTACTAATAGGGAGATACTCATTCCAACTAATAAAGGTTAAAATTATTTTGTGGTTCATTACTCTATTTGGGATATGATTGGGATTGAATTAGGATGTCGATGTCAAAGAGATGTTGATGCCACCATTATTGAATAAACTTCTTGAAGTTGAGGTTTTTTGTAGCACATGTCGATAGTCATCATGGTATAGCATCATGAGGAATGGGCTGAAATATTCATAAGGACTAACTCTCACAATCTAATACTCAATATAAAATAATTCACCAATGATAAAAACCATGATGACAATGTAAACATATGAATATGGATGGATTCAAGTATATGTGTGAGAAAGGAATCACCCAATGAACACACATAAACTAAATCAAGGCAATAACACTAAAAGTAAACAAATAGGTAGACAAACAAATAAAATAAGCATAAACAAATAAATAAACAATGCAATAAAAACCATATGAAAATTGCCCCTAGAAAATAGGTGATAACTTAATAAAAAATAAAATAGGGGAATAGAAGAGAAAGGAAGGGGGTGATTGAGATATCTCCATATGCACTAAGAAAGTGGATGCTACCTACATAGTTCCATGGATGTAATATCCAATAAAAAACTTCAAGCCAAATGTAGTTCTCCCAAGGAATAGGAAGAATGTGATAACTAATGAAAACAAACATAATGGATGTGATAGAATAATAGGAATGGTCTTGCAAAATGACAAGTGCATGAGAAAAAAGGCCAAAAAGGATGAGAAAACTAAGTGACAAGTGGTTTGCTTCCAACTTAGTAAGGGTTCCCATAATCCTCAAGGCAAAGAAATGGTCAATGTTTTTGGTTTTTTCTAATGATTTTACAAATGTTTTTGGAATTTTTTGAAGTATCTCTACTTGATCAAGAATGATGAGACACTAAATGGTTCAAGCTCATAAAATAATGAGAGCATTCAAATTTAGGTTGCTAGAAAAATGGTGAGAGTGTGGTAAGGGGGTGACTGATCTAACCTCAAAAAGTATTAAGTACTGCCTACATAGTCCTAGAGTAGGACCTCAAGTCATTATAGTTTTACGCTACAATAGAGGAATTTGACTAGTGTAGTAGTCAATTCAAATAAAATAGGCACAGATGGTAAAAAGGCATAGTATGGAATATGAAGTGGCAAGTTGGTATGTCAAGGCTTAATAAACAAATGTCACCCCTAGTTTGCCTATAGATGGTTATAACTAGGACACAATATCATGGATCAATGGTACTAATTTGCCCAAAGGTAGTTACAATTAGTATCAAGACTGGTGATAATAAAGGAATAACAAGTGAAAGATGCAACTATCAAAAATTATGTCATACTACTCCAAAATATGATCTCTATCTAAAGTACTTGAAAAAACTAATGAAATTGATCACATTCTTCAGTGCTAAAAATGCATAACAAATAAAAAAACCAAGGTAAAATGGGCTAGGCTTTAGAACACATCTAATTGATAGAATATAATGGTAAAATGGATAAGGCTAAGAGGATGTATAATAATGATATTTTTATAAAAATTAATAGTGATAAAATGGCACCACTATAATAGTCTTTACAAATAATACACCTTAGCACTCAAGCATAGTACCACTTGAGGTGAATAATATTCATTGGCTCAAAAATTTCATCTCCATCTAATATGGCAAGCCTATATGATTATAATCCATAATCTATAGTAATGATGAAAGGCACTATCTAGTTTGGTTTGAATTTACCTTTATGCATCTTCTCTACCATGGTATTATTTTAGTTTCCTTTAAGAACAAGATCACCAAGTTCAAATTTTATATATTTGACATGCCAATTGTAGTAGCCTTTAAATCAATTCTGATATGCCTAAAGATTGTTTAGTGCAGCTATACATTTTTCATCAAGTAGGTCTAGCTCTTACAAGTGAGCTACTCGATAGTCATGATAAAGATATGTGTAGTGAAGGTAATTTGACCTCAGTGGGAAGGATGGATTTAATACCATAAAAAAGTAGTATGGAGTGGCTCTTGTAGGAGTATGATGATTGGTATGATATGTCCAAAGGCCAGGGAATATCTGTAGGTGCCAATCATGACTAGTAGTATTGACAATCTTTTTGAGAATATTGAGAATGGTTTTGTTTGATGATTTAGCCTAACCATTACCTTGAGGGTAATATGTTATATAAAAATGTTGTGTGATGTTATATTTGATACATATATAGTTTACATCTTTGTTCTTGAATGATCCTCTATTATAAGATATAATGTCAAAGGGGATACCATAGTGGAAAATGAGATGGTTGAGGATAAATTTGGAAACTTTCTTTCCAATCATGTAAGTGAGGCGTATAGCTTCAACCCACTTAGTGAAATACTTAGTGGCAGTAAGGATATGTTTATTATTGTTAGATGAAGTGGGGTTGATATTTATAATGAGGTAAAGTCCCCATGTAGAAAATGGCTTTGGTGTCAAAATCATTTTAAGATTTTGGTCTAGGGCATGAATCAAATTAGCATGTTATTGACATTTATCACACTTATTTACATATGCAACTACATCTATGTCCATCATGGGCCAATAATAACTAGTATGTACAAGCTTTTTAGATAGAATTACCCCAATAGAATGATATCTACATACTCCTTCATGAAATTCTCTTAACCCTAGTGTAGACTCTATCAAAATTAAACAACGAAGCAAAGTTTCATAAAAACTATAGTGGTAAAGGGTGGATCCAAGTATAGTATAATGACTGGAATGATGAATAAAGACTTTGGTTTATTTTCAAGATAGTATAGGTGGTATAAATTGGTCATGAAGGTAGTTTTAAAGGTCTAAGTATCAGATAGAATTAGGATTAAAAAATATCATAAATCATTGCAACGATTGAAGGTTCATGAGCTGGTGCAAACAAATTATCAATAAGGAATTGATATTCTCTAGCTTTGTTTATTTGTCAAATCAGAGACCTAATAGTAACCATGGCATCTATAGATCTATTACTAGCCCTTCATATGTGTTCAAATTATATATTTTCAATTTATTACTTTAGGGTATTAAACATAACCTTATATGGAACCAACTTGTCATCTTTGGTCCAAAAATGGGCTGTGACATGATTGATGATTAATTGAGAATCACCATGAACCTTTAGATGAGATATATTTGATTGTATTACCTTTGAAAGTCCTAAAATAAGTGATTCATACTTAATCATGTTGTTTGTACAAGGAAAATTAATTCTAAATGATTTGGGGATTAGATCACCCTATGGTGTAATAAATAAGAGATCTACCCTTGATCCATGTGTAGTAAATGAACCATGAAAATATAGCTTCCAATGCTACTCCCCAAGAGATGGGTTAATGATAGTCATTATGGATTCAACAAGAAAATGAAATGTGAGTGGCTTTGTGTCTATAAGGGGTGCTTTAGCAAGTTAATCTGCAAGGACCTATCCTTTGATTGCCTTTTGATTAACATACTCTATGTCAAACTCACTAAGAAGCATGATCTATTTGGACATTCTACCTTGTATAGCTATTTTAGATAGTAGATACTTAAGTGGATCTACTTTTGAAATGACCATGGTCTTATTGTTCAACATGTAATGGCACAGTTTTTGAGTTGTGAAGACCATGGTTAGATAAGCTTTTTCAGTAGGTGCATAGTTGTGTTCATATGTGACCAAGGTATAGCTTAAGTATTATACTAAATGATCTTTTCCATTGTTATCATGTTGAGCCAAAAGTGACCCAAAAGAATTGTTGGTAGATTATAGATACAATAAGAATGACCTTCCTAGCATAAGAGGTAACAAAATAGGTGGATTAACTAGATATTCCTTAAGTCATTTAAAATCTATTTGGTAGTGCTCATCCTAGTGAAACGCAACTCCCTTATTTAAAAGATATGTAAATAATTGACACTTGCATGCTAATTGAGATATGAAGATTCATATTGATTGGATCTTACCATATAAACTATAGAGTTGCTTTAAATTGGTTGGTGGTGACATCTTGATTATAGCATGGACTCTGATTGGATCGACTTCAATGCCCCTAGGAGACATAATGAAGCCAAGTAACTTTCCTGAGGTTAATCCAAACACACATTTTTTTGGATTGAGTTTAAATTTATACTCTTGCAATATTTTAAATATCCTATGTAACACTATTGGATGGTTGATCCTAGTTTTGGAGTTTCTTAATATATCATCGACATAGTCTTCAATAATATCATGCATCATATCATGGAATATGACAATCAAGGCCCTTTGATATGTAGCTATAACATTATTAATACAAAATGGCATTACCTGATAACAAAATGTTCCCCATGGAGTGGTGAACACTATTTTAAGTTAGTCTTTTGGTGCTATTCTAATTTGGTTGTATCTTGAAAAGCCATCCATGAGTGAAATCATTTCATAACCTATCGTGGAGTTGATGATCATGTCAATATTAGGCAATGGAAATTCATCCTTAGGATAAGCTTTGTTTATGTCTCAAAAATCAATACAAATTCTAATTCCTTCAATATTTTTATTAATAGGTATAGCATTAGATATCTATTATGAGTAGTCAATGGACTGGATACATCTTGCTTCTAAAGACTTTTTCTAACTATTTCTTTACCAAGACAAAAATGTCATGATACATCTTACATAAATTTTATTTCATTGGTTTGGAATTAGAATTGACCATAAGGTGGTGAAAAACAAAGGTGGGATCCAAACCTAGCATGTCAGAATAAGCCCATGCAAAGATATCTACAAATTCTCTCAACAGAGCTATAAAGACTTCATGTTCCTCCTTAGTGAGGGACACACCTAATTTTATCCATTTCAAGTCTGATGGATTCTTGATATTTACCTCTATTATATCTTCAACTATAAGGGTTGAACCATCTTATAGGATATTAGGCAAAGACTTGAACTATTAGACTATATCAGGGTCCTCTATTAGGACTTCATCTTCAACATCTCCTAGGCATGATGAATTTGAGTCCCCTAATGGGAGATCTAGCCATGTAACAAAAATAGTCAAAAATTCTTGAAGAATTTGATAAAATACTTATTGTTTCATAAAATTAAACTCAAATCCATAAGCAAGTTCATCATTGGTGGTCTCTTGGACTAAATTTGAAGAAGAATAAATACCCCCATCTAACGGTGCCTGAAATAGGTTTTCACCACTAGACTTGCCTTTATATTTACTTTTTCCCTAGTCATAAAGTGCCTCAAAGAGGTTTTCACTTGAGGACCTCAATATTTTATTTATTTTTGGCTAAGAGTGTTCACCCACTCTCTAAAATAGGCTTTAGGAACCAATGTAATTGAGAATCTTGATTTATGATCTCCCAATCAAACATTATCTCTAAGGCCTAAAAAGTCATAGAATGCTTCAAAATTCTAAAACTCACCAATCGACAAATTGGATTCTTGTTGGTCCCAATCTATCGGTTGGGGATAGTATAATGGTAATGGGTTGTGACAAATGATTGGGGTAAGAGTACATATGGCATTGTTATCAAACAAGTTAGTCTAAGCTAGGTCATCAAAGGTGAGGCTATAATCAGACTCTATTTCATTATTGACGTCATCATTACTAGCCACCAGTGATGGAACTCAAATAAGATATGTAGGGTCACCCCCAGGTAGTTTAAATCCAATTCCATAGGGTCTTTTGTACTTAGTCATATAAATTGGCTCAATGGTTCTTTGTTGATTCAGTTCAAGGCCTCTTTCTTCATAATATTGATGCTCCATGATCTTATTGGGAATATGATACTTTACACTTTTATAAAAATCATCTTGGTTGTCATTGTACAACCATGACTCATTCCCTTCAAGAGGGTCTAGTTTCAGGCCAGATGCTAGTACAAACATGACAAGTCCCTTATCTTTGTTCTTTTATTACCAATGCATGTGTGAGGTATTTTTAGGTCACCCAAAGGTCTTTGGATTTTGAGGAAAATTGGAAATATGGAAGGTATCATGGGTCACATACTCCCCTAGGCCATTATGTGAAATGATTGGAAGCTTTGGGAGGTGGTATGGAGAAAGAGAATCTAAGGTATTAGGATCTATGGAATTATCCTTTGGAGGATCAATAAGTATTTCCTTTCCTTTATCCTACTTGAAACTTAGATTCATGTCATATTGGTAATTGTAGATTTGAAACTTGACCTCAAGATGTTTTTAGTGTTCATATGGGTGTAAATCTCTTGGAATATTCACTTCCATCCCTGAGTAGGAGAACTTGATACATTGGTTCAACGTTGATGGGACTGCATGAATCTCATGTAACCAAGGCCTACCTAGAAGCATATTATATGACAACTCAAGATCAACCACATGGTAAAGTGTGTCATAGGTCAAAGGCCCAATGATAACTAGTAAGCTAATGGTGCCTTGTGATTCTCTTTTCTCATTATCATAGGCTTTGATAGTTTTCATTTATACCTTAAGATCTACCATTGTGTACCCAAAAAGCATGATGAGCTTTAATACACTATGTTGAGGCCTGATCCATTGTTTATAAGGACACACTTCACTTTATGCCACTTTATATAAAATTTTATATACAATGGATTATTATGGAGTGGGCCAAGGGAAGATATATCACTTTGGTTGAATGTGACTTATTGGGCTGGAGCTAGGTGTCCAACCAAAGCTTGAAATTTATCAAGGGATATGTCATTGGAAATAGTGGATTAGGTTAAAAACTAATTCAAAATGTTTTTATGGATTATTGACGTTCATAGAAAATTTAAAATAGAAATTTGTGCTGGTGTCTTTTATAATTCTTCCACAATATCAAACTTCTTATCTTGGTCAATGGTGTGTGGTTTATTTCAAGGCTGAATGGTTGGTTGGTTAATAGGCAACGTGGCAGATGGTTGTGGACCTGGTATAGTAATCTTTGACCTTTGAGTTGTGATTACATAATTAGGATTAGATGTTGGACCATAAATGCTAACAAATGTTGGGAATGGTTTGGGACTAAATAGGACAAGTCTCAATTTTTGGTGCACTTGTATGTGGTCATGTGGCAAGGGTGAGTTATCGGTATATGGTCT
Source organism: Torreya grandis (assembly GCA_037957365.1). Taxonomy (NCBI): domain Eukaryota; kingdom Viridiplantae; phylum Streptophyta; class Pinopsida; order Cupressales; family Taxaceae; genus Torreya; species Torreya grandis. The sequence continues at coordinate 468,981 of JARHVA010003351.1, read as the reverse complement.
AAAAGTGGGATTCTTGATTTGTTGGTTTGCTTATGTGTAGTCCCAGGTTAAAGAAGGATTATCGATGTAATTTGGTTGAGAGGTATTGTTTAGCAATGGTCCAGATTGATTAGTGCTCAGTCTAGGATTAATGAAGATGGTATTAACGCTCCCCCCTTGAAATATGACATACAACCCTATTGCAGTCATGTACAACTACATGGTAGGTTTGTTGGTTGTTACCTTTTTTACCTTGGTTTTATTTATTGCTCTAACATTGTGGGTTCTGTTGATTCTGTTGGTTTGGCCTTTGATTTTGATACTATTGATTTTGTTGTTGCACTGGCTAGTGTTGTTTTTGTTGTTGTTGATTGTTATGCTAATATTGTGTGTTTTATTGGGGAAAGGGGTTTTGATAAATATTAAGAGTTTAATTGGAGGAGGAATCACCATTATCTAATTTTATCTCCCAATTCTCCAACATATTCTCAATAAAATGCTTGATTTGCACACATCTTCATAGATTATGCCCATTGATCTAATGGTAGTCATAGAATTTATTTTCATGGTACCAATCAGGATAAGGAATGCCTTGTGGATAATGATTTGGTATAGGCCAAATAATTAGATTAGTAATGGTAAGTTTACAAAATACAAACTCAATAGGCTCTCCTAGGTCACTAAAGACACAATGCATAGACACATTTCTCTTTGGAGGAGGGGTTCATAATGGTAAAGGTTACTGCATTTATTATGTGGGTCTTGATTGTTGTGCTTATAGAATTGGTTGGAGAGGTTGTTGTGTAGGAGTAATCTAAAAAGGTGGTGCAGATGATGTTTACACTATTCAGACATGATGTGACTTGATTACTCTATTACCCATAACATTCATATTATGGTTAAATTACTTTGGTCTATCTTGGTTATTAGCCTATGCTAGTTATGATGATTATGCTTGGATTAGATTTTGGTTTTGGACACTTCCCTAATTGGTACCTTGATTCTGATTAGTTGGCATAAGCTTTATGATCCCTTTATTAATAAGGGCTCGCTCAATCAACAAGCCTTTGTCGATGATCTTCTTGAAAGTATGTGCACATTGTAATTCTAGATGATAAACTATCTCACTATGCAAATTTTTAATAAACATAGTGGCTAATTGTTTATCTAGTAAACTATGGGTGAATCAGCTTGGAAGGGCTCTCCATCACTGTAGATAACTTGTAAAACTCTCACTAGCCTTTTCTTTTGTTTGTGTTAAGTCAACCAATGAAATATCATGTTTAATATTATAAGAAAAGTGACACAAAAACTTATCAAAAAGATCATCAAAATATGTTACTAAACTCTTAGGAAACTTTAAAAACCACTGCAAGGCTTGTCTAGCCAAGCTCCTTGGAAACAACAATAAAAGGTATATATAGTTATATTCCACTAGTTGACATGTGATAAAAAAACTCAATTAAATGGGCCTTAGAGTCACCTTTCCCTTTGTATTTATCAAATTTTGGTGGTCCGTATCTTGAAGGAAATGGTATATGCAAGTACTCCATGTTGAATGGATAAGAACACACATCATCTAACTAAAAATTTTTAGACTATTTCCTAACTTGAGTGGTAGCAATGGCATCCTTCATCTATTACAATTCTTAGGATAAGAAACTGTAAGAAATATTGGTTTGAGGGAGAATATTGGTTTGGGTAGATGGTTGGGAGGTCACAAGTGGGACACTTTGACCAGGATATGATGGAGATATATGTTTAGGTATATTGTTTTGGTTGAGAAATGGACTAGGAATATGCATACATGGATTAGGATGTATTTGAAATTGTACATTTGGTTATGTGATATTTTAGTTTGGGTTGGCTATGAAGGTTTGACTTGGAGGATTTTTTGGTTGGGATAGAGGGATATAACTATATTGTGCCTATTGTGGTTGAAAAGGGACATGTTATCGACTAATCAAACCTTGCTGTTGAGTGGGAACTTGTGGACCAAGACCATGTCTCTGAACTTGTGACACATTTTGAACCAATTGTTGTCTAGTAGGTACTTGATAAACATGGGAGCCTCCTTGTTGCACGAAACCTTGTTGGGAAGAAAAATCATGTTGAATATTTGACATCTATCACTGACCAATATTTATATGTTGTTGGCTAGTCATCATTGGGTTTTGGATTAGTAGACTAGTCTGTGACTGAGGAGATATATTTGCCACTACCTAACAAGGTAGAACATTAGTTGCCCTTTGTTGAGGTGGAAATATAGTTGGCATCTATTACATTGGTACCCTAGATTATGCCTATTATTGTGGAATATTACTCATCAATTATTAAGGAGTAGGATTCATCACATTCAGCTATTGACGTGTGACATTGGTTACTAGTTAACTACCTATTCCTATTGGTTGCACACTTGACGAATTAGTTGGTTGAGGTTGGGATGAATAAAATATTACTCCCTGATATGATGGTCCACTCATAATATTAACTACATGCACATGTTATTGACTATTTTTTTATGCATTAGTACCATTTTGATTTGGATTGGATGTTGCTTTCACATTGTCCACTATATTTTGCTCATTATTTTGTGTATAAGCAGAAGACACTTCTTCAATAATGGGCATATATTGTAAGTTTTATACTAAAGTGTTTTCCATGAATGGGTTTGAAATCTAATTATCTTGACCAGTTAAATCTATAAAAACTCCAATTCAAGGAACTAAGTCAATAAGAGGTTTTCTCACCATGGTCATCTAATTGAAATTTCATGCTAGATTTAGGTAGGTTTGATATGCCATCTGCATTTGGTTAAAGTGGTCTTTAATGAGGTTTTTTCCTTTATTAAGCATATTAGGATCTTGATATCTTGTTTGGAATAGAGCCAAAGGATTGCTAAAAGAAGCCTATTGATCATAAATTATGTTGTGAAGTATTCTTACTAGGCTTGGTAAATTCTCATGAGGGAAGTCTATTAGAAACTTAGCCCCTACCTTATGGCTCAAACCAAAATCTCATCTTTTTTCTCCAATAAATGATGCTGAAATAAAAATGGATCATATGTGGAAGTTGTATTAGTAGAATATTACTATTGAAGAACTAGTTCATCAGCTATGGGTATTGTAGCTAGGTATTATGTGGTTTGTTCTTGATCTTGGTCTGAATAAGGTGGTATATTACCCAAATAATTGGCCAATGGATCTTGGATTTGTGCCCTTAATTGAGTATTATAAGAGGGATAAGAATCCATCTCATAAGGAATATTATCTGCGTAGGGGTCTTGCACCATTTCTTCCCATATAACCACATTACTAATCCTTGAATTGTACATGAGTCCACTATGAGTGTAGGAATACATGTTTAGATCCATAGTCAATGCTTTATGATAAAAATTCAAAGAGTTATTCAAACTCTAAAAATATAATATCTGAAATAGATGATGTTTAAACTTGGTCTAGATTCATTAAAAGGATAAAAAAGGTTTATGCAAAGATTTGTGAGGAAACAAGCTAGCATTAAGTATCTAATGCCTCACTGTTCACACAAATATGAGCAAGCAAATAGAATAAAAATTTAAATGACAAACTCTAAGTTCAAAGTGTTTCAAATCAGTCTAATCTAAGAAATTAAAAGTTGTTAGGTCTTTTGGCCAAATACAACATCAAAATCTAGGCTCAAACAAGGCATTGTGTTAGGACTCTTGGCCAAATGGCATCAAAATATAGACTTTAAATTAAAGATGATTTTTAATCTAATAGATTTAAAACACTTCTAAAAAATACTAGGCATTTGAGTTTTGGATATAAACTTGACCAACTAAGTATAAGTGTAGACACCGAAAACGTGTCTGCACCTTGGTCATCTTTCGTCCTCCCCCCTTGTCCCCCTCGACCCATGTCCTAACCCTTACCTTAGTCCCCTCCATTCATTAAATTAAAATAACTTAAACATTTTAATTTAGTGGCCCCTCTTACACCTCACCCATGCCACCTTGGATCCCCTCCTTGGATCCCCCCACATCTCTCCTAGCCTTTATTGCCCAAATCTCCCCTTTATCCTTCCTCCCGCGTCCATTTATGTCTTCCTCGACTGTTTTCCCACGGCCCCTTGACTCGACAGTGTGCAAGAACAAACAGAGGCTAATTTTAGCCTCTGTACCCATTCTACCTTCACCGACATTGGTCATTATTCGGTCGATGTCGGCGGTTCTGTCAGCATCAACAGCCTTCAAAATGATTTCTTGCAACCATTCTGCCGGCCCCTGCGAACAAAACTCTTTGGATGCTTTGGCATTCATATTCTCCTTTCTCTCCCCCTCATACAACAATAGCAGCAGGTACAGGTACTCTGCATCAATGATTTCTTCTTGCAATAGGTCTTCCACAGCTCTAACAACAGGCTCCTCCATTCTTCAATCAACAAGCAAAAGGTAAGAGTTTCATTGTTTCATTTCATTATTTCATTTGATTTCATCTACCTATCCTATCCTCTATCTACCACTTGCCTTGTCCTTCCCTAAGAGGCTGAAAAGCCTTCTCAGACCCCTATCTCCCATCCATCTCCCTTTTGCCCTGTCACCCTTTTAGTCCAGTCCCAGACAACATTCTCAGTCCCTCAGACCCAAGACAAGTCCCTCAAACCTCCAAGCAATCCCTCAGACCTCTAAATAGACCTCCCTGACCCTCAGACAAGACCACAGTCCATTCTGCAGACCAAGACCAGTCCTGTAACTCATCCTTGACTACTGCCCTGATCGACCTCGACCAGTACCCCTATCGACGTCGGCAGCCTAACCGACATCGGCGACCTTCCTGACCGACGCCAGCAATACCACCGACGTCAGCGATTGTGCAAAGGCATATTTCTTCTAAATAGGTACACTTTTGCTTTCAATTCTTTCTTTCTATCTTTTATCATTTATCACTTTCTATTTTTGATCAACATTCTATTTTTAACAGTGGACTGACATCCTCCAAGAAGCCTTTGCGCTTCTAGGACCAAGCTCTTGCTTGGCAGTCCACCCTTTTGTCATCTAACATTTTTCATGTTTAGTGTCTTTCTCTTTCAGGTGTCATTCCTCCATAGCCAAAGAGGAGTACCTTCCAACGTCTGAATTCTGGTGCGCATGTCTACAATTCGGGTACGTACAAACCCTCGTCCATTTTCTTTAAGTTTCTCATTTCCCTTTCTTGAATGTGAAAAGTGAACATAGTGTAGAAACATTCTGGCACGCCCGGTGGGACCGTAGGGTCTTCCTTGGGTTTCTTTCCTTCATTCATATAGGGTGCATTAGGATCCTCCCTTTTCACCTCTCTCTTCTCTTCTAAACAACATCATAAGCAGGAATAAAAAGAATTTTTCTTTTCTTTTCTTGCATTTCTAGACTAGTAAAAAATCATATTCTTCAACGCTTTCTCGACTTGCTTTCATCTGAACTTAACATTTCAACTTGGGGCTTAAAACACTTTGCATTCCATTTTTGCTTGTGCTTGCATTTTTTTAGTCCACACATCTAGTAACTTAAATCTGCATTATGAATTAACCGTAGTGCACTTTATGTTACACAACCTGACCACTTGCACAAATCAAACATCAAACATACCTGAGACAAGGCCCAACTAGGATTTCATCCCTCAGCGGATACCTTACCCATCCCGGCAATCCTACTTGGATTTCATCACCAAGGGGAAAGCCCACTCTGTTCTCTGGCAGAGTCTAATCTCTAGGGAAAGTATATTTTGGCTAAGCGGGACCAGTTTATCATTGAACTCGTGAAGTGAGGGGAGCTTGCTCCTTAGCACTAGGCCATGTACAGAACCTAACCCAGACTTCTTGAGCACCTAAAAAAAACCTGAAACCATCCATAGACTACCTCTTCCAGGACCCGACTCAAAAGCCAACCTTTCTACACACATTTCTAAGGCATAAGCCACCATGATCCTAATAAATTTCTAGGGATTTAACGCTTAGGATTTGCTTGTGCTCTTCATCTTTTCTATTCTTATCTGCTTGTTTGAGCTTGTGAGGATGTCCTTTCTTGCCTTGAATGGTTCTGACTTGCAGTCAAGCCAAGGCTCTAGTCAACCATGCGAGGCATCAACCGCTTCCATCTACCCCGTACATAATCAGTCCTATAATGGAGTTCCACTCGGAGACTGAAAGAACTCCTACTCGCCCAACCCTGCCCCAGACTCCTATTGTCCCAGAAGGGGACCAAGATTTTACATGATTCTTGGACCTCAACGTCAAATCCTTGCAACACTATCTTGTGCATAGCTGAACGTGAGACTCCTTGGGCAATCTGATTTATGGAATGCCGACCTCTCTTATCGCGACTACGGTTGTATCTACAGCATCCGTAGTTCAACCTTTAGACACCCAAGCTATCACCTCGACCAATTACCAGACCTTGACCAACCTTCCAAGTATGGCCTCTCCCTCCATCTTTGGGCCCACTTCCACCAGGGTTTCGACCCCCTATCAACCTCAGCCCACTCAACCGCTCTCCACTCCTTTCCAGAATCTAGTTGTATCTATTCTGCCTACCCTGGCCCCTATCAACACTAGGGTGGTTACCTATCCATTGGCCCCTATTACCACAATCCAACCTCCTATGGTAACATCGAGCTTGGCCATGCCTTCTACCCAACCACTCTTAGTCTCCTCTTCTATCCCTATGACTAGTTATCCCTACGTTTCACCCTTACAGGCACAACCAACTACGTCGTATGCCTCCTCTAGCCTCTTCCAAGCACCCTACAACCTAGGGGGCGCTCCACCTACCAATCTGTCAGCAGATATCATCAAAATGCTGATGGACAAGATGTCTAGTCTAGAGACCTCTGTTTCTGGCTCACGTAATGCTCTCTCATACGAGCAAATTTGCAATGAGCCCATTCATCCTTCTGTCCTGATCAGGCCATATCCTAGCCAGTGGGAACTTCCTAAGTTTTCTCATTTTCAAAGCAAGGAAGACCCACAACAACACTTACAGGCATTCAGACATGCCTGTTACCTTATTTCCCATGACGATGCATTGCTTTTACGCATGTTTCCTATGTCTCTCTCTGGCACTGCGCTTGACTGGTACAGCTCTCTTGCCAGCCATTCCCTCTTCACATTCACACAGTTGGCCCAGCTCTTTCTTGATCACTTCTCCATCAACATCACCAAGAAGGTCTCGATCACAGACCTCTATTCTATCCACCAATGCGAAGACGAATCCATAGCTGACTTCGTTGCTCATTAGAGAGGCCTCATCAATCAACTCTCCTTTTCCTTACCCCAACCCGAACTTATTGAACTTTTCTCCCAAGCCTGTGCCAGACATATTTCCTCCACCTTACGGGTTCAGACCTTCTGCACCTTTGACGAAGCCTTCACGATGGCCTGTAAACTTGAATTACATGCCATCGAGGAGAATAAAGTCAAGTTACAGAGCAAGAATCCCAACTCTAAGACCAATGACTCCTCTTCTTCTAAACCTTCATCATCCAATCCTAAGTCTAAAGCTTCAGCTAACGCTGTGGTCGTTAGACCTTCATCCTCTTTGCCTTCAACCAATTAGCCTGAGCCATCCACATCTCAGAGTGCCACCTGCCAATTCCAGTAGAGATACGTACAACAATAGTATACTCCTCTCAGAGAATCATACACGTCTGTGCTGGAAAAACTTGTCAAACAGGGGGTTCTCAATCTCCCCTAGATCCGACCACCTCCACAATTTGATCCCTCACACGCCATCCCTGTGTGGTATAGGGAAAATAACTTTTGCAACTACCACCGTGTTAAAGGACATGACATGAGAAACTACAAAACCCTTAAAAACATAATCCAAGACATGCTTGAAAAGGGTGACCTCATCCTAGATAATCCCAATGCACCCCCTAATCAGGGCATCGACATCTTCAAGCAACCATTCCCCAATCATCCACCGACCCAAAACAATGTCCAGACCTTGATTGACGACACTCATGAACACAATATTTGAACAATCAATATGGTCTCACCCTTCATCCCCGACCAACCTCAAGAGGTTAGTCCATCTATCAGTCCATCACGTATGGACGAACCTCTTTCCTCGGTTAGTTCTCTGTAAACCTCTCTCATCTTGGAGGATGCCTCAACCTTACCAGCACCACCGGTCTCACCATCCTCCTTCATGCTACCTATGGAGGACCCGACCCTTCCTACTCCTCGATCACAAGTGGAGGGCACCATCATCCCTGCCCTTTACCCGCTTGAGGAGCCTCATTCTCTGGTTTCTTCTCCACCTAGGGAAGAACCTGCCTCTCCTTCATCGCCAACCAAGGACGAATCTGTCACGACTTCATCATGCCATGGGTCCGAGACCGCTACACCCATCTCATCTTCAGCCCCACAATCGTCAACATCTTCTCAAGGACCCAAACCTCATCCAACATCTTCTCAACCATTTTCTCGACTAGTGGAGAAAATCAGACTTCTCCCTTTAAGGAAAGTGGAGCATCAGGGATTGTGGGAGCATCTTAAAACTCTTCAACATGCCCATGCCCTCTCGTCTCATGCTGCCAATCCTCCCAAGGCAGAATCTCCCAAGACTCACAGCAAAGACCAGACTCCCACTTCTAAACCTGCATCTACCCCATCTAAACCTATCAAGTCACTTGGCATTTGCCCTGTCTCTACCCTCACTCACCCGCAAGTGAAGGTGGACTTAGACCAGACCTCGACCAATAGTAGTCTTCCAACCAAGTCAAAGAAGACTACCAGACCACAGAAGTGAACGCCTCCTCCCCCGTCACCATTACCTTCCATTTTGGGCCCCCATCCTTTGACCCTGACCAGAGTCCTTCCCACTCTGACCTCTAATCAAAACTAGTTGCCTCCTTTGCTTCCTCTACCTACCTCCAGCCTACCCTCTCCTAAAAAGGTGGTACCTCTCACAAAGAAAGTGCCGTCTCCACCTATCACTGCACCACCAACCCAAAAAGTGGTACAGAAACCTCTTCCAACTCTGCCTAAGCAAAAGTCACCGGCATCGCACACATCAACTAGCATGGACCCTTTAGTGGGCTCATACTCGTTGATATTTCATTGGCTTTTACAGACTTTCAGCATAACCCTTCCACCTATTAGGCCTTTCCAACCTCTCGAGTCCAAGCCCTCCTAGTTCGACGACGTGAAGATTTGATTATACCATCATATGCTAGAACACGATACCAAGACTTGATGTGCCCTCAAGGCCATCATTCTCCGCTATATGGAGAAGGACACTCTTCTCCTTGAGGACACTCTTGACCGACCCTCGACACCTTCCCATCCAACCTCTTCAACCACATCAACATCTCACCAGCAAGCCATGACCCCTTCTTCACCTCCTATCTTTGAAATCAATGCTATCCACATAACCACTAGGTCACAAAGGGACAAGGCAAAAGAAAAAGCTATCATTCCTTGGACCTACCCTTTCATCAAGCCACCTCTAGTGCCCAAGCCTAAAATTTCTATCCTTGGCGCATCTCAGCCTTCTTCTTCTTCCTCTTCTAGGCCGATTCATGACTCCATGTTGAAACAGCTTCACCAGACGCCTATGAAGATGTCCCTTTATGACCTCATCCAAACCTCACCTCAGCATTGTCAAGCCCTCATCCCAGCCTTGCAGACAGTGGAGGTCCAACCTGAGGACCCCCAACCACTCGCTGCCCTCATCCATTCTTTATCTCCTATTGCCTCTATCACATTCAATGATTCTGAGATTCCCACATCCAACATAGAAGATCAGGACGTTGCCCTCTTCATCACTGCCTATGTTGATTGAACATGCATTAAATGCATTATGATTGATGGAGGTGCCAGCATCAACATTATCTCTACCCATGCCTTTGATCAGTTGGCTCTTCCCAAGAATTTTGAGTCTAAAAATGATGCAATCTTGCGCTCCTTCAATGACACCACTGCCACGACCATTGGCATAGTCATTCTTCACATTCACGTTGGTCCACGCATAATCTCAGAGCTCTTCTATATCATCAAAGGAGAGTTTCAATACAACATGTTGCTGGGCTGACCCTGGATCCGTGCCATGGCCTATGTCCCCTCCACCCTGCACCATTGTGTGAAATTCGAGCATGATGGGCAAGTCCACACCATTCCTGCTGACCCATCACCTTTCAAAACCTGTAACACAACCTACCGTCTAAATGACGTTCTTATTCCTATCAAGCCATCAACCTCGGCACCACCTCCATCTGTGAAAGCTTTGACCAATTTGCAACTGGTGGTTGCCCTCACCCCTCCTCTTCAAGCGATGACCAAAGACCCCATGGAAGACATCTTCCAATGACTTTCACTTGGGGAATATCACTTGTTGACCTTAGACATGTTCCAAACTCTGCAAGAGTATGGATGCCTTCACCACTGCCCCAATTACAACCATTAGATTGGGATGGTCGTGCCTTATGGTCCTCCTCATCTCTGAACCAACCTTGTCTATGGGGGGCTCGATCAAGCTCCTACTGATGGTAATCCTCTCTCTTCACCCCAACCATTCACATCAGACTTCTCATTTCTTGGCAACCCCACCTTTGCACAAACTTACCTTTACAGGAGTGCATGGAAGGGTTTTCATTTCAGACGCTATGAGCAAGGCTCCAATCAGCCTATCGAGCTACTCAACAATGACAATGCCAAGAAATAGTATGGCATGGGATACCATGACCCCACTCAGGCTCCTTTAGACCTTTGCCCTGAGCCAACCATTGACCAATCTCCTCCAGGCTCACCCATTCCTCCTCCACCTATGGAGTTGGTGGTTTCCATCTCTTATAGTTTTTTTTCCATAAACACCATCCGCCTGGAACCCCTGACCTATTAGCTAAATGGGGTGTCTAGGTCTCTCCCTCTTATTTATCCTAGCATGAGATAGGATGAGTCAGTGACCATTCACACTGTCTGCTACGTTGATGATGACGCCATTCTTTTCTACATGGGCGCCGATGACTCTTTCATCAGCGCTCCCTCCCTTCTAAAACTCAGGTTATGTTAAATGAATTAACCATTGACATTAACCTCCCTTCTTCCAATGTTCCTCACGTCTTAAAGATTGGCCAATCTCTAGATGCCCAGGAGTAGCTTGACTACACCCAGTTCCTCTCTAACCATAGCAAGGCCTTTGCCTGGACTTACAGTGACATGCTTGGCATCGACCCCACCATCACTACCCATAACATTGTCACCAAACCAGAGGTTAAGCCTGTTAGGCAAAAGCTTCGAAAGATGCATCCTCGCATTGCGCTCCTTGTTAAAGAGGAGCTTCAGTGCCTTCTCTCTGTCTCCTTCATCCAACCCATCGATTATCTGCAGTGGGTCTCTAACATCATCCCCATCACCAAGGCGACTGGGGGGATCCAGATCTACACAGACTATCACAACCTCAACCTAGCCTATCCCAAAGATGAATTCCCTCTTCTTAACATTGACCAACTTGTTGATCTCATGGCCAGCCATGAGATGCTATCTCTCATGGATGGGTTTTCAGGATATAATCAAATCCTGATTGCTCTGAAAGACCAGCACAAGACTACCTTTATCACCCCGTGGGGGACTTTATGCTATCGGGTCATGCCTTTCAGCTTGAAAAATGTAGGTTCCACTTATCAGCGTGCCATGAATTATATTTTCCATGATCTCCTCCATAAAATCATGGAGGACTATGTGGACGACCTTCTCAGCAAGTCCAAGCTTCATCGTGACCATTTGACAATTCTCAAGATCATCTTCTCTTGCCTTCTTCAATACAATGTCCACCTTAACCCCAATAAATGTGTCTTTGGGGTCCTCTCTGGCAAACTCCTCAGCTTCATCATTTCTTTTTGTGGCATCAAGATAGATTCTACCAAGATCCGCGCTATCCTCGAGATGCCGCCTCTGACCAATCTCAAGTAGCTTCGCAGTCTATAAGGGAAGCTCCAGTCCATCTACTATTTCATCTTGCATCTGACTACTGCCAACCTTTTCATCATCTCCTTAAGAAGGACGTCTCCTTTAAATGGGATAAGGACTATTAAGAGGATTTTGAAGCCCTCAAATGCTATCTGGTCTCTCCACCAGTCCTCATTCCACCTAAAGACGACCAGCCCTTCTACCTTTACATCTTAGTAACCAACCATTCGTTAGGTGCCATGATCGTGCACCGAGACGAGCATCACCGTGAGCAAGCGGTCTACTACATCAGCCGAACACTGGTTGACTATGAAACTTGGTATACTCATACCGAGAAACTTTGTTTGGTGTTAGTCTTTGCTGCTACCAAGCTCTGCCACTATCTTCTCAACCACAAAACTTTTGTCATCACTCACACTGACCCTCTCAAGTATATGCACTCCAAGCCATATCAGAATCAACGTATGGCTCGGTGGCTCATGCTGCTTGCTGAGTTCGACCTCAAATTCATCTAGTAGAAATCTATCAAGGGGCAAACCATCACTGACCAACTGGTAGATGCCCCTCTTCCCAACAATCAACCTTCACAGTGCAAGTTTCTTGATGAATCTATCGCCGTGCTTTCCACCGACAACACCGTCTACCAAATGACCATGTTATTTGATAGATCCAAATGTCAACTCAATAGGGGTGCGGGAGTCATTCTCATCCCACTCGAAGGTGAGCCCATGCCTCTATCTTTCAAGCTCAACTTTGATTGTACCAATAATATGGCTGAATACGAAGCCTTAATTTTGGGACTTCAAATCGCCCTTTCTCTCAACATCAAGTCTATCAACATCTTCGACAACTCGCAGCTTGTTGTCAATCAGGTCAATGGTTCATACCTCTATAAAAACAAAGTTTTGCAAAGGTATAAAAACTGTGCTGACCTTCTTCTGGCATCTTTCGACCATTACCTCTTGCAGACTATTCCTCAATCCATGAATAAGTTTTCTAACACCATGGCTTCTCTCGCTTCACATATCCCATCTTCATCATCGTCATCTCAACTTTTTATCACAGTGCATCATGTACTGTTGCCTTCATACATCTCTCCTCACATTAATTATATCAACACTGTCAATTCTAGTCCATGAGATGATTGGTATAAGCAACTTGTGGACTACTTGTCTCTTTCTGTCATTCCTCCTAACCTCTCTAGCAATGCGTGGCAAGCTTTCATCAAACGCACAACTCACTATACCATGCTAGGGGGTCTTCTCTATAAGCGAGGATTTGACGGCCTCATTCTTCACTATCTAACCTCCACTAAAACTTCTCATGCCATTAAACAAGTCCACGATGGAATTTGTGGTGGACACTTCAGTGGGAACTTGGTTGCCAAGCACATCCTTCATCTGGGCTATTATTGGCCCACCCTTCATCAAGACTGTAGCGACTATGTTCGGCATTGCATCAAGTGTTAGCAGCATGCTAACTTGCTTCATCTCCCTAGCCATGCCTTACAAGTCACTCAAGATTTTTGGCCTTTTTCTTAGTGGGGCTTAGATCTCATCGATGAGATTAACCCTCACTCATCTCTCTGTCATCAGTCCATCATCACCACCAATGAATAGTTCACCAAGTGGGTGGAAGCCATTCCTCTCATCTCCACAAAAGTTGACAAAATTGTCGACTTCATCAGCACCCACATCATCTGTCATTTCAGTGTCCCTCACAAAATCATCACCGACAATGGCAAGTCCTTCAAAAATAAGACCGTCTAAAAGCTATGCGACTCATTCAGCATCAAGCTCAGCTTCTCTTCGCCTTACTACCCACAAGCAAATGGGTAGGCCGAGGTTTCCAACAAAATTCTGACTAAAATTCTCATGAAGGTGGTCAATGACACAGGGAGGGATTGGCACATTCATGTTCCCTTCACTTTGTGGACCTACTGCACTAGCATTCAAACCTCTACGGGTGCTACCCCTTTCTCTCTAGTGTACGGAACAGAGGCTGTCCTACCTCTCGAAGTACAGATCCCGTCTCTCTGCATCTCTCTGCATGACATTCTCTCCCACAATGACTTTTGTCAAGATCGCTTAGCTCAACTTGAGTTACTTGATGAGCATCATCTTGCTACCCTCAACCATCTCCATGTCTATCAAAATCGCATCAAGCGAGCCTATGACAAAAATCTACGAGAATGAGATTTCAACATCGGAGACCTTGTCCTCAAAGAGAATCAACACGTAACCAATATGGAGCCAAGTAAATGAGGCAAACTTTCCCCTAATTGGCTCGGACCTTTTATCATCACACACAAGTATGGGTCAGGGACTTTATATCTGTCCTCTCTCAACGGATGGCCAGAACCTGAGCCTCTTAATGCTTTGCATTTGTGACCATTCCACTGTTAGTCGAGTACTCGTCCACTTGACATTTAACTTGAGCTCATCCCTTGAGCAATCCCTATCTTTCTAATCCTCATTCCTTTCCACCCTATTCCCCTAAACAAATCCTCTATAACCCTTTTATGATGCATGGATGCTTTATCCTAATAAAAGGGAGCCCTTGAACTTCTATAGTCTTGTCCATGACTCCAAATTTTGTCAAAAAAAAAAAAAAAAATTGAGATGTCAAAACATATCCAAGGTCACCAAATCAAAATCAAAAGGCAGACTACTCCCTCGAAGGACAACTATACTATCATTGCTGTAGCTAATAGACTGCTCCCTCAAAGGACAGCTATTCAAACTTATATAAAGCAAAAATATAGACCACTCCCTCGAAGGATGGCTATGACTAAATCTTGCTACAAACAACATTTTCTTAGAAGCTTCCCACATCGATCAGCTTCACAAATGACCACAAAATAAAATGACATCTCTTTGTAGACTTCTCGCATCGATCAGTCTGCCAAAAAAAAAATGGGTCATGGACTTGGCTTGTAGTTGTCGTAGGGTCTCCTATAAAAAGGGGCAAGGTTATCCCTGCTCTTCAAATGGGTTACCCTATCCTCCTCCTATCATAACACCTACTCAAGGGACTTTGAGCTCACTTTAATGTCAAAGTGATTCGATTACCATTCTAACACAACTCATGGTCAACGACGCAACGCATGAATGGGGCTCTTGGTTCTAACAACCCCTATCTATGTTGTCATTCTGGTCCTTGTCAATGAAAGGGCGATTATGCCTTTCACTTTCTCTACACTTTGGTCACATTTAACCAAACCTTTTTCTACCCAGTCAACCCAAACATTCTCAAGACCAGTCACATGACATCATCATCATCCTAGTCCATTTCACATAGTTTGTATGGACAACAATACACATGGAAACTATCGACCCGACACAATTTATGTTAAGCATAAACCAATACTTGTTGAAGCATAAATAGACCTCGATTCATTTTTAGCATACATCCATCATGACTATGGAAAATTGCTAGGGATGAAAGACTACATCACCAATGTTACAAAGTACACCATTTGGAAAACGCTGTAACATCTTATCCTCATCATTTCGACCTTGACCATGACCAAACCAATCATCGACCAATCTTCTCAACCTAGTCTAAACTACATTGGTCTGAGGCCCTAAGACCGGGACTATGTAGGCAGCACTCAGATACATGATGTTATCTGGGGTGAGCTCAGCCATCCCATTTGTTCATCTCTCAGATGGACAAACCCCTTTTTTCCTTCATCATTTCGACATTGACCTTGACCAAGACCAGTCTATCAACCTTTTGACCTCTGGTCTACCACTCAGACCCTTCATCCAAACTACATTGGTCGGAGGCCCTAAGACTGGGGCTATGTAGGTAGCACTTAGATACATGACATTTTCTGGGGTTAGCTCGGCCATCCCGTTTGTTCATCTCTCAGATGGACAAACCCCTTTTTTCCTTCATCATTTCGACATTGACCTTGACCAAGACTAGTCTATCAACCTTTTGACCTCTGGTCTACCACTCAGACCCTTCGTCCAAACTACATTGGTCTGAGGCCCTAAGACTGGGGCTATGTAGGCAGCACCCAGATGATACGACATCTTCTGGGGATAGCTCAACCACCCTCATTTATTTGTCTCTCTGATGGACAAACCTTTTATCCTCCTTTTGACCATGACCTTGACCTCGACCATGACCAATCCATACCTTTGACCATTCCTCCCTTTTAGGGAGAACTACATTGGCCTGAGGCCCTTCCACAAGGGCTATGTAGGTAGCACTCAGTCTTGTGAGGTTAGCTCGGCCACATCCTTTAATCCATCCATCCACCTTGACCAATCAACCAGCCCTACCAATGTCGAAGTCATTTTTGACTCCTTATGGGGCACATTTCAACCAATCATCTATCTCAACCCGTCTCGACCCATGACCATTGGAGATCATGCCTATCTCCTCCGACCATGACCACTTCTAAGACAATTTTGCCTTGGTTTTTTTTGCATGTATGCTACCCCATGAATGGTTAGCAAAATTGTTCGCAGACCACATTTTTGACCCCCACAAGTATAGGATTGCAAGTCGGTTGATCCCTACTACTTGTGGCATTTTCATGTTTCAAGGAGCACTTCCTGAGCCTGGGATACCTAGAACATGATGACCATTGGAACTTCAGCTTAGATTGAATAACCCAATCAGTAGACGACTAAATGTTAGGGCCTGATTATTTCAATTTTGGCACTCCTCGACCCTCGACATGCGACAATTTGACCCGACCATCCCGTGAAGTGGTATACGCGCAATCATGACTATTGCAGCATTTTCCCTCACCCTCTCTCTATCCATCTCTCTATCAAATCGACACTCGATCTCAAGTTCCCTTCTCCTGACTCTCGCTTTGAGGGGGGAACACCTCATCCCATACCTGGGGCAACCAACTCTTGTTTTTGTCTTGCAGTTCATCAAGAACAACCAATAAGACAAAAAGGGGCAAATGTAGACACCGAAAACATGTCTGCACCTTGGTCATCTTTTGTCCTCCCCCCTTGTCCCCCTTGACCCATGTCCTAACCCTTATCTTAGTCCCCTCCATTCATTAAATTAAAATAACTTAAACATTTTAATTTAGTGGCCCCTCTTCCACCTCACCCATGCCACCTTGGATCCCCCCACCTCTCTCCTAGCCTTTATTGCCCAAATCTCCCCTTTATCCTTCCTCCCACATCCATTTATGTCTTCCTCGACCATTTTCCCATGGCCCCTTGACCTGACAGCATGCAAGAACAGACAGAGGCTAATTTTAGCCTCTGTACCCATTCTGCCTTCACCGACGTCGGTCATTATTCGGTCAACGTCGGTGGTTCTACCGGCGTCGACAGCCTTCAAAATTATTTTTTACAACCATTCTATCGGCCCCCATGAACAGAACTCTTTGGATGCTTTAGCATTCATATTCTCCTTTCTCTCCCCCTCGTACAACAATAGTAGTAGGTATAAGTACTCTGCATCAGTGATTTCTTCTTGCAACAGGTCTTCCATAGCTCCAACAACAGGTTCCTCCATTCTTCAATCAACAAGCAAAAGGTAAGAGTTTCATTGTTTCATTTCATTTCATCTACCTATCCTATCCTCTGTCTACCACTTGCCTTGTCCTTCCCTGAGAGGCTGAAAAGCCTTCTCAGACCCCTGTCTCTCATCCATCTCCCTTTTGCCCTGTCACCCTTTCAGTCCAGTCCCAGACAACATTCTCAGTCCCTCAGACCCAAGACAAGTCCCTCAGACCTCCAAGCAATCCCTCAGACCTCTAAATAGACCTCCCTGACCCTCAGACAAGACCACAGTCCATTCTGCAGACCAAGACCAGTCCTGTAACTCATCCCTGACTACTGCCCCGACTGACCTTGACCAGTACCCCTACCGACGTCGGTAGCCTAACCGATGTCAGTGACCTTCCTGACCGATGCCGAAAATACCACCGACGTCGGTGATTGTGCAAAGGCAGATTGATTCTAAACAGGTACACTTTTACTTTTAGTTCTTTCTTTCTATCTTTTATTATTTATCACTTTCTAATTTTGATCAGCATTTTATTTTTAATAGTGGACTGACATCCTCCAAGAATCCTTTGTGCTTCTAGGACCAAGCTCTTGCTTGGCAGTCCACCCTTTTGTCATCTAACATTTTTTGTGTTTAGTGTCTTTCTCTTTCAGGTGTCATTCCTCCACAGCCAAAGAGGAGTACCTTCCAATGTCTGAATTCTGGTGTGCACGTCTACAATCTGGGTACGTACAAACCCTCATCCATTTTCTTTAAGTTTCTCATTTCCCTTTCTTGAATGTGAAAAGCGAACATAGCGTAGAAACAATAAGGTATGAAACAAAAGGCACTTTAGAGATAGTTTAATTTGCTCACAAATAATGGTATAAAACTTGGTTCTTTTGACAAATAATCTAAACAAAAGTGATTAGCATAACTGTGATAGACAAAGGTTCATAAAATGTACACTCATATTGGTCTAAAAATACGGGAGCAAATTTGAACTCTATGCAAGAGGGTCTATGAAATAATATCTGAAATGTTTTGGGCAACATAACAACACTAGACTACCCAAAAGATGTGACAAAATGTTTGTTTCAAAAACTCTCTAAGGCAAAGATAGTTTCCCATAATTTTTACAACATAACACTATCTTTCTTGACTCAAAAGTTATGATGCATAAACTCAAAGTGAAAGTGTTTAGCACAAAATGACATAAGTCTAACAAGTGGTGATAATGATCATGAGTCTTAAACAACCTTCATCCCAAATTGGAATTTAAACCCATGTTCCCTCAAGTTTAGTGAAAATGGTGAACCCACTTACCACATAAACCCTATGAACTTATAAAGGTGAAATTTCAAATTTAGATTATAAATGAAGGACTTAAACAATCTTGGCAAAGGTCTAGACTCAATTGGGTAGCATAACTATGCCAAAGTGGATGATATGACTCTACAAGTTTTGAAGAACTTTGAACAAGGAAAATTGATGATCACACATGGGTAACATAATGCCTCTTGTTCAGATGAAAATTAGGACCATGTGTTTAATTTTTATCATTTGTTTACACCAAGTTTTGACTCTAAAAAAGACTTTAATCTAGGACAAAATCAAATAATTAATCGCTCTTAGATCCTAAACTGATAAGGTTTCTTGCTATTATTAGAATCCATAAATTTATATCATTTAAAAGGATTTTAAGTGTTTATCCAAAAGTAAATGAACATTATATATTATGTTTTTTATACATCCCCCCTTCTCTCAAATGATAGTACTGCGACATGGACCTTGAGGTGCACCTTTCACCAAAAATACTTTTGTGGCAAGTGGGGGTTTATCTAAGATCTACAAGTTTTTAAATGTTCTAGGGGAATCAGTTACATAATGATTTTCATGTCAAACAATCCAAAATAAAAACATGGATTTTGGGTTCGTATCAATTGGCTTGTTGCACAAATCAAGCTTAAAAATGATGTTCATGGCCTCTCTATTTATATATTTTCAAGAATGACCAGAATCAACCATGACCATCCATCTCAAGATTGAGATGTGTGGTAATGGATTAATTGAATTATTTAGTTAAAATCCATAATTATCCTCATCATGACTTTGGAATAAGGGACACTAATGATGCATGGGAATTAATAAAGAGGCATGGGAGACCCATAATCCTAATATTTGTGGCATTTATGGCTTAGGGATGTCTTCCCAAGAAATGAGGTCACTTGATGATGTAGATATTAAATATTTATTTATAAAAGGAAGTTTTCAATAAGTTTCAATGGAATTATTAATTAGGCTTTGATTTATATTAATTATCTCTTAATCATGATTAAGCACTTTGTACATAAATTACTCAAATTGATTAGAATGCTTTGTTATTGGTCCAAAATTTGACTGGATTAGAATTGAAAGTCAATGTTAGATGCATTGGATCCATTATCCCATTTAGGATGTTAACAACACCAAATAACAAAGGAACACATCTCGTACAAGAACTTTGATAGAAAAAAGCAATGTAGAGCACCTAGGTGCAAAATTGGCATTTTGACTCAAAATGATTTGATCAAAGTTAGTTGGCTCATAAATTGCATTGCCTTATTTAATGATACTCTAGCTAAAGTTGGCACTTGAATATATCAATTTCAACTCATTTAATGTGATTTAGTGTTTTAAAGCTAAATTATGCACTTTGGTAGAAATTGGTCAAAAGCCTAGTTAGAGGTTATCGATGGCCAGATTTAGGTCTCTACACTATGATATGTCTAATATGTGAAGCAAGATAATATTGAAAAAATTTCCATATGAGAGATAGATACCTAGGGATATAGAGCATGAAATTGTGCATAAATGCATAAAAACTTTAACATGTGTTATGATATTTCTAATATGTGTGGCAAGATAAACTTGAAATTTTTTCCATATGAGAGATAGAAAGCAAGTAATGAAACCTTGTATTAAAAACAAGTAAACATTTCTTTGAAGGATAGGTATATTACTATGTTTAGCAATAACATTTTATAAATATTAATAAATATGGAGAAAATAAGACTTAGCTTAAAACAAATTGAAATAACTATTGCAGGGTCTAATATTGGTTGTGTCAAACTAGGATAGTGTGGTAAATTAGGATCTAGCTTTCATTTTATGAAAGGATAGGAGCACTAAAATAACACACCCTGAGTTTGGCACTATTGTTCTCCTCTACTATTTTCCAAATTATTTATAAAGAGTTGATTTTTTTGGGTTTTGTTTTCTATCCCTATACGAGCCTACATATGAAATCTTGACTACTGAAAGTCTATAAAACTCTTTATAGATCTGATTTAATATTCAAATCCTAGACTTCATTATGCTTTGACAAAATTGGAGAAAGAAGGTGGGGTTAGTGTGTGTAAGATGCACTAAACATGTATCCACACCCCTTGTGTGGGTATTCTGCCTACATACTAATAATTTGAAAAGGGATCAAGCCATATGTAGTTCTCTCACTTAATGTGCTTTATGCAATAGTTTAATGTAGATATAAAAATGTTAAATTAGGTGGGCTTGAGGTGGATTGTGACTAGTGTGAGGATTTGGATATGCTTGTAGGTGTATTGGATGGCTGTATGTAGAGAATAGAAAAATTTTCCTTAGTATTTTTGTTTGTATTCTTGCTTGCTTTGTAATATTTGCCGACCTATTTCTAAATGAAATTTGAATGGGATTTTATAGAGATCTATTGGTCATGGGTTGAATGTATTCATGTTAGTATGACAAGATGATAGATAGGAACTAGAAAGAAATGACTATTGGAGCTCAAAATTCAATTGGATAAAAGCACCAAAATAGGACACCCTAGGGTTCAATATTATAGTCCAAGTTGGGTGCCCCTATCGTATATGTGGAGGACCTAGGGGATAGGATTGACCTAGGAAATTTTGCCTAATTGAGCTGAAATCATCATATAGAAAGCTTAGGATGATTGAAAATAAGCAAATAGGTGTCTAGAAGGGTCATGAGAGCATACAAGACGGACCTATGGGTTGGGTGTCATACGCCATACTCAATCTACCAATTTTAACATTTTATATGATTACAATAGGATGATTATGAGTGATACCTACATAGCCAATTCTCCAAGGACTGATTTAAAGTTATGTAGTTCTCTCCTTAGATATTTTTACCTTGACAAAAATAAGTTAGTGGGCTCACAATGTCAAGATGACCTCAAAGGCCCTTATATTAATGAAAGGTACCTACATATAAAATACTCTAAAGAGGGCCTTAGACTTATGTAGTTCTCCCCTAGGTGTTGAATTATGTGTGCACAAGGGTGTAATATACTATATGCAAAGGCATGCAATGATCTAACATTTAACTTGAAAATTACTACTCATGGGTTATTATTTAAATGATTCATACCTGTAATATGATTGTTTCTATGATTGATATGAGAATAAGGAATAATAGGGAAGTCTAAATTAGTTGTGTAATCCATTGAGTGATATTAAATATGTGCTTGCTTGGTATTTGCTAGATGAATAATGAGTAGGATTAAATTTGTATGTACACCACACATTTTTAAAATATCTTATGGTAAGGTTCAATAATATGAATGGGCTGATCCATAGGTTTAAAAATATTTGTAAATTAGATGAATTTTGAGGACTGAACACTTAATACAAATTTGGACACTTGCATCTATGCAAGTGTCTAGTAGGCTAGGAATTTTTTGAGGACCTAAAATTGAAATTAAAAGATATATATCAGGTTTTAAAATTTATGTATAGTACATGATATTTGGGTCATCATAAATTATTATATCATATCATAAGCTATGTAGTTAAGCATACTAACATAGTGAATGTGAGCCTTTTGGTAACATAAAGTTCAATAACTGAAGGGTAGAGACATGGTAGGTATTTCTCAAGTACATAAGACCAAGATTTTATATACATATATTTTTTATTTTTGTACTCAAATTTAAACATGTGTTAAATTTTGGTACCCCAAGTCAATTTGATCACAATCGATTAATTTTGGTCTAGTTAGTTGTTATAAACATGTTTAAAGTTAAGCATGTATAATGAAAATTTTATTAAGTGTTCAAAGGATCTTAAATTTTTGAAATAATCTAAGTCATTTTTAACC
The DNA here is from genome assembly GCA_037957365.1 of Torreya grandis. Taxonomy (NCBI): domain Eukaryota; kingdom Viridiplantae; phylum Streptophyta; class Pinopsida; order Cupressales; family Taxaceae; genus Torreya; species Torreya grandis. The sequence continues at coordinate 446,463 of JARHVA010003351.1, read as the reverse complement.
TTGTCATGGTTTAGGTGCCTGTGAAACATAGCTCAGAGTTCTAAACCTTGTCAAACATTGTGTTGGCATATAAGACATTATGTTGCATATATCAAGTTTCTAACTTAGGTTTAATATGTGTTAGAATTTCAACCCCTACCTAGTAAACCACAAAACACCAATCCATTTTTTTCATATCTATGGTTTTGACCCCCTCTTTTTACCCCTATAGATCTTGCCATAGAAATTCTCAAAAACTTTCCATTAAATAGGTAGTTACCTAGATGCACAAATGTTTATTTCTCCCCCTTTCATTCCCCATTGCTCTTTTTTATTTCATCCCACCACTCTCCACACCTTTCCCTCCTTCAAACCTTTCCATTAATTTAATTTTTCTCCTTGTAGGTGTTCCATCCATATTGTTCATGGTTTACTCACTAAAAGTGTTAGGATTTTAATTTGTGGCTTCTTCTTAGTAAAATCAATCAAAATCCAACAAAATATCCTATGTCAAGAAATTTAATATCTTGCATGACATATATTATGTCAAAACATTGATCACATTTCCAAATTGAGTTCATAACATTGAGGGTTTTTATTTCTTCAATAGTTAAATAAGATCTACATAATATGTGTTGCATTCATCAAAGTTTCAAGTCTTATTTAGATAATGTGTGAATCCCAATATTTATTCAAACATCTAGCTAAACTTGAGGCTTGCCCAAGCACTCATCATATTTTTAGTATTTCATTGATAAGCATTGAAACATGATCCCATGATAAACAAATAGCATATTTTCACCTCATATCAGACAAACATTAAAACTTCACTAGTTATTAGACACACCTCATATTTTTACACTTGTTTGACACATCTAGGAAAACCTACCCCCCAATTAAACACACCTAAAAGTTTAAATCTTTGTTTATCAAGTTATAAGGCTTTATGATTATTCTAGAAAGGATTACCTCATCATATGTCTACATAAAATACTCTAATAGATAAAAATAACAAAGAAATGATAAATTTCAAGGGGTTATCCCCCCTTTAAATTTAGATTCAAACATTGACAAGATCACATATACAAACCTAGGTCATGTGGATCTCATGGATTTTTGGTGAAGAATTAATGTATTTCACAAATCAAATTTGGATCAAAACATTCATGATAGTGTCCTAGACCAAGTTGTATATTTACCAACATTGGTATAATATCTAGAGTTGGTCCTGACTATGTCAAAATATAATGACCAAGAAATAATAGAAGTAAAAAACTTGAAAGGAGAGTATGTTATGTGTATTCATCCATAATTCATTGGTGACAGGTTTAAATTTACTAAATGATAATCATATGTCAATATTTATCTAACTTTTCTCAATAATTCTAGGATTAAAATAGACTTTCATGTTCCAAAATGGTCAACAAACAATGGCTAGTGAATCTAAAGAGTTCAACATCAAGTCTTCCCAAAACTATATCAAGTTTTAAATTCATGAATGAAATCAATGATATCATTACTCTATTGAGTATACATTTTATTCCTTCTACCAAATATTTTCAAACATGGATGTACATATGCATTTAGATCATTCATGAAAATCAACAATATATCAATTGAGGTAAATTGATAAATCAATCCCTTCATAAGCAGTTGATAGAGGTAACTACAACATTAATATTCAGCATCACTTCATATATGGTATATGGATTTTTTTAAGGAGGACCATAGTGGATTAAACATAGTGGGTGATATGGCCTCATCAAAATCTATGAATTCTATCCCAAACTAACTTTGAAAGAGATCTCAAATAATTTTTTTATGGTCAATGATGCATTCCTATAATGTGTCATTTAGATGTTTGAGCCTGATCCTTATAATTTCATAATATCACTTGATGCTTCTACTTAAATAGAAATATGGGGATCTTTGTTCATATAATTTCCAAAAATTTTGTGCCTCAAAATATGTGGGTGCAAAATAGCTCCATACATGCTTCCAAGGTATGTAGATAACAAATGGGCTCTGATGGAATTGGTAAGACAATGATTGAAAACTGATAAGTTTATTTCTAACAAACACATAATGAGAATATACTTCCTAATCTCAATCATAAGATACACTTGGGCCAAATTAAAAAACTATTGATGGTGATATGACTCTATTTATTGTTTGATTAATTCATAATATAGCTTCATTTGATGTTAGAGGTCTAGTTAAACACATTATCAACTCTACATACTAGTATATACTCCATTTTGAAGACTTTTAGATGGATTGTGATGATGAGATAGAAGTTAGGGTTCATAATGTTTCCTACTTCAGCTTAGATCAATCCATCAAGTTCAAGATAAAAAATATTCTAGAGAAATTTAAAGATGATGAATATGTTATGGATCTTATATAAAAATAAAAAATATTGAATCAAAGATCCTTCCATAGATTTATTGGAACCAATATGAATCTACATCATTGGACAATAGAACTCAAAAAATGTAGGATATAATACTTATATGGCTCAAACACAAATAAATGAAGGTAGAGAAAGCAAGCTTTCCTTCACTAATGAAATAAATTGACATGGGTAGTTTCCATAAAAAAAATATAGTACTAGGTCCCTATTCTATAGGATAATCTATTGAGATAGTGATTGAAACTCGGAAATAGAAAGATGATACAAACCCTGAAGTTCCCCTAGTTCAAAAAATTCCCAAACTATAAAATAGGAGATTAGATAAGGATATACAAGTACTTCTAAAAAATTTATAGCCTTATATACTTCTTATTTGAATATTTCTTATTCTCAAATATTGGTCATGAATGTTAGTCAATATTTTATAACTTTAGACACTTCTATGCTACTTCATACATCTACTCCTCCTAAAGTTGATATTCTATTGTCTTTTCTATCATCCCAAGATCTAAGTCTTCACATAGCTTCAAATCCTAAAGATATACCTAAATCACCCAAATTGGACTTAGGTGATTTATTACTTATAGCCTCTCAAGCTTTGGAAATTATTCTTCATCCTTTTAATACTCAAACTTAGATAGAATAGGCCCTTGTCCAACAACCATCAAATACAAAGATTATAAATCAGTTGAATGAAGTAGTGAAAAAGAGAAAGAAGATAATATAGTCTCAAGAAATTTATTTCAATGCTTTAATCACTCCTCCTCATGTAGTAAATAAGCCCAAAATGGTTTATAGAATATTAAAAAATGAGAAAGGATAAATATATGTTGAGGTGACAGTTCCCCTTTTAGAAAAGGACAAAGACAATGTCAGTGCTATAGATTACCAAATATCAAAAATACATCTTGGTAAAGATACTAGAGAATGAGCCAAATAAAATGTGAAGTCTATAATTGAAATGGACCAAAATAAATCCACTAAAGTATAATTGAAATAAAAATTTGAAAAACTCACTTTAGTTTTTCAAAAGTTAGTAAAACAAATTCAAAATTCTTCATCTAACATTACTCCTCATATTCTAGATGCAAAGATGTTGAATGTGGTCCAAGAAATTAGGCATATGGGGAGAGACTAAAAAATGGTCTAATAAATTTATCTAGAAAGGAAATGAAATAAGAAGTGAAGCCATGACTATTTATAGTAAATTTCAAACTGAATATGACCTTACAAAAGAAACTAAAGACAAATATGAAATTGAAAATGGGAAATGGAAATAAATGATGCCAAAATATGAATATTTTTGACTCTAATCTAAATACTCTTCTCAAAGATGGAGTTTTAAAACCATAAGATATTGGAGATCACACATAATTCCTAAGTGCTACAAAATTTTGAATCCACATTATTGAAGAATGTGTGAAGAAATTCAAAGAATCTTGGTAGATAGTAGTTGATGCAATAAGTGATATACAAGGAACAAATTAAAAAAACATTTGATCAGTTTTAGATGATAACATGATAGTTATTTCAAGAGAAATAATTGTAGAATAAATTAAACAATCGTATTAAAAACAAATGACACCGAAATCAACATTCAATTATGAAACGATCCAAAAATTTATCAAATATTAAGCCTCTCTTGACAATTTTATAAAAGATCTATATAAGCTTCAACATGTTTCCTATAAAATGATTGAACTTCATTGTGATGCAAAAATTTAATTCATGCATTTAAAAGGACCTGATGAAGACAAATCCAAGGAAACTATGAATAACTTTGATGAACACGTAAAAAATGTTCAACAAAGAAAATAAGAGGAATAAAAAGTTCAGAATGTGCTTGATAAAGAAGATGAGTACGATGATTTGATAATTCAACAAATCTCGAACTTGTAATTTGGTAATGATATTTTCATTTTTTTTTAGGTTGTGTGCTTTTGTAATAACACTTTTTCATAATTTAAGTTGTGTAAAAATGCCAATGCACTTTTATAAGTTTTAAGTCATAAAAAATTATCAATTAACTTTTTCAACTTTCAAGTTGTCTTTTTTTTTAAAAACATGCTTTACAAGAGCTCTAAATATAAAAAAAGGTGGTTATGTCCCCATAACCACCCATTTTAATTTATAAATACAAGTTCTAAAGTTATTACAAGGAATTTTTGACATAAAAGGAAATTATGGAAAGAATATAAGAAAGAGTTTGTGATTTCCATTCCTTGAAGAATCAATACAAAGTGAGTTTTGTGGATTTTATGCCATAAATTATTTTGAATGGACAATTCATGTGTGTATGTTGTTATTTTTGGTTATTATTCTTTAAATGTTGTTAAATTTTATTATTAGATTGTAGATGCTAAATTTATACACCTTGCATTAAATTTATATAGCGTTATGTTATAATGTCCCTCCATGCATAATTATTTTTATAATTACACTTTACCATCACTTTACCATTTTCCACCTAGGTTAATAAGTTAATTAGTATGGTTAAATAGTAATTACCCCCTTTTTACCTTACCCTTAAAACCATAAAATCAAATAAATCACATAAAATATAAAAAATCTTCCTTTTTTCCTAATTAATCCTTTTACCCAACCTTGTTCCATGGTTAAAATAACCTAAATGACATTAAAATTCATTTTAACCTTATTTTACCTCATGCCAACCCATTAGAATAGCTTTTTATTTGACTTCTCCTTTTTTGGGTAAATCGACATCGATCCTCCATGATCAATGTTGATTGGTTAGGATTGATGTCGATCCATAAATACCTAGCAAACCTCCATTGCTCAGGAGGATGGTGATTACGCTTTTGCCTTCAAAACTATATCAAAATCTCACTATAAATTGCATACAGACATTATGAAAATATTGTTATCTTGAAGAATCTTCATTTAAAGCATCATCAAGAGGATTTTGTGAAATTTATTCTCTCATCCCGTCAAGTTTTATTTTACATCAAAAAGGTTAGTATTTAAATCCATTTTTGTTTAGTTTCTCATATTTATCATCTTCTATGTTTGATAGGCATTCAATTTTATTTATTTTACCAATTTTCTAGGTTATTATTATAGTCTAATCACTATTTAATTATCTTGTATAGAATTGATATTAATTCATTTAAATCGACGTTGATTGTGTTAAATCAACATTGATCCTTATCTATTTATTTAAGTGGTTTTAAATATCTTATTTTCTATGTCAAATTTATGTTCTATCTATAATTCTTTATTTCTATCTATTTTCACATTTTGCTTTCATTAATTTATCAAAAATACAAAGTGTTATTATAGTCTATTTTATAAATTTAATAATATTTAGAAGATCGATGTTGATCTCTTTGAATCGACGTCAATCTTATTGGATCAACATTGATCCTTGTTACATATTTAAAACATCCTATAAATTTGCTATCTATATTAAAACACTATTTTGTTCATGTAGATGACCTTACCTATTTTAGTGCATGGTTCAGTTAGCATATTTGATCTTCCCATAGTCCCTCAACCTCTCTTTGTAGATCAGAGTGATCTAGCTTTTGTGCTAGGACTTTGTCTTCTGATTTCAATACATGATTTCACCTATATTGATGAGTTGTTAGACATAATTCAAGAAAACATAGACATTGCTAATGAATTCTAGGATGCATATTTTGATCATATAAATCTTCTCATTAATTCATTATCTTTGGCATTGTTTACTTCTATCCATATCTATCTTCATAATTTCATGTTTAAAATAAACTTGAATGTTTGAACATGGGTTAACATCCATTTGAGAAAGCATGCCACTTCTTAGGAATGGTTTGTAACCAGGCAACCCACCCATATATCTATTAATTAATTTTAATTTAAGTGTGGCGTATTACAGGTCATTCCTCCCCAACCAAAGAGGATTTCTCACATTAAAACTTGATCCACAGTGTGCAACCAGCCATCCATATCTCTATGCAATCTTAAAAACCCTGCTTATACTTTGTCTTTAGTAGTTAATTAGATCTCATTTAAAGAAGCAAAAAATTACTAAAATATTTTGGCATGCTCAGTGGGACCCATAAGGTCTCATTTTTATTTATTATAAATTCATTATTGAATTTTAAACTCTCTTTTCCCTTTCTTTTGTATTGTATTAATTCAAAGAAATTTAGACTTTTCATTTGATTTCCTCTTAAGGTTAAATAAATTCCATCCATTTTTCTTTCTTAGGTTCTTTCACATAGAATAATATAGGTAGTAATCTATCATAGTCATCACTTTATCCACACACAAACCACATCACTTTCATAATTAACACATATAAACACTTGACATAAGGAAATTGATAGGGTTTCATCACCTCATAGTAACCTTTTTCTCGATGATCCTACTTGGATTTCACCACCAAGGGGAGGACCAACTCAATTCTCTAGTTGAGTATAATCTCTAGACCATTGATACACCATTGGCTAAGCACCCACACTAGCTATGGGATTATGAAATGAGGGGAGAAAGCCCCAAATACCAATCCATGCATCAATACCAGTATAGACTTCTTTGAGCACTAAAACAAACTACCTAAAACTATCCTTAAATTGACATTTCTTAGGACCTTTGTTATCCATTTATTTTCTACCTTCTTTTTCACATCTTAAAAGTTAAAACTTATTTGGAATGACTTCTAGTATGTGTATCTTTCATTCATACTTAAAAATAAGATAATTAAAAAGGAAATTTTTGTTTTATTTATTTGTCTTGTCTTCACTTTTATTTTTTTATTTCGTGGTGTTTACTCGACAATAATAAAAAAGGTGAGAATCTGAGGAGGTTGTTACACCTTTTCCTATGGAGCATACACCTAGTCCTGTTTCTTCCCCTAAATCCTTTGAAAATTTAGTGTTTCTACAATATTACCCTCAAGGAGATCCCTCCTTTGTAGAAACATTGGACAATAACCCTCTTGCTCTTAATCATTATTTAAATAATCAACAAATACATATTTCTCCTTCCCCCCATGCCCAAAACTCTCCACATAGGTTTGGAATGAATTTTGAGAAAAATAGAGAGCTTACCATAGCCATGATAAACTTTTTTACTAGATCTCCTCCACCTGGCTTTAATGCTTAGATATTGCAACCTTTAGAGAACTAACCATTCATGGTATCTATCAGTTCTCATTTTCATTACTCAAGTCTAAAATATTACTCAGCCTATACCTACCATTCCTTCACAAACATTAATAAGGTCAATTCTTATAAGTCTCCCTCCCATTAGAACAATTTTAACACATACCTCACAATAAATCATATGCACTCAACCTTTCCAAAATTACATTTCCTCAGTTTCCCAGTATGTAGTCTCATCACAACTAGACATAGCTACTCAATTATAGTCTTTCCCAAATTATAATTTTCCAATAAAAATCCCTTAGTATGTGGCAACATCTCAATCGATTAGGTCTACCATAGCAAGACATTTTCCCTCGCAGCCCATGTCCTCCACTTTACCAAACTATCAATCTCTTCAATAGAATGTCTTAAGAGGTATGCCTCAGAGTAATACTTAGATATATCTCATGAACATCCTTATGAATAGGATGGATATTTTGGAAACCTCCACCTCTAGACATAACAATATGCTAACATATGAGTAAATTTATAATGAGCCAATCCATTCCTATGTCCCGATTCGACCGTACCCATCACAATGGGAGCTTCTTAAATTCACTAAATTTTAGAATAAATAAGATCCCCAATAGCATCTTAGAGCCTTTCAACATGTGTGTTATCTTATAGCACATGATGATGCCCTCCTACTTAGGAATTTTCCCATATCATTAGTAGGATCTACATTGGATTGGTACAATTCTATTCCATAGCATTTCCTCTTCTCCTTTGGACAGTTAGCCAAAGTTTTTCTAGAACATTTCTTGATTAATATTTATCAAAAAGTGATTATCACTCATATTTATGCTATTATATAGTTTGAAGATGAATCCTTATCAGACTTTGTAGCTCAATGACATAAATTAATCAACCAGCTAACCTTACCCTTGCCACAGACAAAATTAATTGAATTGTGTTTGTGTTCTTATGCAAAACATATATCATCTATGTTACAAATTTAAACTTTTAAGACATTTTACGAAGATTTTACCATGGCCCATAAGCTTGAACTTTGTGGCATTGAATAAGGGAAAGTTGAGTTGCATAGTAAGAACTTTAATTTTGACCCATCCAAAAGCAATAGTAATAACCCTAAACCAAAAGGGGCAGTAAATGTAGTTACTATAAAAACTTCCTCCCCTTCGACATCCAACTAGTCTAGAGATTATACCTCTCAGACATAAAAACCTAGGGGTCTTACTCATTTTCCTTCTAAAATTTTTCCTCCTAAGAAATATACCCCTATAGGAGAGCCTTATGCTTCAGTATTAGATAAACTCTTACAAACAAATGTCATTGATCTCCCTCTAATTAAACTGATTGATGATATGCATCCTAAACCGACTTGGTACAAAGAAGATGAATTTTATGCTTACCATAGGGTAATAGGACATGACATTTAATGGTGTCAATCCTTCAAATGATTAGTGCATAACCTTATTGACAAGGGGGACCTTTAATTAGACAACCCCAATGCTCCTCCTAACCAGTCTTTAGATATTTTCAAGAAACCATTTCCTAACCATCCATCCACATCAAATTCCATCTAAACTAACCCTGGGGAAACACAAAATCAAATAAAACACTTGATTAATATGATCCATGACTAGTTACTGCTGAGAGAAATATCAGAAGAGCCTATGGTCTTGGATCTCCTTACAAGAGATCATTTTGATTTAATTCAACTAGAGGTCATTAAACATTGTCCCCTAATTCCCATAAAATTCTCTGATCTCATTACATGGGACCATTTTTATTAACCATCCCCTTCAACCTCTCATGATGAATCTTCTAAAAGGGAAAATGAAATTGCTCCTCAAAATGTTATAGATAAATATCTTGACACTTTTGAAGCTACTCATGTTACCCCTTTAATCCCTAACAAGTCTTATCATGGCAAACATATATCACAAGCCAATCCTTTTTCCTAAAACCTTGGCCCTTCAAAATCATCTTCTATTAAAATACTTCACTATCCTAAAGATACCAAAAGAAAGAGTAAAGTCTCTCGTATCGATAGTTGGGACAATTATCTTGGCATTCCATCGTAGAAAGCCATAGCTCATCTACAGGTTAAAGTGGATATTTTTCAAACATTAAAAGGAGAAATTTATAGTCTAAATAATCCCTCCATTATTAAAAACAAAAATAAAAAAGGGCCTATACCTTTTATGTCATCCTCATCATCCATTTTAGGACCTCATCCATCTTCTACCTTGGTCGTAGGGTCTTCTATCAAAGGACATGGAAAGATACAAAATCCTTTTCCATTTAGTGTGCCTCCATTTCCATATCCCTCTTCCTCCACTAAGGTACCATTATAAAAACCTAAAATAAAAGAGCCTAAATATATCCCTCTTGTAAAGGTTAAATAACAAAACTAGACAAGTAATACCCTACCATGAGAGATAGTTATCAAAACCCCTATAAAACCAGAGCATGACCATTTGAAAGGATATGCTATTATTTTGAATGAATTGTTAGATACATCCCTTATTACATTACTACCTATATGGACCATTAACCTTCACCCTAAAATGCCTATACAATATAAAACTCAGGAAATATGTGCATATCATAGAGTACCTAGGCATGATACAGAAATTTGTAAAGCCCTTAAGACTTTCATCTAGTAGTTAATCCAAGATGATGATATCTTAATTGATTATCTCAATGATCAAACCCCTATGTCAAAATTTATTCTTCCTTCAATTCCCCGTGTTTGTAATCCTGCTAGTCCCATATGGATAAAGATTTGGTAGCTTCTTCTAATCTACCCCTATTCTACATAAATGTCATGCATGTAAATACCCACTCTCAAAAACAAAATATTAATAAAGATAAAGTTTCAATTATAGGAAGATCTACACCTAATATTCCTAAACCACCTAGCCAAAGGCCTAAAGTTTCTATTATAGGAACTACCCCTACTGGAGCTAAGCAATTGGTTCAGATCTTTATACTAAAATAGCTCCACCAAACACCTGTTAAAATGTCATTGTATGAGCTTATCAAAAATTATCCACAACATTGACAGGAAATGATAGAAGCTCTCCAAGCTATTGAAGTTCAAGAAGATGAACCTCAAACTTTGTCAGCCTTTATAGGAACCCTCAAATGGTCTCAATGCTCAGTTTTATTGATTCTAAAATTGTTCCTTTGTTGCCTGAAGACCATGATCCCACCCTTTTTATTACAACCCAAATAAATCAAACTCAAATTAAAAGGGTTATGATTGATAATAGGGTAAGCATTAATATTATCTCCTCACATGCTTTCCAACAATTAAAATTGGTAGAAACCATTTTCTCCCAGTCTATAGTAATCCTTCATGCATTTAATGACATGGTAGCACCCATGGTAGGAACAATTATCCTCCCCATTTATGTGGGTCCTCATACCATTCATGAGATATTTTATGTTATAGAAGGGACTTTTCAATACAACATTCTATTAGGATGCTCATGGATTCATGTAATGTGATATGTACCTTCCACTATTCATCGATGTATTTAAGTCATGCAACTTTACATTTGGGCCAAATGACATCATAATACCCTCACCTGACATAATTCCATCTCCCTCTTCCAATAAAGCCTTGACCAACATGACCATCCCTACTTTAAAATTACTTGCTTTGGAGTCTATTGACTTTATGATGCAATAACTTTCAATAGGAGAATATTAGTTACTAACTCTTAATACTTTACCCACTCTTAAAGAATATGGTCATCCTGACAAGCAACCCTAGTATTTACCCAGTCTAGGTGAGACCATTCCTTTTGGACCACCTTTCTTTTAAACTTACTAACATATGGTGGTATCGATCAAGCTATCACAAATCATGATGATGATAATGTTTGTGCAAAATTATTTACATCTAATTTCTCTTTTCTTAGCAACCTTTAGTTTATTTAAACCATCTTCATTGTTGTGCCTAGAAATGCTTAGACATGGCTAAGTATGATCATGGTCCTCATGATATCACATTAGGATACTTCAAAAATCCATACAAAAAGCATGGCTTAGGTTTTAAGAAGAATTCTAAGTCTATCCCTGAACCCATTCTTCTACCATCTTTAGAAGAAGAAGAGCCATCTTCCTCATTTGATACCTCTTCCTTGACTAGTGACACCGTATCCATTCCATCTAAATTTTTTTAGTAAATTTTATCTCCTTAGAACCTCTCATCTTCCATTGTGATGGTGAAATATAAACCATTCACATATTATATCCTTAGTTAATAAGATTTGATATGATAACCATTCTTATTTTCATTGTCAAGATGATGAGTCAATCTTAACCCATCTAGGTGCTAAAAATTATTATTTATGTAATTATTTTCCATCTGAAACATATAGGTTATTAAGTGAAGCTACTGCTGATATTAATATTGGATCCCAAGAAGTCCCAAGGATTATTAAAATTATCAAATCCTTAGATCTGCAAGAAATTCTAGATTTTACTACCCTCTTATCATATCATAGTAAAGCCTTTGCCTAGTCTTATAGTGATATACCTGGCATTGATCCCTTGATAATTATCCATAACATTGTAACTTTTCTTGATGCTAAGTTGGTAAAGTAAAAGCTTAGAAAGATACATCTTCACATTTCACTCCTTGTGAAATAAAAGTTACATTTCCTTTTATCCATTAACTTCATTCAATCCATTGATTATCCACAGTGGATGTCCAACATTGTTCTGGTCACTAAACCCAAATGGGGACTTCTCATATTTACTAAATTTCATGACTTAATTATTGCTTATCCGAAAGATGATTTTCCCCTTCCTAATATAGACCAATTGGTGGACTTAATAGTTGGCCATGAAATGTTGTCCCTTATGGATGGTTTCTCTGGTTATAATAAGATACTTATTGCACCAAAAGATCAACATAAAATGACATTTATTGCTCCTTGGGGACCTTCTACTATCATGTTATGTCTTTTCACCTTAAGAACATAGGATCCACTTATTAGTAGGCCATGACTTATATATTTCATGACATGATCCAAAAAATTCTTGAAGACTGTAGATAATCTCTTTGGAAAATCTAAATTTTGTAAAGATCACCTATTTGTCCTAAAGGTCATCTTTGATCATTTGATTCATTATCATGTGCATCTAAATCCTAAAAAGTGCATTTTTAGTGTCTTGATGGGTAAAATTTTGGGTTTCATTGTTTTCATTCATGGAATAGAAGTGGATTCTACTAAAATCAAGGCTATTCTAGAAATGCCTCCTTCCAATCTTAAGTAGCTTCATAGTTTGCAAGGTAAGCTCCAGTCTATTCATCATTTTATTTCCCAACTTTATATTCATTGTAAACCCTTGTACCATTTGTTAAAGAGGGTAGTCACTTTGTATGGGATTCTAATTGTCAAGTAGCCTTTAATGCACTTAAAGACTATCTTTTATTACCTCTTATCCTTACTTCCCCTAAGGAAAGGTAACCTTTCTTCCGTTATATCTCAACTACAAACCGTGCTCTAGGTGTTATGCTTGCTCATAGAGATGAATATCACAAAGAGTAGGCTATTTATTATATAAGTCATACTCTCATAGAATATGAGACATGTTACTCACATACTAAAAACTTATGTTTGAAATTGGTTTTAGTATATTCTAAGCTCCATCATTATCTCCTCAACCAAAAGACATATGTCATTATGACTACTGATCCCCTTAACTTCATACATTCTAAACCATACCAAAATAAATGAATGGATAGATGGGTCATGTTGTTAGTAGAATTTGATCTAGATTTTCTCCATCAAAATTCTATTAAAGGTCAAATCATTACTAATAAATTAGTTGAATCACCTCTTAGTAATAATTAACCCATTAATTTTTAATTACCTAATGAGTCTATCACATCTACTTCCCAATCTATCCCAGAATATCAAATGACTCTATTCTTTAATAGGTCTAAATGTGAGCACAAAAATGGTGTAGGGATTATACTAATCCTTCCTCATGGTATCCCCATGCCTTTGTATTTTAAACTAGACTTTGATTTCACCAATAACATGGATGAGTATAAAGCATTGATTATAGGACTATGAACTACTCTTGCACTAGGAGTTAGATCCCTTGACATCTATGGGGATTCTTAATTGGTGACCAATCAAATCATTGGCATTTATCAATGTAAGAATGATGTCCTTGAAAGATATAAGACTTTGGATGATCAATTTTTATCTACATTTAAACATTATACTATTCAAGTTACTCATAGGTCTACTAATAAGTTTGTAGATACTATGGCCTCTCTTTCTTTTTCTATCCTAGCTTTGCCTTAGGAGTCTAAGTTATTTGTTCTCATCTATCACCTTAATCAACCCTCTTATACAAGGATGGATCTTCCATCCATCCATAATGTCAAGGAAAATCTTGGGGAGCCATGGTATGTACAAATATTTAATTATTTATCTATGAGATTGTCTCTCCCTCATCTATCCAAGGGTGCTAAGCACATCTTCCATTAGAAGGCTGACTGTTATGTCATTCTAGAGGAAATTATTTATAATCATGGTTTTGATAGTATTTTCCTTCATTTTATCCAAAATATTGAGGCTACCTTAGCTATCTAGGAGGTTCATGATGGCTTATGCAATGGACATTTTAATGGATGTGAAATCATTAAGAAAATCTTATGCCTAGATTATTATTGGCCTACTTTGAATCAAGATTGTTGCACCATGTTAAGAGGTGTGTGAAATGTCAGTAACATACAAACCTATCCCATATCCCTAGTAAAGCCTTGCATGTAGCAAGATATTTTTGGCCATTTTATTAGTGGGGGCTCGATCTCATTGGGTAGACTAATTCTAAATCCTCATAGCATCATGGCTTTGTTATAATCACCATAGAGTACTTCACTAAGTGGGTGGAAGTTATGCCACTTATCTCAACCAAGGCAAAAATGATTGTGGAATTTATCCATAATCACATTATTTGTCATTTTTGGATTTGTTATAAAATTATAATAGATAATGGAAAATATTTTAAAAATAATAAAGTCCAAGCATTGTGTGACTCATTTAAAATTAAATTAAGTTTTTCCTTGCCTTACAATCCTCAAGCCAAGGGTCAAGCTGAAGTGTCTAGTAAAACCTTAGTCAAAATCTTAACTAAAGTCATTAACAAAGCTAGTAAATATTGGCATCTTCGTGTCTCTTTTGCCTTATGGGTATATCAAACTAGTATTCAAACCCCTACAGGTGCTTCTCCTTTTTCTCTAGTTTATGGTAAATAAGTGGTACTTCTTTTGAAAGTCCAAATTCCCTCCCTTCGAGTCTCTCTTCAAGACATAGTTTTTAATGAGGATTTTCATCAGGAGCATTTATCCTAACGTGAGTTCTTAGATGAACATCGAGTAATAGCCCTTGACCACCTTGGTATAAATCAAGAATGGTTAGAATGAGGATATAATAAACATGTAAGAGAGCATGAATTTAATATCAGATATCATGTACTAAAACAAAATCAACATGTCACTAATATGGAATGAAATAAGAGGGATAAGTTTTTTCTTAATTAGCTTGAACCATACATTATAACTCAAAAATATGGATCTGGGGCATATCATTTAGCCTCTCTTAATGGTAAACTAGAATGTGAACCTCTTAATGCCTTGCATTTATGTCCTTTCTATGGTTAGTAAATATTGTCTCATCTAGATTAGTCATTTTTATCATCTCCCTTTATACCTAATAATGACATGAGAGTTATGTGGTTTCCCAATAGTTTTTGGAATCCTTGCCTTGAATATGAACACCCTGACTCTACTCATAGCATTCTCTCTTGGATAAGTTTCCCCTATATTGGGAAAAACCCCAAATCATTATTTACCTTGCCTCTTATGTGACCTTATTTTCCATGATAGCATAATAATTTCATGTGATGGAATCAAGAAAATTATCTTACATGGATATTTTATGCTAGTATTAGTATCAATAGTAAAAAATAATCAAAAATTAAAAAGGGGGCCAAATAAATAGACTGATCCCTTAAAGAATAGTTGTAAAAAAATTCAAAAATGTCAATAATAAATAGACTGATCCCTCAAAGGATAGCAATGCAAAAGTATAAAAATATAAACCACTCCCTCGAAGGATGGCTACTAAGAAAAAAACTTACCACATTGATCAATTTTCAAATTTTTTCCATTTTCAAAGAGCCCTAAAATCAACAAAGCATATAAAAAATCATGTTATCAAAATAAAAATCTAAAGAAAGCTTCCCACATTGATCAACTTTCTAATAGTAAGCCTCTCATATTGATCAGTCTACATGTTAGCATAAAATGATTCTCAAAAGAGAAACTCCTAATTCTTGAAATATGGGTGAACTATTATCCATCCCTTATCCCATCAAAATCATCTAATCCTAATAATCTTATCTCTGATCACTCTAGGTTGTGTCGATGTCTATTATCATTTACGTTAAGGATGTACATGCACATAGATGTGAGGTCCTCCTTTTGGTTGTGGTCTAAATCAATGTGGGACAAATTTATCCATCATAATGTCAAATAATCCCTAAATCCATAATCCATAATCCATAAAAACATAACATCCATAAGCATAAACCATAATTTGCATCTCATTATTAAACATAATCCATCTCAATAATCCATAAATCTCTAAACATTATTAATCATAATCCATCCATCTAAATAATCCATAAACCTCTAAAAATTATTAATCATAATCCACCCATCTCAATAATCCATAAATCTCTAAATATAAAGCATAATCCATCTATACAACATAAACATAGGTATATATATATATATATATATATATATATATATATATATATATATATATATACATATATATATATATATACATATATATATATATATATATACATATATATATATATACATATATATATATATACATATATATATATACATATACATATATATATATACATATATATACATATATATATATACATACATATATATATATACATACATATATATATATATATATATATATATATATATACATACATATATATATATATATATATATATATATATATATATATATATATATATATATATATATATATATATATATATATATATATATATCTCAAAAGTCTGTATAAATGTAATAAAGGGCTCGTGCCCCATATGGTGTGTATGTCTATTATGTAAAATTTATCCTAATGAGATGAAATCTATCATCTCCTCTTTTCCCTTTTGAAATTCTCCCTGTATTGATAGTGGTATCTAGGGCCTTCCAAGATCTACTATGACTATCCATATAGGCTAAAAATAAAGGTACCTCTGGTAGCCAATCTTGTACAATCCTCTCATAAAATTGTAGCTCAGTTAGTGCATCCCTATACCTATATAGTGGTATCATATCTATAGGAGTAGAGATCAGACCTGCAATATTTCAAGTTGGCCTCTTGACCATAGAATCTCTCATCTACTCTAACTCGACCCTGTAACTATCCTTCTCCTAAATGGCTTGGTCTTGTTGTCATATAACCCTATCAAGATTATCCCATAAACTCTATAGCTCAACCTGTGATATCCCCTACTCATCTTATCTTGAGGCATCATATATAGGTGCCTCATCTATGGGCTCATCTTGATCTAAGACATCCTATGTTGGTGCCTCATCCATATGCTCATCTTGTGCTGATGCCTCTTGTGTTACCTCTTATCGAGGCCTCACTACTTTCTTTTATCATCTCACCATCTCTCCCATAAACTAAGTGGAATAGTCAAATGTATAGCCTATATCATCCATATCTGATGTTGTTGGCTCCTCTAATGCTCCTATCAAGATGATTGTAGTGTTAAGTGCTGGCCAATCCAACTCTATATTTGCCCACCTATATAAGCATGGGGCTAATGGTATATCCTATAGCAATCCAAACTAGTGATGGACCTTATCAAAATAAAATAACTCCATGTGGTCCATCCATCACCCGTATACCCATATCTCTTGAGATGCATCCCTCAGCTCTACTTTTATGTTAGGCCATGTTGGAAAACATAGATATGGTCTCTAGATAATGTCTCTAATTTGGAGGCTTTCAAAAATATATCTATAGTATGATAGATCATGCACTACCCTATTTAGATATGGTATGACTAGGTCATCATCCTATCAAAGGAATCTAACACTATGTGCCTTGTCTCTAAGCCTAACCCTTAGGGTCTTGAGAGGGTGAATCACTCAAATGTGCTCATAATCCTAGTAGTGTAGCATGAATGTAATATCAAGACCTAGCTAGCATCTGATACATCAACTCCATAACTCCATGTAGATCTCCCCTAGTAATGTGGGTGCCCAAGAAAATATGGTCATGTGTTCAAACATATCTACTATAACTGAAGAGAAGCTCCATGATAACCATCCTCCACTAGAATCAGGCAATACATAACAAGTCATAGCCAAAATGAGAATGGTCAATAATAGCTTCTCTACTAATGCATGCTCAAATAAGGGCTAAAATGAAAACCCTCTAGAGATAAATTAGATATCTATAGCATCCTCCTCATATAGTTGTGCTAGTGTTGTCACATGTCCAAACTCCTTTATAGTGTATACTATAGCTCTTTAGATAGGTAGCCTTAAGATCTAATAAATATCCTCAATTGTAATGGTCATCTCACCTATAGGAAGCCAAAAGGTGTTGGTTGTATAATCCCACAAATTTAGTAGTGTCACTATCATGCCAATGTCTTGATGGATGAGATGGTAGTATCAGATCCCTCCAAAACCCACCACCTCTAAGTATGCCTAGTCCTCTTCATCTAGTAACTCCCGTAGATCCTCTATTAATGGTGGGACTCTATCCATCATAACCAATAGCTTGTGAGCCTATCATAATCAATATTTTATTAATTAATTTATCCTTTTCATTTCCTTTTTACCCTCTCCTTATCAATCAACACCAATCTTTTTAGATTGATGGTGATCCTTAGGGATCAACATCAATCTATTTTGGATCATAGTCAATCTGTATTGATCAACATTGATCTCTCCTTCTAGAAAAATGCTAATTTTTCTCCCCCATATAATTTATATTCTTAATATACCCTCCCCTTATCTTATTCCCCTTAATTTTCCTCTCTTAACCCCTCCCTTAAACTACAAATGTCAAAAACATTAAAAATATAAAATACATAGAAAAATGCGTCACCTACCTCATAGTGTACTCGTAGTCATCATCATCCACTCCCGATAACCTCCATCATCTCATTTGTGTGTCCTTATATTAGTAACCCATTAATTTTTGTTTATAAAACTCTCGTGTAATCGATAGCTAATGGGACTTATTATTTTTTGATGGGATATTTAAAGCAATTATTGAGATCAACATTGATTCATATGGATCGACATCGATTGGCTTCAATCAATGTCGATTAGCTTTGATCGATGTCGATTCCTTGGCTTGATTACTATTTACATTTTGGATTATTTTTCCTACTTTTAGTTTGCTTTTAGACCCATACTTTCTTGATGTTTATCATATCTATCCCATTTTTGTCCATCTTATTACCCTTTAAATTGGTGAATTTTGGGCCCTTGTCAGTTCCCTAATCTCTTTTGGTATATCCTTATTTTTTAGAACCTTACCCATGTAATATATTAATGATGTATTTTTCTTGAGTACATTTGCCTATAGGTATGCACACACCATAGGCACATCAAATTCTTTGGTTCGTTATTCCTATCTCTTGTTCTCTTGCTTTGCCTCTTATATGATTGCTTATTTTAGCTGACATTTTTCTTTTTGATCTAGTCTTTTGAGCATTCCTTATTGCATTACTTTTTATTCCATTTCATACAAATGTGGCATTCCTTTATAATTGTCCTCTATCTATTTTAAGAATCCTTTAGCTATCTTCTATTTTATCTCTACCATCTCATCTCTTTTCTTTTTTCATTCCATCTTGTTCAAATCCATCATCCATTCCATTTCACTTTCTATCAACCAATTTGAGGGGGATACCTCCTCAAAAAAAAATGGGGAATTTTAAATTTTTATAGTTTTTGTCTCATGGCACACCATTGTATACCACTCTACAAAAAGGGGGAAAATGTAGATGTTAAATTTATACACCTTGTATTAAATTTATATAGCATTGTGTCATAATGTCCCCCCATGTGTAATCATTTTTATAATTACACTTTAATATCAATTTACCATTTACAACCTAGATTAATAAGTTAATTACTATGGTTAAATAGTAATTACCCCCTTTTTACCTTACCCTTAAAAACATAAAATCAAATAAATCACATAAAATCTAAAAAACTTCCCTTTTGTCCTTATTACTCCTTTTACCCAACCTTGTTCTATGGTTAAAACAACCTAAATGACTTCGGAAGTCATTTTAACCTTATTTTACCCTATGTCAACCCATTAAAATAGATTTTCATTTGACTTCTCCTATTCTAGGTAAATCAACATCGATCCTCCGTGATCGATGTTGATCAGTTAGGATCGACGTCGATTCATAAATACCTAGTAGACCTCCATTGCTCAAAAAGATGGTGATTATGCTTTTTCCTTTGAAACTCTACTAAAATCTCACTACAACTCACATACAGACATTGGGAAAGTGTTATTATCTTGAAGAATCTTGATTTAAAACATCATTAAGAGGATTTTTTGAAATTTCTTCTCTCATCCCATCAAGTTTTATTTTCCATCAAAAAGGTTAGTATTTAAATCCATTTTTTGTTTAGTTTCTCATATTTATCATCTTTTATGTCTGATAGACATTCATTTTTATTTATTTTATCAAATTTCTAGGATGTTATTATAGTCTAATCAGTATTCAATTATCTCACATAGAATCAATATTGATTCATCTGAATTGACATCGATTATATTGAATCAACTTTGATCCTTGTCTATTTAATTAAGTGGTTTTAAATATCTTATTTTCTATGTCAAAACTATGTTATGTTTGTAAGTCGCTATTTCTATAAATTTCTAGATTATGTTTTCATCAATTTATCAAAAATACAAAGTGTTATTATAGTTTGTTTTACAAATATAATAGTATTTAGAAGATCGATGTTGATCCATCTGAATTGACATCGATCCTATAGGATTGACATCGATCCCTGTTACATCATTAAAACATCCTATAAATCTGCTATCTATTTTCTAAAATACCATTTTGTTCATGTAGATGACCTTGCCTAGTTTAGTTCATGATTTAGTTAGCATATTTGATCTTCCCATAGTCCCTCAACCTCTCTTTAGAGATCAGAGTGATATAGATTTTAAGATAGGACTTTATCTTGTAATTTCAATACGTGATTTCACCTATATTGATGAGATATTGGCCATAATTCAAGAAGACATAGACATTGCTAATGAATTATGGGATGCATATTTTGATCGTATAAATCTTCTCATTAATTGATTATCTTTGGCATTGTTTACTTCTATCCATATCTATCTTTATTATTTCATGTTTAAAATAAACTTGGATGTTTGAAAGTGGGTTGACATCCATTTGAGAAAGTGTGGCACTTCTTAGGACTAGTTGGTAACTAGGTCGCCCACCCATCTATCTATTAATCAATTTTTTGTTTAAGTATGGTGTATTATATGTCATTCCTCCCCAGCCAAAGAGGAGTTCTCACACTCAAGCTTGATCCGTGGTGCAAAACCAACCATCCATATCTCTAGGTAATCTTAAAAACCCTGCTTATATTTTGTCTTTAGTAGTTAATTAGATCTCATTTAAAGAAGCAAAAAATTACTGAAACATAGATAGTCAATAAATGTAAAACATTCACTATAGAATTTATTTCAAATCTATATTAAATTTTTTTATTATTTTGAAACCTTGGTGAGATTAAAAATAGATTTTTTTATCTATTTTCATTAGGAAATATATGGTTATTACCTATATTTTTATTTTAAACAATTTAATATCCTTGGTGTATATATTCTACTCGTATGTGTAGAATATGTATTTCTCATCTCATTTCTATGATAAAGTTTTATTTTTTTGAAATTTCAACTCCTAGATTATTCTAGTAATTTTTTTGTGTTTGGCTATCTAGAGTTGTCTTTTTCCTTCCATTTTCAACCTTTCCTTAAATTTTTCATTTCTACCACCTTTATGTATTTTAATGTTAAAAGTAAAAAAATTCCAAATAAGAAAACATTTTTGTTGTAAATAGTTTATTTTTATACACTCCTTTTGTTTTCAATAAAGGTAACTCTACCTATAAATAGGAGAGGGACTTTATCCCAATGCTATTGACCAAAACATATTATTTGTTCCCCTGACAAAATTTTCAACCAATAATTTTTGGTTCCCATCATGGGGTACATATTTTTTCTTCTTGTACAACCCATAAATGAAATTATTCTATCATGACTCTCCCAAAAACTTAGGGTTTGGTTCAATAACCAGATATTGAGTGGGAAAAACTTGCATAGCTAAATATTAACTCTGATATCATATAATATGTATAGGAGTGTGTGAGATCACTATTTATCAATTCTAGATCATTTTGACATAATTTAATAAATAACTAAAGCATAAATAAAGAGAAAAACTATTCATGAACATATAACAACTTGTAGATGTCATCAAGTAGCTCACAATCCTTATCAATAAATGATGCATATGACTATTACTATAAATCAAGATCTTGATCATTAACCTGGTATCAAATTAAGTAGAAATCATAGAAGAGTATATCACTTCAAGTCTCTATAAACTCACCTGGGATAATAAAATAAGATAAACCCAATTAAATGCTGTAATTATAATAATAAACATAGAATAAAATCATATCATTATTGTTTAAGGAAATACAAAAAATGTTTCAAGGAGATAAATAAGAATACAAGTGATAAAGTTATTTGTATATCTTCCCAAATATATTATTCAATAATAAATTATTATCATGACCATCCCAATAGTTCAAGATCTAGTACTTCAACCAAATCTTGAATGGTTAAGTGAGACACAATAGGACATTTCTTCATATTTATGAGCATCAGCATGGGATGAAAAAACTAGTCCAATTAAATTTTAGAGATGTTGAAGTGTTAGAAAAAGAGGAATACCATGCCATCTTGGCATAAAGTGATAAAACAATAGTTTCATAAATAATTCAAAAATGAATACCATCTCAAAGAGCACTCCAAATCCAACCTACACCTCAAAAACAATAATTTTTTTTATAGATTTGTAGAAATATGATTTACTAGAGCAAGTAAATATCAAGGTAACATAGATAAATTCTATCAATTTCAACATATTTATTTAAATCCTAAGAGAAAAACTAAAATATATAAATCAGCTAGCCTCCCATCTAGTCCTAGAAAAAGTAAATAACTGAAAGGTGGTTTAATAGTAAGTTAGGCTCTTTTCCTCTTAGGAACTATTCTTCCTTTGGAAGAAATTTTTCTACTTATGTTATTACCATGGGGTGATGCAATTAGGACATTAGATCTAGGTAATTTACATGAACTTTCAAAGGGTTCAAAATAAAACTTTCCATAGTTTTTAGGTGATGGTAAGTAGCATCTGGATGAACATGTTGTAGATTATTTATAGCATGTGGAATATTAGGGGTTGAACATGAAGACATTGTAGTCAAATTATTCATAGAAGTTATTCAAAATGGATCAACTAATTGATTATACCACTTGCCTCTAGGTTCCATCAATAGTTGGGATAACATGAAAATTAAGTTTGAAATCAAATTCAAATTGGTAAAATATGCTCATGCATTGTTTGTTCAAATAACACAAATGAAAAAGGAATCATACAAACCCATGTAATAATTTTTAGCCAAGTTAAATAGTCTAATGAAAAATATACCAATGAATTCTAAGTTAATAAATGAGAATTATAGATGTTTCTTTGTTAATTCATAATTGTTAAAAGTGAGTTATTAGTTAAAGAGAGCCATATTAGCTAATTTGGTTGAAACTCAAACATTGGTAATTGATGTAGAATAAAAAATGATAAAATAAATATATTAAATAAATAACATTCAAAGGGAAAAGTATAAAGTTTAAATGAATCTTATAATGAACAATATTTGTAAAAAATAACTAATGATGTAACAACACTAAAGAGGTAAATACCTCAAAAGTTATTTCTCCTCCTTATCAAGACATTCCTAGAAGAAACTATTTGCCTTATTAAGGGAATTATCCTCAATTTAAAGCTCTTAATCAAAAACTCTACATAGAAGCACCTCTGAATTCAAATGTAAATGCTCTTGTAAACATTATTTTGGAAACAAAATAAATCTTTGGGTATGAATAAATTGAATAATAAATTGAAACAAAAAATTTTGATCTTCAAGAATTTGAGACAAAATAATATGGTGGTGACTCCACTAAAACATACTTGGAATATGATTTTGTCAAATAAAATTATGACGATATTTTTAGAGATACAAATAATCAATTGTTTTCTATCTTCACAAAAACCCAAAATTAAAAAAAAACAACAGACTAGAAAATAAGAAGAAACTCCAAAAGTCATACTTCCTCAAGGAACTACATCAATTTAAAAAACAAAAGGAAAAAACCTATGGTAAAAGTAAATGACCCTCCTCAAAAATCTATAGCTAATTATGTAAAAGTTATTCCTTCTACTAAAAATGATGCAAATGCATACCAATCCATTGAAAATACTTTCCCTGCTAGCTTACCAACTTTTGACATAATTGAAAATATAAATAAAATCAAAATGTTCCAAGTTTATTATCTAATATCAAACCCTAATCAATTAGGTAGGCTAGTATAATTTATCAAGGGTAAAAATCCTAACACAAAAACTAAAAATGTTAAAGGGATACTTGCAACTCCATGTTCTTCAAATCCTGTAAACTCTATGGCTATAATTATTTCCAAATCTAGTAAATTTGAGCCCTTTTATATATCCATTTTCCTCAAAGGATTAATAGTAATTAATTGTATTAATGTTAGTGAGTTTTTGATAATGTAATGCCTATTAAGGTTTCCCATGCTTTAGGTTTGACATGCACTAAGACTTTTAGTTGATTTTATTCCATGAAATAAAAATAGGTACCCTTTGATCAATTAAATCAAAGACACCAAAGTTTTGTTAGCCTCCTTTTCTAATAATGAATAAAAATGACTATTTTGGTAGTTGATATCCCACCTACATAAGACATCATACTAGGAAGAAGTTTATGTAAATAATTTGGTAGTGAAATCTAATTAGACTTATTTCATGCTATCACTGGTACAAAAAGAGCAATATATGATTAAAAAAATACTAAAAACTACATATAAATGACCAAACATGATCACATGACCATTAGTAGTTTATTGCCAGTCATTTATAACGTGACCAAATTAATGACTAAACCATTTTTAGTCATTTATTGGTTATTTTGATTGATTGATTTGGTAGTATATTTAGTCATTGATTATTGTAATCTAGTCACTTATTTAGTCATTTTTAGTCACTAATATATTTAGTAATTAATTTAGTCATCGATTATTGTTAATTGGTCACTTATTTAGTCATTTTTATTCACTTATTTATGTCCATTGGTAGTTTATTTAGTCATTAATTTTAATCATCATTTTGATAAATTTGGTAGTATATTTAGTCATTTTTATTCATGTTTATTTCATTCATCATCATTTTCCTATACTCCTCATCACATTTATTCTGAGTATTTTGACTTGAAGAAAATCAATATCACATGAGGCATCCTCAATCCTTTAAGGCATGTTCTCATATGACAAATAATGGTAAGCTCTTTCACATGTGAAATCATTAATCATCCTACATTTTAGTAAATATTGAGTGTGGGATTAAAAAACTTTTAGATTTTTTTATTCAATTTTTATTGTTAATCTTTGGTGGTGGTAATTCACTTTGGTCTGTGTCCTTTTTCAGCCATGTAATAATTCAGTGAAGCTTTAATAGTCATGAGAGGAGAAAGAGTCAGAACTAAGCCATTATCATGTGATGAAACCAAAGTGGTTTCTATGATTTGGAGTATATGTTATGAAGGTGTAATTTCTCATTTTATTGAATGTTTGAATGGATATGATGAGAACATCTCTATTCAGTTTGCTTCAAGCTAGAATGGTGATCGTAAATTTTAGGTTAGAGGTATAGTGTTTTTAGTTAGTGAGGATTTGATTAATAAGTCCATGGGTTTAAATTGTGAGGGTAGAAGATTGAAAAGACTCACCAAAGTTTGAGACCTAGAAGGGTTGAAAAAATTCTTCATTAAAGGAGAAGTGCCGATGAAATTGTAGGGAGGCTTTGATAGAGAGAGCTTGTTTAACCCTTATGATAAGGTATGCTTTACCATCATGAAATATTTTACCCTTGAAGGTTATTTTAAGTGATTTTATCATTACCATTTAACTCTTTTGAATCACTTTGATCACAAGATATTGGTTAAATTCTCCTTCTTCCTCCTGTCATCCCTAGAGATGTCTGTTAAAATCTATCAAAAATTCCTTGAAAAAAAACCTAGCTACATCCACCATTCTATTCCACCAAGGTATTATCTTTAGGCTTTATCACTTTCACCTTGTGTTGTGTCTCTTTAAGCCTTTAAAAGCATAGGTCTTAGATAGTTCCCATGACAATGACCTTGATGATCACATTCCCCTAAGTGTCAAATTTAGTTTTATGGGTCCTTATGGTTCCCTACCCTTTTCCAAGAACCTTGTTCCCCAATCTTCAAACCTATCCCCTATGTTTGAAATATTTTCCCCTCTCAAGTTGGGCTTTGGTTGTCCCTCCTTGATAGCTATGACTTCCAAATCCCCTAACACTTATAATTCTTTGGTTGTCAAAGGGTTGTGGGAGCTTACAAATAATGATTCCTTTTTTGGTAATAAAAAGAGGAAATCAATTGTTCAGATCAATTTTGAGAAGATCAATCAAGGAAAGAGTAAGAATAATAGTGGTGGGGGTAGAGCCTTAGAATTTGGCCAGTGACAAAGAACACCTAGAGGCCCAGGTGCAAGGTGAGGAGGTTGTGGAGGAAGGTTCTAGTTTTACATTTTAGAGTTGTATAGAAAGAAAGTCAATGAATATTAGGAGATCCAACATACTAGCAGGGGAAAAACAATTGTTGGTGAAAACTATGGATGATTCCTCTACCTCAGATCAGGGAGAGAAAGTAGGTAAATTAAAAGATAAAGCCAATCTTGATTAGTAATTAGAAGAGGGAACTAGTTATTTTGATGAGTTGAATTACTCCACTTATGATTCTGACATGGAGGATTTCATGGATACTAGTGAAGAGGAGAGCTAGATTGAAAGGGAGTTGAATGAAGTGAAGAAGGGTTTGTGCTCCCTTAAAAATAAATTGAAGGTGTTAACCACTATTTTCTTGAAAGGTGTCCACCATGCGGCTTCTTCCTTAATGATTTTGCAAGACCTCCCAGAAGAAGATAAAGATATAGAAGTAAAAATTTCTAGCATGGAGGACCTTCTCAAGTTCATAAAAGAAGATTGGAAAGATTTGATCAAAAACTAGTATTTTTGTTATGGTTAATCCCTAGTTTTTTTGTTGTTTCTTATTTTTATTTTGTTTGTCTACTATTTTTTGGCTGTTAGTGGCCTTTGTCATGTTTTTCTTCCCCTTGGGCTCTACACCTTCTTTGCAAACTTATAATATCAAAAGCATATAATCAATGTAATTGTAAATGCTCACTTCTTGAAAGAAGAATTTATAAAACCTTCAATATGTATTACAAATGATGATTACAGACACCCATTACACTATTTTACTTGTTACATTCTATATCTATGGGTATCTTTTCAACTTCCATTGGACGTATAAGTAGTAGTAGTATAGATATTTTAAATATATCTATCTAAAAAGTGCAAAGAAATGTCAAATTTTAGACTCTTATTTTAGATTTTTCACATACCATACTAATTAAGACTCTATTAACTTCTTCATTAATTTATAACTGACAAGAGTATGAAAAAAATTAAGTCATAATATTAAGTACAAGAAAGGTAATTCTAATTAGGTTGTAGATTGCTTAAGTCACCTCCAATTAAGTAATAAGAGTACCTTAATATAAGGCATAAGAAAAGTAGCTACAATTTATTATGTTGGAAACTAATTATGTCACCTCCAATTATATCACTAGCAATAGTCCTAGATTCATGTGGCCATGAGACTTTTAAATGGCCCATGTTATATGACAGTGATCCTTAATTTCATTCACAAACCACATAAAATGCATAAATATTATTTTTCTCAATATGTAGAGCATGACTATGATTAATCCATGAATATTTCTCATGAATAAACATTTATAGCATTAGGGAATATAGCTTACTCTAATTTGAAACTCAGGATGAATTAATAAATGTTTGGGTATTAGATACAGGTGCCACAAAACATATGAGATAATGATGAGACTTTAAAACATATGACATAAAATATAGAAAAACATAATCAATCATTCATTTTCACATAATGAAATAGCTATTAAGAAGACAAAATACTGAAATTTTATTGAGAAAAGGTGTTCTTATAGTAGATACAAGATATAAATATGTGTCTTTGCTTTGGAAAATGTGTTAATACAAAGTGTGTTTCTCAGTGTTGTGACTAATAAAACTAAGTTACAATGTTTTTTTTTGCTTTACAACTCCAAAATAGATAACAAACACTAAGAATATCCCTAAACATGAACACATTTAAACTATTACATAAAGCAGTGGGCCAAGCCATCTAATAACTAGTACATGATAAACATCAACTATGTCATTTTTTTTTCAAATATTTTAGTGGCCACCATGTGAAGGTCCCTTCTTTCTCTTTCAAATGGATAGATCCATATATTTTTTCTTCATAATCAAGGGGTATGTTACTTGTGACCTTTAAAATATTTACATTTGCATGTCTTGTTCCTTTCAATTTGACTCCATGTACAATAGATAGTGAGTGAATCTGCCCAATGCCCACAACAACACCATCAAATGGATCCAACACTTGGAATTTATCCCCTTATTTGAGTTTATCAATAAATGTCTACAAAAATTAAAATAAATACATAATATATTAAGATATAAAACATTTTAAGCATGAATAATGATAAAACATTAGGATATATAATTGACAACTATTATATTACCTCTACTAATTTAGCATAACTATGATGATTGTACTTCACATTCTTGTCTAGTTCATCATGATCACTATCAATATCAGTAGCTTTATTGACATCATGAAGGCATTTTTTTCTCCTGCTACTTTGATAAAATTTCTCTACATGTGGTTTAACCATCATGCAAAAAAATATACAAAGCCTTCAATAGTCAAGTAAAGAATGGAAGCTGTAAATTTGTCCAAAAAAACATTTTATAGATCACTCCAATAGTAAAGAAACTGGGTTGGATTCTCCTACGCATAGATTTAAATAATATAAATATTAAAAGGCATTTTTATACATAGTTTTCAAATAATAATAATAAATGAGATCAATAGAGCCTCTTACCTTAGTTGAATCCATGGAATTATGCTCATTCCATGTAGAAATTATAGGGTTAATAGAGGCAACCAACTGTGAAACTTGCTAAGTGAGACCAAATATGCAACTCATTACCTATTGGTACTTTTCATCTGAGTTGACATGATCTAGAGAGGATCCTAATGGGCATTTAATATATGTCTATGAAATCTCTATTGATGAACTAGATTTCCACTTCATCCTACTCGTAGATTTACTAGGTCGATCTAGTACTACCATATAACTGACAATATCTTATGCACCTGCTTCTCTATTAATATTTTCCACCTAAAATATAATGTCAATTTCAATATGTAATCAGTTTAATAAAAAATTGAAACAAATAACACAATGTAAATTCAACCAAAAAGTGATACACTTACTACAAGTTTGTTTATTTTGGCTTGTAACTCACCTCGGCCAAATGTATATCCAACCCTCACATTATCTCTTGATCTCTTTCCTCTATTACTCTTTGCCAAATATTCCTTGGAATGCATAATTTATTTCAATTCCTCCCACTATTTAGGAGATAGAGTGGAGTCTAACCTCTCTTTCCCCTCCATGATTATTTTTCTATAATTGTATCCAAAATTGTTCATCAAAATTCTCATCTTTTGCTTGTAATAATTTCTAGAGATTTTTCCACCAGTAGTATCAAAAGAATTTTCCATTTTTTGTATAAAATTTACCATAGTTCATGGATATTTCTCTAAAAAACTTGATTTTCAAAGATCCAAATGGGCTCTACATCTTACACCTAACTCAAAGGCCCACTTTGTAGCATTTGACCCAATGGGCTCACCATCTCTTGATACCTCAACCAAGAATGGCTTCTTTCCTTCTAATTTTATTTACTTTTCATTCCTCTCTATAGATCTATAAAAATATTGACTCAATATTTGTCTTTTCACAAATGTAGATGCATCTTCTATTAAACCACTATTAGTATTTCTAGCTAATCCACTAGTTTAATCAAAAGTTTTATAGAAATAGGTGCACTCTGAGGCATAGCAGATGCAAGCGATCTCTCTTCATGACTTTAATTAGCTAGAAATTCATGCTCCTTGGCCACATTAAGTATGGTATGAGTAGGTATATTAGTACTAGTCTCTAGATATTTCATTTCAAATACATCCTTTAATGTTGAATAAATAATCTGTAAATCTATTGTTCCTTTACTCTAATTTTTTTCAATAATCTCTCTTAGACTTTGTGCTAAGAGATCATCATGAAGTTGCACATCACTATGTGCTATATTACACTACACATCACCATGTGTTATATCAGGCCACACATCACCATGTGCTATATCAGGCTACACATCATCATATGCTATATCAAGTTGTACATCATCACAACTATTGTTTACACCAATTGCATTTGTTGAATCACAAATGCATTGGCTTCTATGAGATGGTGACACTGTAACTTTTATTTCCTTTTCTTTTTTCTCCACATTTTTTGCACTCTTTTTCTTACCTATAAAAAATGTATATATCACATTATGTCTTATATACATAAATATATTGCCTATAAAATTTCATTAAACACTATTAAACAAATAATATACAACTTAGTGGATTTACAACTTGCATGTTTGTCAAACCAAGACACAATAAATATTCATTATTCTTGGCCACTTTTTTTGTATGAAATCACTCATAATTTGTCAAGGAAATTTCATCATTATGATCACTATCATCAACTAATTTATGCCTTATAGTCCTTTTCCTCATTTTTTAAAGTCCAAATAAATAATAATGTATAAATCAACAACTTGAATCAGTAAAACTTTATTGATTTCATAAGTTGATAACTGTTGACTTTCTAATTGTTGGATGGTGGAGTCTAATATTATTTTAATGCCCAATTACCAATAGGGGGGTGTGGGGGGGGAGCAACGTTCCCCCACTAGGGTCATCAGGGCGATAACCTATTTTGGAGCCCCCCTGGAGGGGGCTTAGGGGTAGCACTCCCAAAGTAATTTTTTTTTTAAAAATGCACTATAAAATATTATAATTTCATAGTAAATCTGAATCGTTCACTATTAGGTTGTAGATCTAATGGTAGAAATCATGTTTATATATTTTTTCCCTGATATGTAACCCTCCTTTGATATGAGGGCATTGTGATGACGGCAACATGTTGTATGTGAGTGGAGAGGATATTGTAGTGGTTGTATTATAGGGGTTTTCCCTTCATTTTTTGGATTGAATAATAGAAAGGACTAGCTATTTTTGTGTGGACGTAGCCCATATTAGGTGAACCACATTAAATCTATGTCTCTATTCTATTGTATTTTTTGAATTTCAATTATGTATTTATTTCATTATTATTTATCTAAATTATATATTACTAACACCAATACACTAATAAATTCAAATGGAAACTTAAAAAATAATTTAGTTTAAATATTAAAAATAATTTGTAGTTAAAAACCAATAAGATGTTTACAATACAGGTATCAGACAATCAATATGACTATCCCTTGTTTCAACTAGATATTGACACTTATGAATCTTGATCACTCTTGTCTGCATCTACTTGATTTTATTCCTCATCCTTATTTATGACATGTAATACATTATCTCTCCCAATCTCTTCTTTGGTAATTAAAATTTCTTCTTCAAACACTCCATCATCATCTTCATCCACTTCTTTGAATCTTTCTTATAAATTAACATATTGCTCTTCAGGCATTATATTGACAACTTTCATGAATTTTAATTTACAACAAGACTCTATTTAAATAACATACAATCATCTTTGGCTTCTTACATCATTAATTATAAATGATTGGTTCATTTGAAGAGGGGAAATATATAACTCATCTGTCTCTAATAAAAATTGTCATGTATTTGTGCATACAAATCCATACTCATAAAATTATACTGTGAATGGTCAAATCCACTTACATTTTAATAATATAGGACTATTTTAACCAAAATCCAATTGAATAATTTCTTAGATGAATCCAACATAAAATTTCTTCTCAGTTTCCTGAAAAAATTTAGCACTAACAACACAATCACAATTTGTCTTTCCTCTATCTTTTTCTTCCACTCTTAAATGACTACCATAGGCCCACATTCCATTAAAGTGTATAGCCGATAAATGTAGAGATTGTGAAAACTCAATTTACTCCATTTTTATATCTTGACCTTCTTTTTTTGCATCATGGACTACATTAGCAATCCATTCTTCAAATTTTGGAAAAGAATCACCTCCAATCAAATTATGAAGTCTATGATTTTGAGGTCGATGTTACATCTAATATTGATTCTCTTCTTCATATTTTATACATAAAATATTAATGTAAAAATATTAAGATTAATAATAAAAATGTGTAAATAGATTTAAGTGAATAAACTATTATGTAGATTTTTCTTACCTATGCCATTTATTAAATGAACATGTGTTTTGAAGAATATAGGCATGTATCACACTTCTTTCTTGATGAGATAGCTTGAAGTGACATCCATTGCCTTCTAATACTTCACCTACAACTCTCTCATCTTCGTCATAATCCCATACATGTTGATTGACATTTTAAAAATCCTTCATATATTCTATGCAAAATCCCATGGCCCCTTGCATTGAACATCTCTCAAGCATGCTTCCTTCCAATTTTATCCTAGTATGAACAATTTTTTTCAAAACCTTCATATATCGTTAATTAGGATACATCCATCTCATTCTTATTGGGCCACAGTGCTCTAGTTCATATTTTAGATGTATCAAAATATGCATGGAAACGTTAAATATTGTTTATGGAAATTCCCATTCCAATAGAAAAAGGACTTAAATAACCTCCTCCTTCAAACTATCAAAGTTCAAAGGATCTAATACATGTAAACTCATTCTCTTTAATATTAGGCCCAACCTTATAATTTCCAATCTTGGCCCCTTTTTCAAACTTGATATATTTACCATAATAGGTAAAATATTCTTGATTATGACATGATAGTCATGGGTATTGAGGCCTCTTAAGATATTAATGTTAGTTTGGCTTATAATACTACTACTACTTACATATCTAGTGGGAAAGCGAGTTTGAGACATCAACTATAATAATTGTGCACGTTGTTCCTTTCTCCAGACATAAGGAGTACTAGGTTTTCTATATTTTTCATCATCACATTTTTCAACCCAAACATTTCAATGAATCTTTAGTTGTCAAAAGTCTTCACGTGATGAAATAGTATCAAAAACACCAAAAAGAATTTCTATAATAACATAGGCTATATTTTTATCAGTATGTATAAAGTCAATAGTATGCATATTGGTTATATCCTTAAAGTATGGAAACTTATAGAATATGCACAACCATTTTACACTACTTTCATTACATGGATCATATATACTACCAACAATCCCATCATTTTCAATTAATTACATTCTTTTTTGTCCATTCTCAACAATATAATCACCAGTTATTAGCAATGGTGCTTCACGTTTCTCTTCTTGACCATTGAAATGTGTTTTTTGTTGAAGATATGGATGATCCATTTTAAGGTAACTACGATGTCCATAATAAATACACTTATGTAAACTTCTTGAGTGCCTCACAAAATATTTAAAGTTGAAAGTAGGACATATATGGTATCCATGAACATTGAGACCAGACAATGTGCCACATGAAGGAAAATCATGAATCATAAACAATCAAGAAGCTCTTAAAGTGAATTTTATTAAATGACCATCACTTCCATAATTCCATGAGCTCATCATATAATGGCTTTAGATAAGCATCGATTGTCTCTGAAGTCACACTTTTCCTTCCTAGTATAATCAATGATAGCATTAAGAATAATGGTTTAGTTGCTAACCATGGAGGCATGTTATAATTTATTAAAACACTGGCCAAGTTGACCATTTAGTACTTTGATCTGAGAATGGGTTCACCCCATCTAAATCCAAACCCAACTTTATATTATGAGGATCATGAGAAAAATCAAGCCATCTATTATCAAATTTCATCCATGTCTTAGAATCATGCACATGTCATTGATTTCCATTAGTGCTCTTATTTTGGGCATGCCATTACATAAGTTTAGCAATGTCTCTACACCTATACATTCAGAGTAATCATGGGATTATCAAAAAGTGGTGAAGAACCTTTCTAAGAACCATAACTAATTTCAACCCTTGTCTATACCTCACTTCATGATATCTTAGACATTCACTCTCACTTGCTAGATTATTATGAAATAATACACAACCATTCACACATGTGTGGATGTTTTCATATCCTAAGACTATCTTAGTGATTTTATTTTTACATTGACTTTATTTTGTTGGAAATGTGGATTCAAGTGGTAAAAACAAGCTTAATAATGCCAATAACTGATCTACACTCTCATTTGTCCAACCAAATACCACTTTCAAGTTAAATTTGAAGGATTGTTGTCAAACAACTTAACTTGAAATTATCATACACATGATTTAAAGCATCCTCTATCAACTTGGCCCAATCATTGTTTAGACCCTCATTCAACATTCTATCAACTTCAAACCCTTTGTCTAGCATTGTTTCCCCTTCATCTATGTTTGGTGCCACTTCATCTATGGTTGTTGCCTCTTAATCTCTCACACTCTAAAATTATATCATATCTTCATAATAATTGTAATCCCAAGGGTTTCTACCACTATGCCCATATATTATCATATGTCGATAAATCAGATATCTTTTTCTCACCTTTCCACCAAGATAAGCATTACATGAACATGGATATTTATCTATGTCCCTCTCATCAGCTACTCTCTCATAAAATGCATGGTATTGATCTGTAGTCAACCTTCAATGTTGATCCATCTATAATGTTCTACACATAGAAACAAAAATCTTTTGGGAAAAAAATTGGCAAACCAAAAGTTCAATATTTTTTGAAAATATCAAGAAAAAATTAGATTTAAAAAAATCTAAAAAATTGTAGACTAAGAGACAAAACTATTTTTTTAAATTAAAAGGTATTTCCATAGCAATATATTTATAGAGAGAAAATAAAATAGAGATTTTAACTAATGAATTGTAAAAAATAGATTTTTTTAGTTTATATTCAAATTGCCAATAGGATTACTTCACATTGCATAACTAATAACTAGATGTTGATAGATGATAAAATTTCAATTACATTATAGTTTTTACAAAGTCAACCTAAGAAATTATGCAATTACTTCACATTGCATGACTAATAACTAGGAGCAACTACCAATTACATTTGCTTGTCATGGCTTTCCATGAGACCACATTTCTTTGAGGCATTTTTTCAAATAGTTCACTGCCTTGTCTATACTACCACATTTTTCATACATGCCTACCAAAGCATTTTATCAAACAGTTCACTACCTTGTTTATATGGCTAAAATCCTAAAATAAGTGATTTTGAACAAGCTATGGTTGCTTGAAAAAAATCTATCAAAGAATAATATCAAGCAATAGCATAGACAGGGCAGTGAACTGGTTGAAAAAATACCTCAAAGAAATGTGATCTCATGGTGAGGGAATGCCATGACAATCCATAATAATTCACTTATCATGGAATTATGTCACCTTAAGACCACATTTATTTGAGTTAATTTTTACAAAATTCATAAAATTCATCCTAGGAGTCCATATTCCTTTTACAATTATTCCAGGAGTAATTTATAAGCATCCTACATCATGTTCATGTGTTAGACATTTGTATTTTGATCATTGATGTATTTTTTATCTCTTATAGTAGCCCCATAGTACACTCAAATAGATTTGGTGGGTATGTGGGAATGAAAGGACGTGAAAATATAGTTACCACTTCCCCATAGCATGCAAGAACTTCACTTGTGGTGTTACGATATACAAAGATGGGTTACCATGGCCCCATGATATTTTAGAGAAGGTCTTGCAGGCTAATAGTAAGTGTTAATACTTATATAAAGTATGTATCACACTCCCACCACTATTAAATCCAATACTTATAGTGATATGGTAAATAGTAAAGGATCTCACGATCTTATAATGGTCAAATCAAAGGTTGGTGGTAATGTAATATGAGGTATAAGGGGTAACATGTATCCCACCATCCTACCATTCATAATATATGAGTCACATATTCTGTTATTTAAATATTCTCATCAATTTTATTATTATATCACATAATGTCTCACTATTAAAGGGTTAGTCAATGGACATTAGCCACCCAAACCCTAATATACCTAGTTAGAGATAGTAACTCTCTAGAATCCATACTCTAATTTTTTTTTTACACTCTAGGTCAAAAATTTAACTATAGAAGGTACATATGAATTAAAATGAATGAATTCTCTACTTGAGAACCCTATTAAGAGCATTTTAACACATACCAAACCCCCATGATAGTTCAAAGGTGGTCTTGTAAGCTAGCGATAAGTGGTAATAGTTATATAAAGTATGTCTTGTGCTCCTTTCACAGTTAATCTAATACTTGTGATGATACAATAAATAGTAAAGGGATGCCAAAGGATCCCATGGTCCCAAAATAGTCAGATCAAAGGTTAGAGGTAACATGGTATGATATATAAGGGGTAATGTTTATCCCACCATCTTATAATGATGTTTATCAAGGCTTTTAGGGTGGGAATAAGTGGTGAAAGATGAGATATAACTATCTAAAAGCTCCTATCATCCTTATGATAGATGTAAATAGGTCTTGAAATGATGTGGTAGAGTATTAAATGCTAAAATGACTATATCACTACCCCGTAGTGGTTATCATTGATGCCCATGATTGAAGTACCTACCCAACCATTGGATTAGACCAAATCAATGGTCTATATTTAAAAGACTTGAATGCTGAGATTTGTCAATTTTATGGCACAACCTAGAGTTATGGCAAAATGTTCAACTTCATAATAGAATAAAATTTGGAATTTATATATATTTCATCATTCAAGTAAATTTAATGGTGATTGTAGATGGTGAATTCAAGCTCTATGTGTGCACTTTAGCCATCTTCCAACTGGGTAAGTCTACCTCATCAATCTCTTCATAAAGGTTGGTATTTAGTTTATGCTTTGTTTTAAACTAGTTTGGTAGAGCAAATGACTATCAAAACCCTAGTTCAAACTATGACACCTAAGAAAGCTGAGTCTACAAGTAAGAGCATTGAACTCCCTATTCCTAAGAAGTGGCCCCTTCAATAGTCACTATTGGACATTTTTCAAATTCAATTGACAAAGGGTATAAGAAACTATTTTAGGATGTAGTAGAGGGGTGTTGGGATGCTAGAGTCCATATCTCAGGATGGAACCTTTTTTGGTATTTTTTTGAAAAGAAAGATGGATAAGGACTGATTACAAACCCATGGAATTTGAATTTGGCTAAGCTTGTGGTGCCAAATGTATTCATTGATGTGGATTTGATCAAGATATTAGCACAACACTATCATCTAGCCACCAAAACTATTATGTTACCAAATGGATCATCATTAGTGATTATGTATATAAATGTAATAATTGATTGTTTCATGCTCAACAAGCAAACCCTCAAAAATTTTGACTTGAAGAAGTGTGAACAGGAATATACCTATTTGAGAAATACACATAGGAGTGATAAGTTGCCCATGTACATGAGGAACGGGGTCAATAATATAAATATTTCAATCCCAACCACTGTAGTTGAGGCTTTTCCTATTGATGACTTTGTTGTGTATTTCAAAATGACATATTTTTATTTATGTCAAGTGCTAGGAATTGATGCCCAAGATATAATGCCAGTTGGCATGATGATGATGGCCATGAGAATATAGAACCCAAAGGTTAATGTTGAGTATGATTTTGCATCATTTATTGACCAAACATCACATGACCTT
The DNA here is from genome assembly GCA_037957365.1 of Torreya grandis. NCBI lineage: Eukaryota > Viridiplantae > Streptophyta > Pinopsida > Cupressales > Taxaceae > Torreya > Torreya grandis. Next base: position 408,571 of record JARHVA010003351.1, on the reverse strand, counting down.
TTTTTTAAATAAGTGAGAACAAGACACCTATGGATTTCAAATATTATTTTTTGTTGTGTCATTTAATTTTGTATCAGAATAGAAGAAATTGGCCCACAAGGATGGACTTGAGCATGATTGATCAAAAGGGATAGAGATTGCCTACATAGTACTAGCTTTACAAATATGACACTCATTGTCAAAACAATAACTATGCTATATTCCATGATGGTTTCATAGTAATAATAATGAATTCCCTTGGTAGCCTTTTTCCTAGATTAACCAAAGAGGTTAGATAAATGTTGAGGCCTCTTGCTCATAGGCCAAAATATGGTCACAAACATAAATTTTTTATTAGTATTTCTTTCCTAACCATACTATAATCAGAGTATATGGGTTTACTCATCCACCCCATGTGTTTCCAAAATTTGTGCCAAATAGAGTTGATTTTCTTAAATTCATGTGGCAGATGCTCTAAATGGAGAAAGATGTGATGAAAAATTAAAAGAAGGGTACATTTCTTCTAGATTTCACTAAGTTTGGTGAATGGTACATTGGTGAAAATACCTTGGAGGAGTTGAAAGCCTATTTAAAGGCTAAATATTCTTTGAAATCAAAGATAAAAAGGGTTTGTGATCCAGAGGGTCATATGAACTTTGTTAGACATGTCATCCTTACCAGGATGGGGATATCCCATCAAATCAATTTTGATGAGGATGTGATCAGAAATTGTGTCACTTTTAAGGAGGTATATAATAAGAAAATAAAATGGGAATTTTTGAAGAATATTGAGGATGACAAAAGAAAACAAAACCCTAATTTTTTAGGATTTTTTGTTGAAGAGAAGGACCATTTGAAAATAATAGATTTTATAATTGATAATTTTGAAAAAATATATGGCAAGTCTAAAAAGTAGCCTATAATGGATACCAACCTCCCTATAAAAAATCCAACATGAGTTTTGATTTAAGAACCTAGTCCAGATGTAATGTCAGTATAGGATCCAATTGTTCCTAGTTCACCACCTATCAAAAGGTAAAATATTGATGATCTTTCTCCATTGGTTCCATATGAAATGAATGAAGGAGTTGGTGACTATGAGGAGGTGTCCAATATTTTGAGGCATATGGGAGAGGAAAAAGAATTTGATCAACCCCTTGTTTGTCAAGAAATAGAAGCACATAAACAAGAAACAAGAATGGATGAATAGGCACAAGGTGAGCCTAAACTACAAGATGAAAGGGTTGTAGCTTATATAAGGTTCATTGAGGATGATGAGTTAATCAATACCCAAAAATTGAAATATTTTTGGCTCAAATGAAGATGAAATAATTTGAATAAAATGTGGAAATAAATAAAATGGGTGATGATGAATCTTAGCATGATCAAATTGTGATACAAACTTTCAAGGATTTGAAAATTGATGAAATAAATTTTAGCCTTGATGATTCTAGAAAAATGGTTTTGAAGAGTAATATGATGATCATCCCTAGTCTTGAGTTGAATAAAATGGTTTTTATATACCAAGTGAGAAATCAGGATGACCCCATGATGGTTTTTGAGTTTGATTATGAGGAAGGTGTTAGTGGTTGTGGGTTTAACCCAAAGACAGAAACTCTAGCATTATGGGATAGACAGAAGAATACCAACATGACAATATTATTTGATGTAGTCTAAGAGTTGAGGGGAATATTTGTGGTGAAACATTTTTAGGATACATTAGTGCTTAAAGCTACCACCATTACTGTGCACTCTACAATGTTCACATAAGCTGCTATCAAGAAAATGGAGCAAAGATTGCTTGACTATGAAAAAAATAAAATTGAGATGAATGACGATGTGAATACATTGTTCTTATAAAATTTCAAAGTAAATAAAATTTTGAAGGGTGGTGATTCTCAAATCCAAGAAATTTTTCCATACCAAGACCCTATGCCACAAATAACTAGTGATAGTACCGTCATATTTGATCAATTGAATGCATTGAATTTGAAGTTGGAGAAAGAAATTAAAGATTTGAAAAAACAAAATGAGAAGACAAAGGATGAGGCCAAATTGAAAATCCTTGAGGTGTTTGAGAAGATTTAAGAATACAGAGTAAAATTGGTTATTGACAAGTTGAGAGATGTGCATGAATTCTATTCTTCCTTGTCTCAGGCCATTGATTAGTTGAAGGTCAATCTTTCTATATTAGATCCAATATACAAGAAATTTCAACCTACACACCATACATTTCTAACCTTTTGGAAAGTTATACAAAGATATCTAGGTGTTTTGGCCTCACTTAAGCCAACAAAAAAGATAGTGAAAATTATCTTGGATGAATTTTAGTATGTGAATGGTGAGAGGCATAAAATGTAGGAAAAGATTGATTATTTTTATACCTTCAAACACCAGGTTATTCCTTCCATTTTGACAAAGGATAAAAATATCAAAGGTTTTGATGCACGAAAAAGTGAATATGGTCAAACAGTTTCTCAAGTCATTAATTGCTTGAAAAAATATCAAAACATAAATATTCTTAGTTTTAATGTCATTTTGGATAGAGTAATTGCTCTAGATGTTGGATATGCAAAGTTCATCATTGATGTCAAAGTGCCGATAGACCAAAGATGGAAAGATCACTAGGATAACCTAATCCAGATCTAAGAATATAAATGGTCTAGTGATTTCATAGCGTAGCAATGGGAGAATCAGTATTTGAAAATTGAAGAATAAGTAAGCAAAGTATGTAGAGGAGTAATGATCATAAAGATAGCATCAAAATGGCACCAACAAATCTTGAACATCCTCCTATTTTATCTTTTTCTTATTTTTATGCTTTCCAATATGTATTCAAAATATATTTGGTGGTCTTTTTAAGACTTGTCAAAAAGTATATGTTGTAATAGGTTATATTAAGGGGTGGGTATATAAAAAGTTATTTCTTAGAATGTGAAAGGTCTGAAGCTCTTAGATTTCTTCATCCCTATAAGAAGTAAACCAATACCTTAGGAAAGATCTCTAGGAATTTGTAGCTTCTCTAAGGAGAAATTTTTGGAATAAATATAAAACCCGTAGAGTTTTTTGTAATAGAAAGACTTTTTAATCAATACTAAGAATGTTTGTAATAGAATGGAAAAAATATAAACTTCCCATTTGTAATATTTTTTTAAATCAATACTAATGAAAAAAAATCCCCTAAACCCAAAACTACTTGTATAGTTCTTCAATTGCCTATGTAACTACTATAAGTTGTAAATTAGAAAGCTATAGATTTTATGTTTAATGTAATGGGGGTTTTGAATTACCTCTGATTTCACTATAGAGGGCATCCTCAAATCTGAATTCACTACAGAAGGCCTCACTACCTTCAAATTCTTTATAGAAAATTTTAAATTCCTTGCTTGCCTTTTCAAAAGTCTCCAGGTCCTCTCCAAAAAAGCTTTATCACTCATGCAAGTCACTACTATAACCTAAAACAACTTAGTGCCAGGCTAATTACCAACTAGCGAAATGAGGAATTATTCAATGAATACACTCTTGCTAATTTTTTTCAAAGTTTCATCTAATTTGTATTTACATAACTATTTAGTCATATTTATTTGTATGATTAAAAAAAAATTTAATCAATGACCAAATTAGTCTTTTATTTACTCATTTATAGTTTAGTTGAAAAAAATTAGTATAATTTAGAGTTTTTTAGTTATTGTGACTAAATGTTTTAGTCATGTAGTCATTTATTTGCCAAATTCTACTAGTGTATGATTACAATCAAAAGGGTTAAGAAACACATGGAGCCTAATCTAAAAACTAAATACACAATGCATAAAGTAGATGACCCTAGATATCCATTCTGTATTAAGATGCACTAATAGGTAATTGTCTACTGATGTCAAAAGAAGAGTTGGACCTATCTAAAGTAATAAAAATGGTCCTAAGTATATTTGGACACTCAAATTTGATGTTAGTTGCTTATCAATCAGTGAAGGTGTATGAATCATTCCCATGTATCCGAATAATGAAATCTTCCCTTATTCATAAAAACTACACATTGATATAAGGGTTGGGGAGTATAGTTGGTTGGTCAGGTATTTCTGTTGCAGCTCTGCCAGTCAAGTGTTTGAGTCCCCCTGGCCCTGTGGTACTGGTATTAGTCATGTCTAGCCAGCGGTGCCGGTCACATTAAAAAGTTTACCCGGCTTTAATAATACTGGAAAAACTACACATTGAGGGAACAAAAAATTCTACCAAACATGAAGCTTTGCTGCTCAACTTGTAAGTTGTCAAAAAAATGGGGATAAAAAATCTAAATTTTTTGAGAGATATAGAATTGGTTGTAATGTAGATCAAAGGACAATGTCAGGTAAAAATATGATCACCTAAATCATAGCCAAAATAAAGTATGGAACTATATAGAAGCCTTTAAATCCTTTTCCCTAACAACCATATGAAGAGAAGGAAATGTAAAGTTAGATGCACTTGCAACATTTGTTTCTCTAATAATTCCACACTCAGATATCATAAAGGAAAAATACATTATTGAACTTGTGTATAGGCCTAGTGTGTCAGACAACTTAGATAGTTAGAAACTTTTCAATAACAATCAACATATAATACTTCTATTGAAAAAGCTGATATTTTTATAAATCCATACATTGAAATAATTGAATCAACATACAAAGAATCCTTAGCACAAATTGAGAAAGAATAAATCATTAAATAACATGATGAATAAGGAGTAATTAAACTCAAAGGTAACCAAATTTATAAGGGTTTAGTCTCTCTTAAAGAATTTTTTGATAAACATGATAGATGTATCAAAAATAAAATGCATAAATACTCTCTTAATATAGTCAATTATGAAAAAGTAAACATTGGATTTGTAAAAAAACCAAGACTAGTAAATATTGGGAAGTGTTTCTCACTTAAAGAATGGATAAAATTTATCCCACTTCTTTGAAAATAGATTTATATTATTTCATATTAGTGTATCGATCTCAAGTCTTTCTAACCGAAGGAAATGAAACATATGATGCCTCTCAATAATCATGCTAAGACTTTTAAGTAGAAACAAAGATAACACAATCCTAAGATAACTAGAAGCATTTTTGAATAAATATAGAAAATTATAAATACATGGATCATTTTTTCCATTCATCATTTGAAATGAGTAGTGAATATAGTGATATTTTGTAATAAAAATGGATAAATCAAGATATACATTAACTTTTGTAATATGAATATATCATCCCTAAAAGACAACTATCCATTTCCAATCATGGATTAGGTTATTTAAAAATTTATAGGTTCATAAATGCTTTTCATGATAGATGGTTTCTTAGGATATAATTAGATAAAAGTCACTAAATAATATCAACACAAGACTACCTTCACAACTCCACAAGGTAAATTTGCATATCCAAGAATTTTATTTAGTTTCATATATTTAAGAGTGACATTTCAAATGGATATGTATCTCACATTCAAATATCTGAAGAATAAAATAATCATGGTTTACTTGGATGATTTTACAGTTTTCTCATAAAAGATAAAAGACCTTTAGGAACATTTAGAATAAGTATTTGAGAAATGTCATCTTCATGGTATTTCTCTCAACCCCAAAAAATATATCTTTAGAGTGACTAAAGGAAAGCTTCTTAGACATGTTGTCTATAAAGAAGGAATCAAAATTAACCAGGAAAGAGTAAAAACAATTCATAAATTATCTTTTCCAACCAACAAACTTGAAGTACATTCATTTTTTGGTAAAGTGTATTTTATAAGAAAATTTGTACATAATTTTAGATAACTTATTAGGCACATTGTTGAGATGATGAAAGGAAAACCCTTATTCAAATGGAATAATAAAGGAAAATAAGTTTTTGAAAAAATAAAGGATACCATTTCACATGCACCTACTTTAGTTTATCCAAAATTCATTTTTCATCATTTATTGTTATTATTTATATCACACCCTTTCAACCATTCTGATTCAAAATAATTATGGAGGGATCAAGTCACCAATTACGTTCATGAGTTGTGGTCTCAAGGATTATGTGTTGAAATATTCTCTAAAATAAAAACAAGCATATGTTATTTTAAAGTTTATCAAAAAATTTAGGTACTATACTCTTCATTCACATGATATTGTGATGGTACCTAATAAAAAACTAAATTCTATATTGACTCAATAGGAAACACGTTCAAAAAGAGGTAACTAAAACACTAAGGTTTAGGAGTATGATCTTGAGATCAGGCACACTAAATTTGTCTAAGGTAAAGGTTATGTCAACTCATGAAAAAACATAATGATACTCAAATTTTTCATAATTTAATAGAAAAATGTAGAATAATCACCTTTAGTGATTTTTGTGCACTCTAAAAGTGAATGGTTTTTAGGCATTTTAATTTTATGGACATATGGTGAGTGCTAACCAAATCTATATGCTAAATAATGGATATCAATCAAATTGAAATCTTATAGGTAAAGGGGGATTAAATTCATTGGAATAATGAATCCTCATTCAAGTTTTATTCATACTCATTTTATTATAGGTACATAGTACTTTACCAAGTGGGTACAAGCAATCTTTTTTAAGCAAACAACTTTAGAGGTAGTGTACAACTTCATCAAAGAGATTATTCTAGTAAGATATGGTGTCTCACAAAAAAATGTGTCAAAAAATGCATCTAATTTTTCTTATTTTCAATTAGTTATATTTTTTATATGAAATTTATTTATCTCATTCTTCTGATTATTACCCATAAGGAAACTATCAAACAAAATCTAGTAATAAGAATCTTGTTACTGTAATTCAAAAAAATTTGGCATAAAAAAAAAATGATGCATTGTGGGTAGATTGTATCACTCCTAAGAAATATATTATAATGTTTCCATTCCAATTTTTTTATGGAATTGATGCAACAATTCCTATGATGATTGAATTTCCATCATTAAAATTGGCAAGAACAATCAAAAATCAAAATTTTAATAGTACACTAGATAAGTGGATTATGTATCTAAAAACCTTGAAGAATAATGGACACATATTATTGATAAGAATTGTAGAACACCAATCTTAGGTTAAAATTCTCTTTGAAAAAAATACAAATAAAAGAGATTTTCAAGTAGGATATCCTATACTCCTATGGGGTAAATTAAGATAACTAAAGGGAAGTCACGAGAAATTTGATTCCTTGTGGATGGGCCCATTCAAAATCATGCACTTATGTAGAGATAATATCTTTTATATTACATATCAAGATGATACACATCTACCTTTTCCCTATAGTGGTTAATATATCACTATTTAAGTGAAATTAGGTTGAACCCTACATGTAAATAGGTGAATCTAGGATTTTGGTCATGTTTCTTCTTATTTGTCTCTTTTTGGTTGTGTCATCTTGTGTTGCTTATATTTACTTATTTTTTGTCTTGTTTCATCTTATTTTTGTGTTGTAAAAAATATTATATAGTTTTTCTGAAAGCCTAAAATGACTCAGTTACCCAATGAATAAAACACTTATTTACCAAACTAGTCTAAAGTTCTCCCTTCATATCTTATAGTTATAAGTTCCCTAGTCTGAGATAGTTATTATACTAAAAATTGAAGACATGTGAAATTTTGGTCCCTTAAGTTAATTTGATCATAATAAATCAATTTTGGTCTAGTTAGTTTTCATAAATGTGTTAAAATTTAAGCATTTTTTTTGAAAAAAATCCTAAGTGTTTGAAGGATCTTAAAAAATTAAAAGAATCAAAGTCTTTTTAAACCTTGTCAAGTTTTGGGTACCTATCAAACTTGGAATTTTGAATCTTATCAAACATCATGGTGGCATCTAAGACCTTATGTTTCATATGTCAATTTATCAACTTGAGTTGAACATGCATTATAAGTCTAACCCCTACCTAGCACATTATGAAACCATGAGTCATGTTTTTCATCTCTTGAGTTTTTAAACCCCTCTTTACACCCTTGTGGATCTTGACAAATGCATAAACACCCTCAAAATATTACCATTAAGTAGGTAGTTACCTACATGTTTAAATTTTTTGGCCTCAAAATATTTCATTCCCTATTGATCATTTATCTTTCATCCCACCACTCTCTACACTTCGTTCTCATGCAATCCTTACCATTGATTTCATTTTTATCCCTATAGGTGTTATTTTTAGCTTGTTCATGGTTTTTACACTGAAATTGATATGGTTTTACTTTGTGACTTCATCTAAACAAAATCAATAAAAATCCAACAAAGTATCATTTGTCATAAAATTTATTGTCTTGCTTGGCATAGGTCAACTCTAAACATTGGTCATATTTTTGAATTAAGTTCACAATGTTGAGGGTTTCAAGGCCTTCACTACCAAAAGTGGATATATAGACTTTGTGTTTCACTCATTAGAGATCCAATTCTCATTTAGATAGTTTTCAGATCTCAATCTTTGTTAAAAAATCCAAGAGAACCTAAGGCTTTCTAAAACACTAATTAGATTTTGAAAATTACATTGAAAAGCATTAGAACTTGAGACATACTAAACAAATAGCATATTTCTACCTCCTATAAGACATACATTAGACATTTGCCAATTTTTATACACCCCTCAAACTTTTTACACTTGCCTAACACATCTTTGGAACCTACCCTCTACTAAAACACAACTAAAATTTTGAATTTTTATTGAGCAAGTTCTAAGGATCCATTATTCTTCTAGAAAGGATTACCTCATCAAATGTCTATGTTAGAGATTCAAAAAAACAAAAAGAACACAAACATGAAGTATCCATTTCAAAGGGTTGTTCCCACTTTAAATATAGATTCAAACATCAACAATATCACAGATACAGACTTGGGGCATGTGGATCTCCAATTTTTTTAAAAATGATCAATTTAGTTTAAAAATTATATTGGGGTCAAAGCATTCACGATAGTGTCCTGGTCCAAGCTATAGCTTTTTCAATGTTAGTATAATATCCATAGTTGGTGTTGACTATGGAAAAATACTATGACCAAGAAAAAAGAGAAGTAAAAACCTTAAAAATAGAATATGTTATGTGCATCTATCCATAATTCATTAATGACATGCTCAAATTATATAATAGGATTAAAAAACAAGGTATTCCATACTTTAGTAGAGAAAACACAAAATAAGCATAAATAACTAACATGTTAAGCCTACTCCCTCTAGGGGTGGTGTTAATGATATCAAGGAAATAATTATGAAAGTAAGATAAACAATGCCTTTCAAGTAGTGAATCTCCTTTAAAAATGGTCAATAAGCATCCTTATGACCAGAATTGGTGATTCAAATCTTCATCAATATGATGTAGCATGCACCTCCATCATCTCTTATCTCACCAATGGATTTAGATCCTAGATTTATCAATTTGGGGGATAAGTAACACTGTCTCTAGAAATATTCTTGTATAATAATAATACTTAATTAAATCCTATTTGAAGGTATTTTTTCATAATAAGTTTACACAATTCAAGATAATTTAAAGTCTTGGCTCACTTATTTATAGCTTTTGTAAAATGTTCAAAATCGACCATGATCGTCCATCTTGAGATCAAGATGTGTGGCCATGGATTGATTCAATCTTAGAGGGATAAGGAATAAATATGGTCATTAATATTTGGGAAAATAGAGCATTGATGAGGCATGGGAGAGCCTAATCCTAATATTTCCCTCCATGAATGCCTTATGGATGACACCCCTATGGCGATGTCATGGGATGATGTAAAATTAAAAAATAAATTTCTAATAAATAGATATTCAAAAACTTTGATGGATTTCCTCTTAAGCTCCTAATTTGGTTTAGATTTTCTTAAGTAACTTTAATTAGTTTTTTGTAATTCTTTGGAAATGTTTTGTATGTTTAATCAACCTAGTTAGAAATGTCATTTTACTAAGTCATAATTTAACTAGAGTATAATTAGAAGAATATGTAAGTTGCTTACAAGGTAATACCCTAGTTAAGGTATTATATATGTGAATTAACACATGCACATGATGTGTGTAGTCGAATTAGAAGATTTTAGTGGTTTAGGATGTCATTTTGCATGGTCACAATTTGACTCAAAGTAAATTAAGAAAAAATAAAGATTATATAAAATGCCTTGCCCTAATCAGGAATCAATAGATAAGAATTGGCACATGTATGTGATGTGTGTAGATGATTTTGAGCATTTTAGTGATTTTAGTCCATATTATGCATTGTTGCAGAATATCATTTAGATTTACAATTTTGGCACAATAGTGATAGGAATTGGATGTTTAAATTCTGACCCTATTTGAGAAGATGTGATAAGACATTTGGTTAAAGTAATAACTTTTCAAAAAATAAAAATATCACTATAATTAGAAGAAATAAATTTGCTCCCCCTTTCTCTTAATTTTTTGTATGAGTCACAGAGAAACATGGCTACAAAAATTCCCTAAATAATGTTTGGGTAACCCATAATGCCCCCATGAGGGGAGGACCAAAAAAAATATTTTTGAAGGGTTGGCCATTGATCATAATAAATATAATCACATAATTCAACAAAGGACATTAAAAATGGATCAATTAGAAGAAAATGAGAGGAAGATAGATAAGCAAGACTAAAATAAGAGCCCAAGGAAGATAAATGGGGTAATTATAGGCCTAGGGGTGATTTTTTTTAAAAAATTACTATATTTTGATCCCTAGGGGCTAAAAATTATTCATTTTCACCTCTGGATATATCAATGTAGAGTTTGAGATGTATGCATGAGAGAGATCAATAAAATGGCTAATATCCCATACCATCGACACCTTGGTGAATACATGCAAGATTATTAGAGACCATCAAGGAGTGGACCATTGGTAAGTACCCTTTTTTGGTATATAGTTTCACATTTATTACATTTAATGCTAGGTAGAATTAAGAACTTTAGTAATCTCGTCATTTTCCCAAATTTATAATCGATGAGGTTACCCTTGATAATGGTGAGATCACCATTGATAATAGTGATATCACCATGTTTTTGGTAGGGAAATGAGCTAAAATGGTGATATTACCAACTAATTAGAGAGATCTCTATTTTAGTGGAAGACATAAGGTCAAATATAAAAAATGCCAAAGTGATGATATCATCTTGCTAATCAGTGATATCACTCCACATAATGGCAAATTTGTGAACCTATGAGGGAGAATGGTGAGGTTGATCTTTAGAATAGCAAGATTGACTTGTGGATTAACAAGATAACCCTACCAAATGGAAGGATCTTTAAGAAAATGATGAGGTCATCAGGAGGACCAAAATAAAGTAGAATAAAAGAGAATGAGGCCCATAAGAGATTAGTCTAGGCCCAAAATTAGAATAAATTAGGTATATCTGAATATTTAGAATAAAAATGATTGACCTAGTTCCATGTGTGTTGACTTGTAAGAGTGAGTCAGGGTGATCACATCATGGGAGTGACATTCCTAAGTTCTATGATGATAGGGGATCTATATAAATGAGCTCATAATCATTCTAGAGGTAGTGAAGCTATATCACCTAACATGACTACTAGTGACTCACATAGATAGGGTGTATTTGTCAGCACTTGTAGAAAGGTGACACTCTCAGACCTCTACTTTTCATTTTTTGACTAGGGAGGCTATAGTCACTTTGGAGGATGTTCATCATATAATATGGGTGTCAATGTAGGGATGTAGGATTACCTATATGTTAGTAGGTTGATAGGATATTTTGGAGGACTTGATTGGAGTGGTTAAGCTAAAGGTTTTTTATGGGATTATTAACATAGACACATTGGAGGACCTAACTTGGCCTTCAAATGGTAGAGTAGGAATAATAGTAATAGGGAATCCAATAGTGATACTAGCACCAATATTGGGGATAGTTCCCCTAGAGTTCATGATTTTGATGGATCTTGTTAGTGGCTTTTTGCTATCAGACAAGAGTAGATGATTCTTCCTTCTTAGCTTCATAGGAGTGGTCTAGGAGATGGTTGACCACATGACACAATTTACATGGGGGCTTATCATGATGGTTTAGCTATATAGAGATTTAGATATGAGATCCTATCAGAGAGGATGAATTATTGGTCACAACACACTACTCCAAGTTTGGGCTTGTGAGTATATAACCATTGAGTATCTAGTGGGGCTAAGGTATCATTAAGGACTCAAAGATCCAGTAACCTTTGGGTGGTACTTGATAAGTCTAGGTTTATAAGTCTATTTGAGATACTTGCCTTATTATATATGAGTGATAAATGAGATGTTCAATGGTGATTTTATCTAATGACCATATATGATGACATAATGGTTTTGGATTGAGGATATATTCATGACTAGCTACATGATCACTCCATGTTATATCACTAGACATCACGACTTTATAATGGACAGATATAAACCAGATCAGGTATGGAGGTAGTTAGTTTTCTAGTAAGACATTATTTATGGCTAAAAGATCAAGGAGTGGGGGCCATTAGTGCCTTAGGATTAGGTGGTGATGGAGTATATAATAGGCCTACATATTTTATGGGATTATATAGGTGGTGTTATAGATTTGGCATTATAGATGCCTATACAATATGGTGGGTTGGTGCTAAACTAATTCATTTGACCAGACCACATCCACAACAACTAATATTACATCAAATATGGGTGAGACTGAGGAGAAATTAGGTTCAAGCCATAGTAAATAGATAAGTTGAGATGCCAGTGTGGCTAGCTATACCACATGATCTTATATTAAAAGTAATTCATGATCAACTACAATAGGATCCTTTGGTTGATATAGAGATGGCTAAGTTAGATGGGTAAGATATTGAGATGAGGGATGCACAAAGATGTGATGAGGGCCATAGGGTAGGTATATGAGAGGTTTTATCCTATGGGATAGGTATAAGCACAAACTTAGGAGAGGAAGGGATGTCTAGTATAGGTAGGTCCATGAAGGACCAAGAAATGATTGATAGGTTGTAGAGTGAGATCACAACACATTTATTAGATATAATAGGGCTATAAAGTGATATAGCTGGGCTACACACATAGTTATTTATTACACAAGGGGATACCACTAGGCTATAGGGATTTATTACATCTAAAGATGTAAATATTTTTATTCTAAGGGGATAGGTGGCCTAATTAACTAGGTTACATGTGTAATTAGTTACTTACAATGTAGAGCTATAAAAAATGGCTAGTGAGTAGGACCGAGGTAGAGTGGATAGGGAGATATTGGTATCTTAGGTATAAAGGATCACTAAGGAGTGAGATGAGGCTCAACAATCTAGGATAGATAGTGGATCAAGTTCAGTCAGAGCCTTGATGAATGTGACTGTGGCCAAGGATGATGCCTTATGTGAAAAGGATGATGTCTTATGTGTGAAGGATGAGATAACCTATTAGTGGAGGTTATATAAGGTGGTGGTTCCCATAGAGAGAAGATCTCCATCCTATAGATATTATATGATAACCTAGTGGACTAGCCAGACCTCTACATCTAGACATGTTACCGAGTTAGAGTGGTCAGTGGAACATCCATCATCAAAGTGAGTAGTTGTGGGGCCACCTCCACCATCACTATCTTCAAGCATGGATCAAAGCTTCTAATAGAGTCCCTTGAGGGATGACCATGATCAAAGATTATTTTTATGGCTATGTTTTGTATTATGAAATGTATAGATATTCTCCTGATGTATAAAGCATTATTTTGAGACATATATATGACATTCATTTTTTGGCTTGCTTCTACTTTTACATGGAATTTTAATATTATTTTGTGTCACATGATGTTTAAATTTATATTACTCTTGTTATGATATGATAGTATATAATAGTATTAGGAGATGCACATCCTTAGTTAGCATAGGTGTTTTTATGGCTTCGTTTAATTTAAGACTAGATACTAGAGGATAATTTAGGAGATGTACATCCCAAACTAATCATAAAAATAGTCATTATGACTCAATTTTTATGCTAGAAGATGCACATCATACATATATATTCTTGTTTATGTCCAATGTTTGGCTTAGGATATCCTATTGAGGTAGTGAATATCTTAGATTAGTGATTTTAGAGATGTTCTTTAGCACCACATTGACTATTGGACTTTGGATCACTTGGTATTTAGTTTATAAAAATTAAATTATGCATCATAAGTATGAATAACTTATAATAACATTGTATCTCATTTACAATTGATTAGTTTAAACATGAATATTTATAACTAAGGATAATGATAAAAACTACCAAAATCAAAGTTACAACTATTTATGTTTGAACAAAAAACAAAGTAAAGAAAAATATAAAAATAAGTGTTAAATACAATATTTTAACCAAACTTAAAATTAGTATATGAATCATCAATACTGAAGTTGGAACAAAAATGCACTAAAACACAAACAAACAATAAAATAAAAATAAGGACAAATTAGCAATAACCTGGAATCAAGATATGGATAATAGAGACCCAAGCATTAAGAAAGTTCACTTAAAAACAAATAAAAAATAAAATAATTTAAATACAAATGTAAATAAGCCAAGCCCAAGGTAAGGCCAGACTCAAAATGTTTACAAAATGTACTCAAATGCGATAGGAAAAATAAACAAAATAACATAATAAACAAGACAAAAAAAAGATAAAACAATAAAACAAAAAACAAGAAGGCAAAATGAAGCACAAAGCAATAAATATAAACAAAACAATAAAAAATATCTAAACCATCCAAGGCAAAGAAAAATATAGTAATCAAACTATTCTAAACACAGAAAAATAAATAAACACAAAGAATAGTTAATCACAATGTGAGTGTAGATGGAAAATAAATTATTCATGAACATGTAATAGAGGTGTTATGCTCTGCAATAAGGTGACCACTAAGCTAGGTGATATCGACATCAATATAATAACATATTAACAATGGATATAAAATTTCCCCAAAACAATTGGGAAACAAAAAGACAAACAAGATGGAATAAAAATTTCCCCTAGGCTATAGGAGACAACGAAACAAACAATCAAAGTCGGGGTAATAGGTCAAAAAGAAGGGGTAGTTGAGTTGACTCCAGATGCACTAGGCAAGTGGATGTTGCCTACATAATTCTATGGATGCAAATTTTAATCTAAACTTTAGGCCCAATGTAGTTCTCCCAAGATATGGGATAGAATAAAAATGATGAGAAGGAAGCATGATTAATGTATAGAGAAATATGGGAATGGTCTTGTAAAATAGAAAGTTCATGAGAAAAAAGATTATGGTTTAGGTGAAACCACACTAAAAGGGAATAGAAAAGTAGGTACAAAGTAATTGAATTGGGAATTTAGAGTGTTAGCTGCATCTAAGGTTGAGAAATAAAAAGATCTCATAAAATGGTGAGAGTGTAAGAAAATATAAGGGTGTAATAATATATCTTATTCAAATGAATAATGCACACAATGGTGACTCAAAAAATGGTGAGAGAATAAATAAATCATAAAATGTTGAGAGTGTAAAATGAGACTAATAAATAAGGGGAAACTAAAGGCTAAATGGTTACTTGTATCTATGTATCCCAAGATCCTGAAGGCAAAGAAGTAGTTGAAAAAGAAAATAAAGTGCAAATGATCTAACCCAAGACACCCCATGTATCGAAGTGTTGCCTATATAGTTTATGTGGACCTTAGGATGATGTAAATATCATAAAAATGGGAAGAAAGAGACCAAGGTGGCCTTAAAAAAAATTGAATAAACAAGATGATCCATCCTAAAAATTTTGATGACTTTATATCTCGTGCGCAGATTCTAAGCCAATTTCCATGATTTTGTGATTTTTAGGCTTTTCTAGATCTGCTGCAAATGTTTTTAGAATTTTTTAAGTGTCTCAACTCAATTGAGAATTAGAGAGACTAAATGATACAACTCAAAAAATGACAAGAGTGTGGCTCAGGTTGCTCATAAAATGGTGGGAGCGCTCAGGATTAGAATAAATGAAGGTATAATGTAATGTTTTTGGTCTTTTGGCATATCTATTTTTAATTTTTTTGTGTTTCGGGATAAGTAATGAAAATGCCATATAAATAAAGGTATAATGAATCAATTATATGAGGAGATCCCATTTTATGGGTAAGAGTTCAAATGATAGAGTTGTAATGGTCTAACAATGAAACTAAAATATAAACAAAGGTACATAGAACCACTTAACTAAGGGGTTGCACTTCTATAGGTAAGACTTCAAGTAACAACTAAACTAACTGTAATAGGATTGATAGCTAGACTAGATGTAATGGTGAATGTAATCTTATTTATATAATAGGAAATACCAAGTAACAAAAAATAAGAATAGAACAATACGTCATGTCAAATAAATCCCAAAGAACCATGTAACTAGTAAAAATCATGTGATGACATACCCAGTACACTTGTTTGGAAAACAAGTTACAGATAGTGATCAAGCTAAACTACCTCCTAGAATGATCTAGGAGTGTGTATAGAATACCTATGAATCATAATCAAGATCATAAATTGTAAAGGGGTACAACTATTCAGGTTACAATGGTCCAAGAGTAGTGAAATAAAAACAATTCAAGTTACAATGGTCCAAAGTGAAACAATCCATATTTATAATTGTATAGAGTTAAAACAGTCTAAAGTTACAATAATATAGGGTTAAAATGGTTCAGGGTTACAATGGTCTAGGGTTACAATGGTTTAGGGTTATAATGATCTATGGTGAAATGGTACGGGCTACAAATATAATGAAATAACAACCAACTTCAACACAAGTTTCCCGCAAGTAAGGGCTCTTATAGACAATGGTTCAAAAAAGGTTGTCAAGGATATAACCACTTGAAATGTACAATATCCATACTCTTCACCATTTAGAGTAGCTAATCTATATGCCCTTAAGCCATAGTTTATTTTAACCACATATGGTCCCAACCACTTAGGTCTATAATTATTTCTCTTTGAGCTCATCATTAGTGTTATTTTGGTTTTCCTTCAAGACCAAGTCATCAATTTTAAACTTCTCATTGAAAATAAAGTTGTTATAGTTTCACAACAATCTATTCTAATATACTCTCAAGTTGTCCAAGGCAGCCAAGAACTTACCATCAAGGAGTTATATCTCTTTCAACTTGGAGACTTTATAATCTTCATCATCAATAATGTGCTCCAAAGATACGTACAATGAAGGTAACTCAACCTCAACTAGGATAATAGCCTATGTGCCAAATACCAAGGAATATAAAGTGGTTCCTATAGGGGTATGATGACTGGTAAAATAGGCCAAAAGGTGTGAGAAATTTGAAAGTGTTAATTGCATCTAACGTCATTGACAATCTTCTTAAAGATTGAGATAATGGTTTTGTTAGATGCCTTTACTTGAATATTTCCTTATGGGTCATATGGTGTGGACTTCTTGTGTTTAATTTTGGACATGTTACAAAAATATTTTACATCTTTTTTCACAAATGAAGCACCATTATTGGATATAAGTTAAGCTAGGATATCATAACAACAAATGATATGGTAATGAATAAACATGGCAATTTACTTCCCAATTATGTAAATGAGAGGAATGGCCTCAATCCACTTAGTAAAATACTTTGGGTTAGTAAGAATGTTTCTATGGCCATTAGAAGAGGTTGGATTTATTTTCTTGATGATATCATGTCCCCATGTAGAGAATGGCCATGGTGTAATGATCGACTGTAGTAACTCGTAAGGTGTGTATATCAAATTACCATGTTGTTGGTAGGACACACACCTCCTAACATAATTCCAAGCATTTGTTTCCATCTTGGGATAATAGTACCTTGATTTGAGGAGTTTATTGGGTAAGACCACACCACTGGTGTAGGCCCCACATTCCTTTGTGGACCTCCCTAAGTGCTAACTTGTATTATGTAGAAGATAGACAATAAATAAATTTTATATCATAACCCTTATGATAAAGCATGTTCCCAAGAAGGGTATAATGGGATAGGTGATGAAGGAATATTTTATGGTGATTGTGTCAAAGGTCAGGGGGAAGGAATTGGTCATAAAAATAATTATAAATATCTTGGTACCAAGGGGTTTTAGGTGGGAGTTCAGTACCATCAATTTTACATACCCTCTATGAATCTAGAAATATATGAACATGTTGTAGAAGGGTATTGATAATAAATTGATACTATTTGACATCACTAAAAACTTGTACCATGGACCCAATTATTTCCATTGCATTGGATGATTTGTTATTCGCTTGTGACACCTACTTAAATTGTATGGATTTAAAATGGGACAAGATATTATCCATAATATGTTTTTAGGGTACACAATTTTCATCTCTATTATGATATTGGTTTATGGTATGATTAATGATCAATTAACAATCCCCATAAACCATTAGATTTTGTATAACCCATTGTATTGCAAGATGAAGTCCTACAATAAGAGCTTCATACTCAACCATATTTTTAGTGAAAATGAAACTAATATGAAATGCCTTGGGAATAAGGTCCCCTTGAGGTGTAACTAGTAAAATGGTAGACCTATATCCATGGGAAGTGAAGGATCCATCCAAGTATAACTTTCATTATTTAGGTTCATAAGCCACTTCTTCTATCTCCATGATAGAATCATTTGGGAAATCAAATGTGAGTGGTTGAGTATCTATAATAAGAACATCATCAAGTTGATATGAAATGACTTACCCCTTAATATATTTTTGGTTCTAGTGCTCAACATCAAATTCAATCAAGAGCATGAACCATTTATCCATGTGACTTATGAGAGTTGCTTTGGAAAAAAATATTTGAGAGGTTCTACTTTAGAAATAACAATAGTTTTATTGTTCAACATGTAGTGTCATAAATTTTGGGAAGAAAAAACAATTGACAAACAAGCATTATCAATAGGTGTATACTTATGCTCATTTTATACCACATTTTATTTTCCCTATTCATCATGATGGGATAAGGGTACCCCCAGTTCATTTTCTATGGCTGATATGTAAAAACATAGTGGTTATTTAGGTGTTAGCAGTCTCAAAACTAGTAGGTTGGCCAAATATGTTTTGAGCTTTGAAAATTCTTACTGATAGTTAATATCCCACTTAAAAAATACCCCCTTATTCAAGAGGTGCATGAAATGTTGACACTTGTATTTTAGTTGTGATATATACTTCTGAATAGACTAGATCTTGCCCTAAAAACTATAGAGTTATTTCAAATTGGAAGGTGGAGGCATTTTTATGATGGCCATGACCTTAGTAGGATCCAGTTCAATGCCTCTCTATGATATAGTGAATCTTACAAATTTTCTTTAAGTAATGCCAAAGATGCACTTATTAGGATTAAGATGGACCTTATACTCATGAAGTCTATCAAATATTCTCTGCATAATGTTAGTATATTTGGCATGAGTTCTTGATTTTTATATAATATCATCAATATAATCCTAAATAATATCATGCATCATGTCATGAAATATAAAAATCATGGCATACTAATAGGTGATGCCTACGTTCTTCAAGCCAAAAGGCATGAATTAGTAACAAAATGTTCCTTTTGGAGTGGTGAATGCAATTTTATGCTGGTCTTCTAGGGATATCTTGATCTAGTTATATCTAAAAAATTCATCCATGAGGGACAACATCTCATAACTAGTAGTTGAGTAGATAATAATGTCAATGTTGGGTAGATGGAAATCATCTTTAGGACATGATTTATTGATATCTCAAAAATCAATACATAATGAAATGCCCTATGGATTTTTTCTCACTAGGACTATATTTGATATCCATTTAGAATAGTCCAGTGGTCTGATGAAGCCAACTCCAAATAATTTTTATACCTCTATTTTCACCAATATGTGGGTGCATCTTCTATAATTTGTAATTGATCAGCTTAGCATCTAAATGTATAATAAGTAGATACATGACCAAGGTAGGGTCTCGGGCTGGCATGTTTGAATAAGCCCATACGAATATATCAACAAAGTCCCTTATAACAATGAAAATATAATCACACTTTTTTTTGGTAAGGGATGATCCTAGATAAATATTGTTAAGATCTTCATAGTTCCCAATGTTCACTTCAATTGTGTTCTATACAAGGAGTATGGAACCATCCTCTAAAATAATGGGTATTGTTTGATCTTGATCCTCTTCTTCTTTTATTAGTTATGAGCCACAAATCTTAGGATAGTGAGAGGAATCTGAGTCTATAAGTTCAGGTAATAGCCAATTGGAAAATATCTCTAGAAATTCTAGAGTAATAAGCTTAAATACTTTATGTTGTTTATAAGTGATACTGACACTAGAAGTAGAGCTATGACTTGGTGGACACTAAGCTTACTTTAGGGATGAGAAAACTTTCCCATCAAGGAGTGCCTGGAATAGGTTTTCACTCAAGGTCTTGTATTTTTCTTTACTTTTTCCCTTATCAACAAGTGCTTCAAAGAGGTTTTCACCTAAAGATATTGATGTTTTATCTTTTGTATGATTAATAAAGTTGCCATGCTCTCCAAAGTAAGTGGTAAGGTCTAAGGAGAATTCAAATCCTTGATTATGATCACCAATTGGCAACCTATCTTGGAGGCCCATGTACTTATAAACACACTTCTCATTCTAAAATTTGTCAAGGGGTATAACAGAATTTTGTTAGTCCCAATCTATGAGGTTAGGATGGCAAAGGTTAAGTGGACAATGGGTTGTGATAATCATAATAGAATAAGAGTCAAATAAGTCAATGTTAGCTAGTTCATCGTAAGCACTATAATGGCATTATATGTCACTGCTAGGAGTTTATTCATTAGTTGATAAATAAGAATAACTATCAAAATACATGAAGTCATCCCCAGGCGATATAAATTTGAGACCTTGATTCATAGTAGGTTTACCAACTAACAAATGTTATAGAATACCTCGCTCTCATGGCCCTAAGCCTTTTCCTACATAATCCAAACTATCCATAATTCAATTAGGGATACTATACTTGGGATTCTAAAAAAAATTGGTAATTTTGTCACTATATAACCAATCTCCTTTATTAAAGGCTTCTTGATCATGATTTGGTGAAGTTGTTGGTACAAATACCACTAGTGGTTTCTTCATTTTTTCCTTCTACTAAATCATGTTGGGCATGTAAAGGATTTTAGAAGGTTTAGGTCTATCATAATATTTAAGAGATTTAGGCAATTTTCCAATAGGAAAGACATATTTCAAATCGTACATGGAAATGCCTATGTCCTCAATAGTAAGCTAGTTTACAAATGGTGTGGGAAATAGATCAACAAAAGTGGAATAAATATCAATATGACTGATATAATTAGATTTGAGTGGCTAAAAAAACATTTTTTTGTTCTTCTTGCCTATAAATTTAGATCCATGATAATAATTATAATTGAGGTATTCATCCTCTAGGTGTTTGTAATATTGCTATGGTTGAAGATCAACATAAATGGTGACCTCAATTCCTAAATCGGGAAAATTGAGACATTGATGCAAGGTGGAAGGTATAGAGAATACTTCATGGATCCAAAGATGACAAAGAAGTAAATGATAAGGAAACTTAATGTCTACAACATGGCACAAGGCATCATGGGTTACGAGACCAATAATGATTGACAAATAAATAGTCCCTAAAGTCTCTCTTTTAACATTATCATATGCTCTGATTGTGATCATTTTAGGATGCATGTCCTTGGTGGTATAACCCAACCATTTTATCAACTTTAATGACATTATGCTTATCCCTAAACCATTTTCTATAAGAACCCATTTGATTGTATGATGGGCTATAACAACTTTAATGTAAAAAGGATTAATATGGGCTAGACCAAAGGAAGACATATGTCTTTGAGCAAAAGTAAGTTATTGGCTCAAAGATAGATGCCCCAAAAATGTTTGGATTTGGGTAGGGTTAATGTCTTTAGTAAATATTGACTATCAAAAGAAGTAATTTAATATCTTTTTATGAACTTATGATGTGTGCAAGATATACAAGATAGAAATACGCACAAATGTTTTTCCTAGTTGGTTTTGAATACTATATGGCCTATCAATAGAAGGATGAATTTTTTTAACCTTGGCCAGTATAGTGTTTAGATTTGGATCAGTGTTAGAATAAGGCAAAAGGACTTGAAGGGTGAATCATGAGTGTCTATTTATGATTGCATAATTTTGAGTTGGCAATGAATAATTATAATTAGAAGAATTATAAGGCACATGGTTAACATTTGGCTCAATAGTGGAAGAAGGTGAAGCGAATTAAAGAGTAAATCATGAGCATCTATTTACAATTGAATAATTTTTAGTCAGTAAGAAGTTATTAAAATTAGAATAAGGGGATGGTGGTCTAGAAATAGTAACCTGTAGAAACTAAGTCACATTAGAACTACTTGAACCTGGTGCAATGTTACTTAAAGAAGAGGGTGTCAACCCTAAAATAGGGGGATGAACACTTGAGAAGTTTTAGATGATTAATGAGTTTTAATTATAATAATGTCAATTCAATTAGCATAAATATGACCCACAATGTTATTATAATCATACAACATGGTGTTGTGACCTAGGTTGTTCGTTTTAGTTTTATGATCCTAATTATGATTATGCTGATTTAGTTTTTGGCCTTGTCCTTGCTGACTTGGCCCTAATATTGATTCTAATTATTCTTATGGTACTATTGATTGTGTTTGGGAAATGGTTCTTTGTAAATTCTCATATCCTAATTAGTGTTCTAAATTATTTTTTTCACTTCAATTTCTCCAATTTCAATCAAATCCTCAATAAGATTTCTTAATTATATGCATCCATAAAGGCATGGCCAATGACATAATGGAAATTCCAAAACCCATCTTCCCAGTACCATTCAATTTTAGGTTTATCTTTTGGAAATGGTTTTGGTATATCCATACAATCAAATTGGCTATCACTAGCTTCTAGAAGATTACCTCAGTAGGTTCTCCTAGTTTATTGAATGGTATATATTTGTTGAACCCTCTATGTGGAGGTGTTCTTTGTAAAGTGGTTGATGGATTGGTTTGTACATTTTGATCTGGTAGATCCTACATAATTTTCATGTGCCCTAATTATTTCACTCCATTACCCACTATGTTCTAGTTCTTATTAAAACCTTAAGTTTTTCTACAGTAGTACCCTGAATAGGTGGTTGACCTAAATTAGATGTTTGACCATGTGAAAGGATTTTAAAAATACCTCTGGTTATAATCACACTCTTAATTTTCACTCCCTTATTAATAATTTACTCAAATGTGTTAGCACAAGAGAGTCTTAGATAGTGAGCTACAATGTGGTGCAAATTTTATGTAAAAATATTAGGGAATTTCTTGTATGGTAGATTATGTTGAAAGTGACTAGGTAATGCTCTCCACCATTGTAGCTATGTTATGAATCTTTCTCCATTTACCTATATTGATTTGAATAAGTCAAAAACTATCAAATCATGATCAATGTTATAAGATAAATGGTTGACAATTTTTTTTGATAGATCATTCCAACCTATCACTGATCCTTTAGGCAAGTTGAGGATCCATTCTAATTTTTATCCAGTCAAACTACATGGAAATAAGTGAAGCAAATAAACACTATTATAGGATACCTCTTAGAATAATACAAAAAGGAATGAATGTGTTCTTGTGGGTAACCCTTACCTTTGTATTTATCAAATATGGGTGCCTAAAAATGAGGTGGAAAGGGGACTTGAAGAATGCTTAAGTCAAATAGATAAGGACATATCTCATAAAACTTATACTTCTTGATTCACTTGCCTATTTAAAGTCTTGTGACTATTTCTTTTAGAAAATTCCAATTTTACATATTTAGTGCATTTGTTGGTGGAATATAATTTTCATGGGTAGGAATAAACCCCTCTATGTGGTCCTATTGGGGATATGAACCATCTAACCAGAGTATTGGTTTTGGTTTACTCTTATATTAGAGTAAGTATGATGTTGTTGGTTCAAGTGATTTTGTTATTGATTCCTAAATACTTGATTTTGATTCTTAGGAATATGTTGCTATGATATATATGAATTATATTGATTTTGGGTTACTTATTGTCGATTCACCAAAGGATGATACCATTACTATTTTATAAGGGGAAGTTGTTGTGTTTGATATGAACTCACTAAATTGTTTTATAAATCACCTCTAATTTGTGATTATAATTAGTTTTGAGCAATGTGTTATTGAAAATGGGTAATAATCTCTTGATGATTGAAGAAAGCATGCTTCGTATCAAGTAGAAATTACTATGAAGCATTTATAGGTTTTTTATACTTAGGAAAAGGCCCAAGGCCTACTGTAGATCTATGATTGACTAAAGCTTGATGCATTTGGTCTAACTTTTTTTCTTATTCCCTAAATGTTGTATTATCAGTTAAAGTTGTAGCTGGAGAAGTTGTCAGGTTTGTGATGAGTTGGTTAGCATACCATTGACTATTTTTTTAGATATTAGTAAAATACTAATTATTTGGGGAGGATTTTACAAGTGGTTCTTTTCCATTTCTATCAAAAGTAACATTAGATTTTGTAACATGAGTAAGAGGTTGATCTATCTATTTCTCCTCTACGTGAACAAGTGCATGGAATTTTTCATTGAGAAATCTGGTGGTAGTCTTATGCCTGATTCTATCAACCTAAGGAGAGATTCATGTTTATAATTTATAGGTTATTATTCATAATAACCTTGATAAAATCCAACCATAGTGTGGACATTATCAAACATGACAGAGTGTTATTCTCCATAATAATAATGTTCTTCCTTGTAATTAGGGCCATAATAGACCCCACTATGAGTATACCTTTGCATGTTTGAAGATGGATTTTATACATTTACAAAGTTCTTTTGAATTGTTTTACAAATGTTTAAAATATATTTTTAGACTCTTGAATCAAATAATTACAAGGTAAATTGAGACTAGAATTAAAAAGGAATGGCGTGATGCCACACAATTATAAGAAATAAGTCATTCGAATAATTAACCTAGGTTAGTCTAAATTAATAATTAGAAGAGGGTAAATAAATCTTGGTACCTAGAGTGTAGGATAACATAAGAAAATATATATTTGAAGTCTGTTAGTACTATAAAAAGCTAAGCACAACTATGGTGGGTCATGGTTAGAAAAAATAAAAGATGACCTTTTTGATAAAGAAACTAAGGACATGAACAAACAAATTTAGGATACAAACTAGTACAAGAGATCCTAAGTATAAAAACCAAAACACATGTGCAATCCAACTATGCACCATCGAAAAGAAATTAGAATGGTCTAAGAAATTAGAGCATGAGCAAACACAAGATAATATAAGTCAAAAATAAGAATAGAATGAGATAAGTCAAGACAATGGATTTCAAACCAAACATAAAATTTCACCCAAGTTACTTAGATAAAGCATGAAAGGTGAACCACCCAAGCCCAAATTGTAGGAAAGACTCTAGCATAGACCAATCATGTTTTAGATTAGAACTTAGAAAGGTAAGATTTCAAATTTGGATTAAAAAAGACTTTAGATTTATAAAGTGATGAATAGTCTTAACTTAAATAAACAACGTAATAATGCTTTTTGAAAATACAAAAAAAATGATTTGATTTGATTTTGAACAAGGATAAAAATGGTTTGAATTTGACCAGTGCAACGCTTATTTTTTCAACAAAATGGTGTATAATTTTTTTGGTTTTTGGACATGATTTGGCTCACACAAAAATATTTTTTACACTCAAAATACAATTCAAGTAAATAAGAACAAGAAAAACACCAAAGTGTACATCCTATCCTAGAAATTAATAAGGTTGCATTACACTCGTGGATTTCATCGATATACTCATTCTTGAGATGAAATAAGTTATTGATATAATAAATTTAGATAGACATGAAAAGTAGGTTTTTATGTCCCCTCTTCTCTCAAAAGATTGTATGAAGACATGGAACTTTGGGCTACTCACCCTATACCAATAGTAATCCATGACAAATGGGGTTTATATAAAAACTATAAGTTTCACATGTTCTAAATGGTCCCATATGTGTGATTAACACTAAGGTAGAACACATCATTTAGATCTGAGTTAACCAACTTGTTGTCAATAGGTCTTATCCTTTTTACAACCACTACATCTATCAATTACTAAATGTAGTGTGATCTCTAAGTTAAGCCATCATTTTGAGGTAGGTTTTACTAATGAAGTTAGTTCAACCTCTCAAACTAACATCCTAATAAGTCAACCTCAATTTGTATACCCAACTATGGAGTGGGGTTGAAATGATGCTAGGATATGAATTCTAGGGTCAATGATTCCCTAAAGAACTTGTGGGGAGGCTATGACCTGCCACCCACAAGCCAAGATGAAATAAATAAAATGTAGGATTTTAAGGTCATTTTGGGGTCAACCAAATCACTCGTATTTTGTGGAGTGAATTTGAAACATTCTTTCCATGCTTTGACTAAGGATAAAAGTAATAAATGAAGCACTTTTGAGTCACCCAAGTTCCAAAAAGGGGATGAAGGGAGATCATACGTGCTAAGCTTGTTTTGAAAAAATAATAATAAAGTCAAAGAACATTTAAAACCAGTTTAAATAATAAATAAAAGATAAAAATTAATGACTCTTAAGAGTCCTAAGCTAATATGATTGTTTTTTTTCAAGCCCAAATGCAAATGTGATTGAAATTTGCCTTTGTTGTTTTAAAAAATGAAACTAGTGAAGTGTCTTAAACCTAAAAAATAGAGTGTTAAAAGTTTAGAAAAGGGTAAAGGATGTCAAAATAAACTTGAAATTATTATTTTAACTCTATGTATTTTTGACACAAGGCAAGATCACCATTATATAGAGCACTCTCACCATCAATAGGGTGATTCTATCATTTAATATGATAATCACATTGTCACACCAAAAAAACAAATAGACTACATGGTGATCCCACCGATTAGCAGGGTGATCTCATCGATAAACAATGTGAATTCATTGAAATGATAAAAATGAAAATAAAACAATTTCCTATAAAGTTGGTCCATGATGATCTCGTTGATCTTTAGGTTACCCCACTATTCCATAGGTCAATTTTGCTAATTTTTAAGTCAATCTTGACATTCTATAAAAACACAAAGTCAGAGACAAAAAAAGACAATAGGTAATCTCACCATTAGCATGAGAGATATTATTAATGTTCAAGGCAATCTCATCATTTCATAGGGCATTATTTTTGATGTTTAGGATAAAATCACCAATTATAGATTAATTTTACTATTTGGTCTAAAATTCATAAAAACTTAAAATTAGTAAAAAAGAAGAGGAAACAACCTCAAAAGAGGGTCTGAGTGCTAAATTATAAGGATAAACTAATATGTGAGATGTGTTATGCCACCAGGCATGCTAAAATGTAGAATAGGATTATGAAATAAGTTATTCCATGTGTTAGTAGAGAAAACCAAAAATAAACATAAAGAATTAATGTGTTAATGAACTCATGGAAATAATTATGAAAGTAATAAAATCAATACCTTCCAAGTAGTGACTCTCCTTCAAAAATGGTAAATAAGTGTGCTTATGCTAAGATTTGGTGTTCCAAGTCTTAGTCAATATGGTGTAGCATGCACCTTCATCATCTCTTAGCTTACCAATGGCTTTGGATCCTAGATTTGTCAATATGGGGGTTGGGTAAAGCTCTCTCTAGCAATATTCTTGCATAATAACATTACTTAATTGAAGTTTGTTTCAAGGTATTTCTGCATAATAAGTTTACATAATTTAAGCTTAAAATTTAAGATCTTGGATCACTTAGTTATAGCTTTTCAAAAATGTTCAAAATCAACCATGACCATCCATATTGAGATTAAAATGTGTGACCATAGATTGATTCAATATTGGAGGTACAAGCAATAAATATGGTCATTAATATTTATAAGAATGAAGCATTGATGAGACATGGGAGAGCTTAATCTTGATATTTCCATCCATGAATGCCTTATAGATGACACCCTTGTGATGATGTCATGGGATGATGAAAAATTGAGTAACGAATTTACAATAAATATATATTCAACAACTTTAATGGATTTTCCACTTAAACTCCTAATTTGGTTTAGATCTACTTAAGTGCCTTTAATTAGTTTCCTACAATTATTTGAAAAAAAATTACACATTTAAACAACTTGGTCAGAAATGTCATTTTATTGAGTTGTAATTTGACTGGAGTATAATTAGATGAAGATGGTAGTTGTGTATAGGGTAATACCCTAGTTAGGGTATTATAGATGTGAATTCACACATGTACATGATGAATTAGAATATTTTAGCGGCCCAAAATGTCATTTTGTGTGGTCACAATTTGACTCAAAGTGAATTAATAAAAGATAAATATTATATAAAATACCTTTCCCCAATTAGGGATCAATAGACAAGAATGACACCTACACATTATGTGTATGGATGATTTTGAGAGTTTTAGTAAATTTTGTCTAATTTGTGGATTTTTGAAAAATATCTTCTAGATTTAAGATTTAAGCACAATAATGATAAGAATTGGATGTCTACATAAATTACCTAATCTAGAATCATATGTTGATATTTCTCCATCTTTTGATGAACAATTATTGGATTTAAATACAATCTCATATTTCAAAATGGTCAATAGACAATGGCTATTGAATCTAAAGAGTTCAACATCAAGGTTTATCTAAACTCTATCAATATTTAAATTGATGAATGAATTAAATGATATCATTAATCTATTGAAGAGATTTGTTGGTAATATTGACACCAAATATTTTTAAAAATGTATGTGTAAATACATTGGGATCATTCAAGAAAATCAACAATATATCAATTAGGATGAATTGATCAATGAATCCCTTCATGAACAACTGATAAAGGTAACGACAACATGAAAATTCAACATGACTTCATATCTAGTATATGGAATTGCTTGTAAAAGGATCTACAACTTATTAGACACAATGACTGATATTGGCCTCATCCTAAATCTTTTATGAATTTTATCCCCCAATGATGCATTCCTACAATATGTCATTCAAAATTTTGATCCTAATCCTTATAATTTTAGTATATCATTTGAATCTTCCATTTAAATAACAAGATGGGGAGCTTGGTTTATACAATTTACAACTTTATTGTATCTTCGATTATTTGAGTGAAAATAGTTATATACATGCTTCTAAGATATGTAGATAAAAAATGGGATCTAATTAAATTTGTAAAACAACTATTCAAACTCATAAATTTATTTATAGAAAACACAAATCATGAATACACTTCTTGATCTTAATTGGAACATTCTCAACTCTACATTCTAGCATGTGACCTAGTTTGAAGACATTTGGATGGATTGTGATGATGAGACAAAAGTAAGGGTTTCTGACTATTCCTAATTTATCTTAGATCAAGTCATCAAGTTTAAGATAGAAAATATTCTAGAGGAATTTGAAGATGATGAATATGTTATCAATCCTATATATGAATAACAAGAGATTAAATCAAATACCATTCGAGGATTGATTGAAACTGAGTTGAATATACATCCTTGGAGAATAAAACTCAAATAGTGTTATATAAAACACTTATATAACTAAAGAGTAAATAAATCAATTTAGAGAAAGTAATATTTACTCCACCAATGAAAAAAATTGAGATGGGATGTTTTCATCAACAATAATCAATAACAAGTCCCTATTCTACATGAGAAGCTCATGAGATCATAATTGAAACTTAAAAATAGAAAGATGATATAGCACATGAAGTTCCCCAAGTTCAAAAAAAGTCTCAAAATAAAAATCAAGAGGTTGGGAGAAGTATCTATAGGTATTTTTAGAATTTATGCAACCTTAGATTCTACTTCTTTCAATATTGCTCATTTTCAAAGCCTGGTCATGAATACGATTCAATAATTTATAACTTCAAACACTTTTATGTTACCTCCTGCATGTACTCTTCCCAAAGTTGATATTCCATTGCCTTTTCCATCATCCCAAGATCTAAGTCTTCCCCTAGTTCAATTCATAAATATATAACTAAATCACCCAAATTAAATTTAGTGATATACTACCTACAACCTCTCAAGATTTAGAAATTACTCTTCATCCTTATGACACTCAAGCTCAAATAGAATAGGCCCCTATCTAATAACCATCAAATACATATATTCATTTTTTTTTTTAATGAAGTAGTGAAAAATAAAAATAAGACAATATAGCCTCATGGAATTTATTTCAGTGCTTTAGTCATTCCTACTCCATGTGTAGTAAATAAACCCAAAATAAATTCTACAATAGTAAAAAATGATCAATGAAAAAGACATGATGATGTGGTAGTTCCCCCTTCAGAAAAGAATAAATACAATGTTAGTTCTATGGATTACCAAATATAAAAAAATAAATCTTGGTAAAGATACTAGAGGAGTTAAAGAAAACATGCAATCTACAATTGGCAGTCTTTTCTTGAAAATGGACCAAAATAAAGCCACTAAAGAGAAAATGAAATAAGAGGTTGAAAAAATCATGTCAGTTATTTAAAACGTAGTAAAACCAATTCAATCTTATTCATCTAACATTGCTCCTTATATTTCATATGTAAATATATTAAATGTGGCTGAAGAAATTGAGCACATGGGGAGAGCAACTAAAGAATTATCTAATAAATTGATCCTATAAGGAAACAAAATAATAAGTGAATCCATGACTATTTATATTGTATTTCAATCTGAACATGATCTTGAAAAGGAAATTAAAGACAAGTATGATATTAAAATTTGGAAATGGAAATAAATGATACTAAAGTTTGAAGCTTTTTTCTAAATCTGATCTAGATACTTTCTCATAGGAATTTTAAAACCAAAATATATTGGATATCTCATAAAATTATTAGGTGCTACCAAATTTCTAATCCACATTATTGAATAATGTGTGAATAAATTCAAATAAACTCAGTCGATAGAAGTTGATGCAATAAGTGATATACAAAGAATAATTGAAAAATACCTTATTCATTTGTAGATAATAATAGGATAATTATTCCAAGAGAAATAATTGTAGATGTAATGCAATTACTTAGATGTTTGCATAAAATGATTATATATTGCACAAAATAAGAAAATATGAGAGATCACACAATAATAATTGACAGCAGAGTAGAATACTGAATAATATAGCAAATCACCTTTGAGGGGGCAACATCCACAACAATGTACTAAAATTAGAATACTTAATGTGGTTCTCAAAGACTAATCACTACCTCATATATATAGTCTACTTATCCATGGTTATTCCATAGGCTGACCTAACTAAAAACATAGAAAAATGTCACAAGAATATAAAAGAGGTATGTAAGGCACAAGTCAGCCACACATATCCCAAGACATGTCAAAGGTTAAGGGCATATCATGGCCCTCCCCTTCAAAACAATGTTTTACTCAATGTTGAGTCAACTCTAGATGTTGGTGCACAAAATATTCATCCTCCCAAGAAGAATCTTCATAGGTTAGATTCTTCCATTTAATCAGGTACTCCTTAATCACTTGAGACTGTAACTACTTATTGCTTATTTGAAGGATCACCTCAGGATCAAGAACAAATCTTCCTTCCTCATCCAATTCTAGTAACTTCATTTGGGTATCCACTTTGTGTCTAATGAATTTATTCAGGCATGATACATGAAACACTAGATGTATGTCAGTGGAAGAAGGAAACTCTAACTTGTAGGCCACACTACCAAGTTTTTGCAAGATATGATAAGGCCAATAATACTTAGGGGGCAGCTTGTTAACCTTTTTATATTACTTCAAGGAAATTTTTTTATATGGTTGTAAGTAAACAAAAACCCAATCACTAATGTTAAAGTGCCTCTCATTCCTATGTTGATCTACATGTTATTTCATGTGATTATAGGCCATGGCTAAATATTGATGCAAAATGGAAAGGACCTCCTATTGATGGTGAGTATGTTCTTCAACTTCACAAACCTTAGGATGGAACTTCAAGGTTGAAGTGATGGATGGTGGATGGTATCCATGTAGTGCTAGAAAATGAGACATTTTGGAAGAACTATGAACAAAATTATTATACCACCATTCAGCAAGTGGCAAAAAATGAACCCATTTATCTTGTTTATCGAAAACAAAATAATGAAGATATCCTTCTAGATAATTTTTGACTACCTTAGTTTATCCATCAGATTGAGGATGATAGGATGAGTTATGAGCCAACTGGGTGCCTAAACATGCAAATAACTTGGTCCAAAAATTACTAGTGAAGATGGGATCTCGATCATTGACAATGATCTTAGGGGTACCATGTAAATTTTAAATTATATTGAAAAAAGTAGAAGTTACTATATTAGAAACAAATTTCTATGATAAAGAACAAAAATAAGCATACTTATTGAGATGATCTACCACAACCATGATAAAATTTTGACCATCAGATCTCAGTAATTGTGTAATGAAATCCATAGACACCTCTTCCCAATGTTGGCTTGGGATGGATAAAGGCTATAAAATACCTGGGGTTTTGATGGTTTCTCCTTTATTTTGTTGATAGATCATACATTCAACCACATATTTCTAGACATTTCCTTTGAGTCCTTCCAAAAAAAAATCCTGCTAGATTCTATGATAGCTTTTCAAAAATCCTAAATCACCCCTAATTGGATTTGCATGAAGTTATTGAAGGATTTTTTATTTAATAAGATAATTCTTACGTAGGTATAATCTATCTTGACCATAATGCATCACCCTTCCATGTGAATTTTTCCAATCCACCCAAACTTTGCTGAAGATTCTAAATCAAATCATGGGTAGCACTATCCTTGTCCCATTCTGATCATGATTCCTCTAGCCAATTTGTCTACAAAATTATCATAGCATATAGTAAAGCCTCAACTGATTCATCCTTCCTATATAGTGCATCAACCACTACATTTTCCTTACCTTTCTAATAAACTATTTCAAAATCATAGCCTAACATCTTAGTTATCCATTTGTATTGTTCTTCAAATGATAAACTTTGTTCCAAAAAATATTTGAGACTATCATGATCAGTCTTTACCTGAAAGTGTTGAACCATCAAATAAGGCCTCCATTGCTTGACTATATGCAAAATGGCCATCATTTCCTTCTCATAAATGGGATTGTGCTGATTTTTACCCTTAAGTTAATGAATTTCAAATACAAGTGGTCTACTTTATTACATGAGTATAACAACCATACCATACCCAAATGTATCACATTCAATCACAAAAGTTTTGGAAAAATTAGGAGTATCCAACATTGGAGTGGTGCACATCACCACTTTCAATTATTAAAATTCCTTGGTAGCTATATCAGTCCACTAAAAGGAGTCTTTCTTCAACAAATATGTGAGTTGGGATGCAATTCCACCATAATTTTTGACAAACCTATGATAGTAACCAGTTAGCCCCAAAAATCCCCTTAGATACTTGATTGTCTTAGGAATCAGCTACTCCACCATTGCTTGAATTTTTTTATGATCCATTTTTACTCCTATATGTGAAACCAGATGACCCAAATACTCAACCTCACAAGCTTCAAAAATACATTTGGAAGGTTTGGCATACAACTGATGTTGTTCTAAAATTGAGAGTACCTATTTCACATGGTGCAAATGGTCTTCCCAATTTTTACTGTAAATGAGGATATCATCAAAAAATACCAAAACAAATTTCCTCAAAAATAGCCTAAAAATAGTACTCATTATAATCTAAAAGGTAGTTGGTGAATTTGTTAGCCCAAAAGGCATAACCAAATACTCGTAATGGCCCTCATGAGTCCTGAAAGTAGTTTGGTTATATCTTCGTCATAGATCTAGATTTGATGATGCATAGAATGCAAATCTAACTTGGTAAAATCAAGAGCACCATTTAATTCATCTAGTAAATCATCAATGATAAGAATATGAAACCTATCTTGGATGGTTTGGATGAGCTTAGAATATGTCTCATTATTGACATGTTATTTCCCTCAATACATCTCTCTAAGGATATTATCTTATGCAAATCATAGATTGTTGGATAGCTATTACATGGAAAGTAGATGTTTGTCTTGTTTATATTGAACCAAAGACTAAACCTTTACATTTTCATTAATGTCTAATACATAGCATGTTTTAGTGATTTTTGTTGTGAAGAATGCTCAGGAAGAAGACACAAGAAATATATAGTGAAATTTCAAGTTTGATCTCCATCCAACAGAACTATGAACTCACATAGAATGTTTCTATAGACACCATAGGCTTATTTATATAGACTCCATAGACTCATTCCTACTGACTCTATAGGGTCAATTCCATGGATTCTTTAGAGACTAATCTACAAATGGGGAAGCTGACAACTAGATAAGATGAGAGAGAATCATTCCAGCTGGAGTCAAAAGTGGAAAATACTCACCTGCTATTTTTTAGGATTGATTTTGATAAAGTTATATATATATATTTGGATCTTAGGACTATTATAGGATAGCATATCTATTTCATCAAAATAATTAGATATCTTGTAAATCCAATATCCTATCTTTGGATGAGTGGATCGGCCAAGGAATTCTATCTGTTTGCATCCTATTTTGAGTTGATTATATTATCATAAAATATAAGACTTTTGTTATTGAAAGATAATATATGAAAGATATGTACAAGCATATTACAAGTTTTAGATAGATTGTAATCATTTTAGTTTTATCAATTATCACTTCAGTTTATAGCATTGATTAATCTTTGTTCTTGAGTCTAAGAGGAACAAGGGCCCACTCTCCTTAGAACTAGGAATTGTGTATAGTACTTATGTTATGTTATATTAACTCTTTGTTATCACTAATCATAATATTTTTAATGTTTGCATTCATTCATAAAACATCAAAACAAATTTAGAGTTCAAAAGGCATTTCCTTGTTCCAAAATCATTTACTTTCTAAGCAAAGTGTGTTTTCTTTTACAACAAATGTGTGAAGAAAATTTCCTTTTTAAGTTAAATATCTCCATTTCCACGCAAGTGTAAATAGGAGTGTGATTTTACTTTCAATTAAAAGAGTGGATTCATTTGATTAAATTGT
Organism: Torreya grandis; assembly: GCA_037957365.1. Classification (NCBI taxonomy): domain Eukaryota; kingdom Viridiplantae; phylum Streptophyta; class Pinopsida; order Cupressales; family Taxaceae; genus Torreya; species Torreya grandis. The sequence continues at coordinate 373,563 of JARHVA010003351.1, read as the reverse complement.
TACATCTTTTTATTTTTAGAAAAAGAGTGAATAAACTAGTTTAAGACACATTTATTTCATTAGTCAAAGTTAGAATAGGAGCATCAAACACACCCACAAGATGACTTCTAGATCTACCATCCTACATCTTACTGTAGAGAACTTTGGACACTAGCCCTGGTTGATAAGACATCAATTAAACATTGATTAAATGAAGAGTTAAATGACACTCATCATTTTTGGCACCATTACCAGGGAACAAGCTGTTAGTAAGGTAATAATTATTGGTCTAGAGTAAATTAAATATATATATATAAACCATAAAATCACAAAAATAATTCAATAAATTGATGTATCATCTTAGAGACTCTAAAGGATGATTCATCCCAAAATTCCCACCAAAAACACAAGTTGAAACTCCTTCAACATCTTTGAGTAGTGAACCAGAAGTTACGAGTGAAACCTATCTACAAGAATCTTTAGAAACTTGGATACACACTAGGCCATTACCATAAGCAAGCCCCATAGGACAAATTCCTTAGGATCAATCTCTTGCAAGAATACATTATTTAGAAATTGCCAAGGACTTAGAAGAAGTATTTCAAAAATCCATAGCTGAAGAAAAATTTGAGATATTTGAACAACCCATAATTGATACCACAAATATTTAGTGGGAAGATCATCCCAGCTTTGAAACATCATTAGAAGAAGAAAATATGTCTCTCTAACAAAATCCACAAAATCAACAACTTACACAACTAGGAAGGACTTTTTTCTTTCATATTGTTGTAGATCCTAATGATCAAACCCTCATAAAAAATATTTCATCAGCTAATCTATCAAAAATTTTAGCAAGATTTATAGAAGATCCTGATCAATTCTTGTTTGAGTTTAAGGTGCTATGTCAAACCTATGATTACACAATAGATAGTCAAAAATTAAAACTATGTCCCTCTACACTTAAAGATGCATCTATGAGATGGTTCATGGGTTTACCTGGTGATTCTATTAGAATATGGGGTGGCATAGAGATAGAATTCTTAATCAAGTATCAAGATTACTGCTAAGTACGAGAAAGAAAAGAGGATTTATTTAAAATCAAACAGAATGAGGATGAATATTGAGAGGATTATTTGGATAGATTCATGTTCACTCATAAAAGAAGTAATTATCCACTCACTGAACAAGTTCAAAAATTGGGTTTATTAAAAGGGTTGGATGAAGGTACTAGAGATGCCTTAAATCTGATGGGAGGTGGAGATATAAATAAGTTGGTTTTCAATCAGATTTTTGAGCTTTGTACTAACTACTCTCGAATAAAACCCAAAATTAGGAGAGGAAGGATTGGGAAATCTAATGAAGTGGGTAAGCTAATGGAAGAATTTACTAATCTAAAAATGGATATTCTAGTTGTTAGGTGAATATTTTGTCAGTTAGTTATCTGATTGTGAAAAATAGGTCTTATCATCCATAGAAAAGGATATTAGTTGGCCCAGTCTGCATGTTTACTACATCAGAGGTGGATGAATCTCTCCTCTCATCAAGGGGAGGTTCCCTATGAATATACAAGAGATATATATATATACTATATAAATAAGTATAAATTAATACTCAGGGGAAAAATACACCATCCATCTCTCTTCTTTTAGAGATGATGTTAACAAATAGAGGAGAAAATCCAAGTGAAAACACTGAAGGCACTTCTCTTCTTTCAGAAGTGTTCTTGCAGGGAACAACATGATTTCTTTCAGGTAGTGACAAGAAACTAGTAACATAGGCACAGTAACCATCAGGATGAAGTATAACACAAAGTCTACACCTCAACTACCCAAAGAGTGAAACAAAAAGGATAATGGGGGCACAAAGTCATCCCAAAATCCTCAACATAGAAAGAAACTAAAAACACACACTAAAAATAATTGTGAAAGCACAAAGTCTTCCCCATAATTTTTTTTAGGACACCTTCCTAATTACTTTCACTAGTTCTACTTGTCAAATTAAATAAACAAGAACACATTCAGAAGATAGATATAAGAATAATCTCCTAAAATATACAAGCTATAACAACATAAAGTCTGCAAACAACTTTCTTTCTCATTTAGATAAAATGATATAAACAACAATCTGAGCTCAAAGTCTTAGTATTCTCCTTTCAATTTGGATAAAGTTTCACTTTTGTAAAAATGAAAAGTCCCTTTTGCATAATGAGAGAACTTACAATGTATAGCCACCAAGTAGGGCTTGGCACTCTTTCCCATGGGATGGCCCATGCTATAAGACTGCATTGAAAATAGAGCCATTGTCTTAACTATGGTGTGTCATTCCATCCCATATGTCTTCTCCTAAGTTTGGATCATCTGGTCTATCCCCTTTGATGTCTGTGTAGCTATCCATTTTGTCTTTACTCCAAAGGAGACCAAAAGGGCATGCCTTCAATGTTTACAAGCTCAAAAATATACTCTATAAACTGTTCTAGCTATCAAAATAACTTCTATGTAGATATTTTCCTCTTTGTCTCTTTTTACTATGATTTAAGCTCCTGAGCTATCTTTTCCCCTTTCTAGTTTTGTCTTTTCCTAGCATTTGAGCTCTCAAGGATATATCCTTGGTCTTTTTGGTTCCTTACGCTCTTCCATTAATAGTTATTCCCTTTGGCATTTTGGCCTTTTGCATTCAGGTCTATGATCAAGCTTTCAAAGATCAATGGCTATTTCATTTCCATGAATTTGATGTCTTCAAGCCCATCATTGTTAGGAAACCAATGGCTAGTTTGTCACCCTAAAATTGATAGCTGTGGGGATGTCGCTAGACTTTTAGATCTCAATGGCTAGTTTGTGACATCCAACTTTGACATCTATGGGCATGTCACTTTCCTTGACAATTCCTTTGGCTTTCTTATTTTGCCCTTTCCCAGAGGGTACTTTCCCTTTGGGGTCCTAAGAAATAGTTCACTTTATGTTAGGGAGAGCCCCCCGCAAGGGTATCTGCCCTTCAGGGTCTTTTGGATAGCTTTCAAGCTTTTATTCCTTTGGCAGGCTTTTGTTCCATTAGCGGACTTTTTCTTTAGTCTTTTCCTTCAGAAAAAAGTCCAAAGGAATTCCTTTGAACATTTTATCTAAAGGAATTGTCCCTTTCCTTCATTCTTTCTTCCCACTTGCTTCTGCTCTCCATCGGGCTTTCTTTTGATGGGATTTTGTCTTTGCTTCGAGCTTATTTCTTTAGACAAAAGTCTGAAGGAATTCCTTCATACTTTTTGTCTGAAGGAAATGTCTTAATCATTTTGCCATGTTCTTTTCCTAAAAGAGAATTGTGTCCTTTGTAAGGACTGTTCAAGCCCAAAACTATCCTTCAAACTTTTGCAATGGTCCATCTACTCCTCACTTACCCTCTATAAGGGTTGTTTGACCTCCAAGGTTGCCTTTTAGAAAAGTTTCAAGGGTCCACTTTGGCTCCTACATGCCCTCCACAAGGGCACTTGTCCTTCAGACTCTTGGAAGACCCCTTTGAACTTCTCGATTGAAAAAATGGCTAAGTGTTGAGCTTGTTTCTTTCCTATAGAGTCTGTAGAAGCCAACCTATAGTCTTTAGAAATGAGTTCATAGATCTGGGGGAGTCCATAGATGTGAGAAACTAGCCTATCAAGTTCATAGTTTTGAGCTTGCCTACAAAGTCCATAGAAGCCAAGTCTGTAGTTTTCTCTAACTTTGAAAAAGTCCATAGAAATCTAGCTTGTAGAGTTTGTAGCTTGAGTCTGTAGAATTGGGGGAGTCCATAGATTTCTTACTATCAAGTCCATAGAAACTAAGTCCATAGAAATTGAGTCCATAGAAATGAACCTGCAGAGTCTGTAGATTTCTAAAAAATCTTTGAAAAATGAAGAACTTGAATGCTCAGAATAGTTTTTGAAAAGGGAAGAGAGGATTTTGATCTGTTGAACCAAATAGTTCATAGGTTGTCCCAAAAATGAGTGACAAATTTTGGGGATAACACTAGTTACACTAAACAGTACTTTGGATGGTCTTCAAGCTAAGGCAAATGCAATAGAACCCCTAACAATCTACTTTCCTAAGTGTAGATAGAAACCTGCCCTTAGAGACTTCCCCTAGATAAAATAAATGTCTCATCATGTGGGATCTGTGATACAATAGATCATGATACCAAACATTGCACCCTTCTACTTGTTTTAAAAAATCAAATGAAAACACAAGTCTAGTCCACTAAAAAGTAAATTATATCTATAGACAAAACTTTGCCCCACAAAACTAGGCTTAAGGACAGTTTAATATAAGAAACCTAGTTAATCCATGGATGGCACCATGGAATGTTTTATTTCCTTCACCTTTTTAGAATCAACCCCAAATTCCATCAATCCAAAATCCATGGGCAGGATAAGATTGGATGCCAACACCCCCATGGATGGTGTCATAGCCATAACCACAATAACAATGGGTACCATAGCAATAATGGATGCCACAACAATATCAATAATAGAATCCATAGTGGAACCCACAATAATAATTCACCTAACCAAGAAGACCACTACAATAACAAACTATAATACCACCCTCATTTATTCAACAACAAGGACAAATCAATCAACCCTCAATTCCTGCACAACCAATAGTAAATCTAAAAAATAAACAACTAACACCTATTTATGTTAATTAATAGGAAGAGACAATGAATTTTGGAGCTATTGATTCTTCAGACATACATTTAAGATCAAGGAAAACTATACAAAAACCTCCAATTCTCATTTTTGAAATACCTGATGAAAAAGAAAAAATAGAATCATCTCAATTAAATGCTAGATAAGCCAAAATCAAAATACTACTACATCATTAGTTCCTTTTCCTGAAAGATTAAAATAAATTGATATTAAACCAGAATCAGACTTGGTCCATGAGTTGAAAATAATCAATATCGAGGTACCCCTACTACAAGCTATTAGTGATATACTTGAATTGAACAAGATCATCAAAAACCTTTATATCAAGACACCTGAGAGGAAAGAAAAATATCCAGGAATTATTCATGTTGATAGAAAAGTTACTGATTTATCAGTAGGAAAACTATTAGTTCCAAAATATGCAGATCCAGGAAGCCCAGTGATCATAGTCACAATCAGAGGTAAAGAAATTTGTAATGTCTTGGTAGATTTGAGAGTAGCAATTAATGTTATGACAACCAATATTCTCCATACATTATCTCTTATGATAATTCAACTCATAACTACCATTCTTCAAATGACAGACCAATCTATCACTAAACCAGAAGGGACTATAGAAAATGTTGAAGTACTAATAGAGTCTTGGGAATATCTAGTAGATTTCATGGTCTTGTAATCTAAAATAAAGAATCTATGATATACCATAATCCTAGGTAGACCATGGTTGGATACTATAGCAACATTAATCAATTATAGGTCAGGAGACATGACCATTTCTAATAGGTTAAAATCCAAATGCATCTCTTTGTATCCTCCTACAAAACCATCAATGAATCACATACAAGAACTTTGGATGGATGAATAAGATAAAACATCAAACAAAATTTCCTCTTTAGCTATGATCATAGTAAAAAAACACTTGGAAGAATTGAATGGAGACATATACCTAGAATCTATGGACTTTGTCAGTCTGAAAGCTATGGACTCTACCAGCCTAGAATCTATGAACTTTGCCAGTCTAGAAACTATGGACTACCTCAGTTTAGGGTTATTGGGTCAGATATAATATTATGAAAACTCTACTTATATTTATTCTATTATTTCCTCACCATATGGTCATGGATTGATTCAAGAAAGTGCATGGAAATTGGTAGAACAACAATTAACTCATTTCTTAGATACATTCCATTATTCTTTAGCAAGATTGATTCCTCTTAGAGAAGAGTTTGTTGATAATGTAACCATGTTTCATAAGCTACTTCCTCATCCATGTCCTATGAACTCATTCATTAGCGAATTCAATCAAATATAATCCAACTACCCAAGTACAAAACTAATCATAGTATTACTTGGAAAGATTTTAAACATCAATAATTGGTTAACAAATGAAGATGAAGATCAACTCTTTAAAGTAATGGAAAGACATAATAAGGCTTTTTCTTGGGATTATATTGACATGAAGGGAATTCACCCTCACATATGCACTCATCATATTTACATGGAATTTGTCAAACTAGTCAAACAACCACAAAGAAGAATAAACCCAACATTAAAAGAGATAGCCAAAACAGAGATCCAAAAATTGCTAGAAGTTAGGTTTATTTACCCCATCTCTAATAGCTAGTGGGTTTCACCCCTGGTAATATGCCTAAGAAAAATGGAAAATTAAGGGTGTGTGTAGATTATAGAGAACTAAACAAAGGAACACTAAGAGATTATTTTCCTCTACCTTTCATTGATCAAGTTCTTTAAAACTTAGCAGGAAAAGATATTTTCTTTCCTAGATGGGTTTAGTGGGTATAACCAAATAATAGTGGCAGTTGAAGATCAAGATGAAACCAAATTTACCTACTCTTAGGGAACTTTTACTTACTGAGTACTCCCATTTGGATTCTATAATGCTCCAAAAACCTTCGAAAGAGTAGTTCTGGTAATATTCTCTGACCTTACAAATGATTGTGTTGAAGTATATATGGCTAATTTCACCATTCATAGTGGAACTTATGAAGAGGATCTTACCAACTTGGAAAAATTATTGATCAAATATGAAGAACATCAATTATATTTGAGCCATGAAATTTTTTTGTTGATGATGGATGCAGGAATAGTGTTGAGACACCATATTTCTACAAAAATCATTCATGTAGATCCAAAGAAGGTTGAAATAATCTCCAACTTACCCATCCCACAAACACAAACTAAAATTAAGAGTTTTTTAGGACATGCTAATTAATACAGATGCTTCATAAATAGTTTTAGCCAAATAGCTACCCCTATGTTTGCCTTGCTTACAAAAGATAGTATATTCAAATGGAGTGATAGTTACTAGTAGGCCTTTGAGATGATCAAAGCTAAACTCATTACTACTCTAGTATTGAGAGGACTAGATTGGACTCAGCCATTCCATATATACATAGATGCTTCCAATACAGTAATAGGAGTAACCCTTGGATAAAAAAATGAAAAGGATAACATGTATGTTATATATTATATTAGCAAAAACATGACACCTACTGAAAGAAACTACACCATAACTAAGAGGGAATTCCTAGTTGTAGTCTATGTAATTAACAAATTCAGACACTACATAATAGGATGCAAGGTATTTATCTATATAGACAATTCAGCTATTAGATATCTTACCAACAAACCAATTGTGAGAGGAAGGATTATTAGATAGTTTTTGCTCTTACAAGAATTTGATGTTACTATTATAGATAAACTAGGGAAGTCTAATGTGATTATTGATTTATTATCAAGAATGAACACTACAGGTGAAGAAGAGCTAGTGGAAGATGGCTTTCTAGATGAACAATTATTTACTATTTCATCAAAATTTTCATGGTTTCTTAATATATCCAATTACCTCGCCATAGGGAAGTTTTCTCTACAATTTTCACAAAATGAAAAGAAATGTTTAATCAAAGAAAGTTCTTCATTTAAATATATTAACAGAATGCTATTCAAACTTGGACTTGACCATGTGTTTTGTAGGTGTGTGAAAAATGTTGAATCTTATGATATCATCAGAGCCTATCATGATGAACCTAGAGAATGTCATTACTTAGCTCAAAGAACCATACACAAAATCCTAGGAGCAGGATACTATTGGCCTCATATTCATCAGTAAGTAAAAAGATATGTTAGACACTATGATGCTTGTCATAGAATTGGATAGCCTACTCTTTCAATAAAAATGCCTCTACACCTTCATCCTCAATTGGTTTTATAACTATTTGAGAAATGGGGAATTGATTTTACAGGTCCTGTGGATCTTCCTTCTAGAGGAAAATAATATCTCTTATTATGTAAAAAACTATATGACCAAGTGGGTGGAAGTGGAAGTATTAACTCATGTAAGAAAAGAGATGGTATCTGATTTCTTATATTTCAAAAGCATGCAAATATTTGGTGCTCCAAGGGAGATAGTCTCATATCAAGGATCGTAGTTCATGTCAAACATGATAAAGGACTTCATGCAAGTATATCAAACTCAACATGAAAAAATATCTCCATACCATTTATAGGCTAATGGGCAAGTTGAAGTCACGACTAGAGAACTGGAAACTATTATAACCAAGGTTTTTAATTCCAATAGAAAGGATTGGGTAGATAAAGTACCAAAAGCTATTTGGGCCTATAATACTACTTGGAAAATAACAACTAGATTTTCACCTTATGAATTGGTTTATGTTAAGAAGCCATTATTCTTTATTGAAATTGAATTACAAACTTTGAAAATAGTTGTAGAAGTAGGGATTAAATTAGAATAAATATAAAAAAAGACTCTTACAGCTTAATCAACTTGATGAGATGAGGATGGAAGCACTACAAAGAACTGAATTAGTACAACATGAAAGAAAATTTTGGCACGATTCATAGATCAAGCAACAAAAGTTTTAGAAAGGAGATTGGGCATTGTTGTTTGATTCCAAATTTCAATAGTTTAAAGGAAAACTACAAATAAGGTGGTTGAGACCTTATCAGATTGAGGAGGTCTTTAAAAATGCTTATGTTAAGCTAATACCTATTGATGACAGTAGAAGAGCTCTATTAGTCAATGGACATAGATTAAATCTTTATAAAAAATCTCTTAATAAAAAATAATTTGTTTAAAAGGTAAAATATCAAGTAGCCTTTCTAGAGGACTCTCCTTCTAGGGAAACTGCTTTAAATCAAGTAGCTATTTTGGAGGGCTTTGCTTCTTCCAAAGAACCTACTCCTTAATGATCTTGCATATAATAATAATAATAATAATAATAATAATAATAATAATAATAATAATAATAATAATAATAATAATAGTGAAAATCCTTTCAGGGACACTATTGACAATGCATGCCTAGAAAACCAGCTTGCTGGTTGTCTATGTATTGCAAAAGGGGCTTTGGATAAAAAACTAGCAATGGCTAGCCAAAGGGCAATAAAATATATATAAGAAAAAAAAGAATCGCATCATGTTACTATGATTTATCTTGTCCATGAAATAAAACTTATTCTTTCAATACTTGTTGACTGATCCATGCAAACTTATTTGTACAGGATAAATGACGAGCAAAGGATAAATCTAAGGTCAAAAGTAAGTGAGACATATATTCTATTTATTTATGTTTACTTAACTAATTATATTTTATTTAATTAAGATTTATTCTATGGAGATGACTTAAACTTGAGCCTTCCAAAATGGAATGACTTGACACATACCATAATGGATAAGCATGCAAACAAGATGACAAAGGTGTTGGGCTACTTCATGATGACCTATGCAGCTTTGGTACAATCAATTGTGTCATCAATAATTATAATGATGGGACATCATAAAGGGGTTATAAATAAAATGATAAATCACTATCACCATCAAAGTGCCACATCATCATTTCATCCAATTTGTAGTAATTTGACAAAATAGTTGGCACACTCTATAGAAACATGAGGCACTGAACTGTATAAAGTAATCATGTCAAATTATAGACTCATGAAGCTGTAGAGTTTCACACAAAACATTTCATTTCTATAGATCCTTAGTGATTGTTGCCTATATATTTCAATAGAACTTGGTCTAAACACTAATTTGAGTTAAAGAAATAGAGTTGTCAATAAATCTAAGTAGAAATGGGATGAAAAATGAGATCAGAATCAAAGAATGTAGTAAAGCTTCACAAAGACAAAGCTTCTATGGTAGTGTTTAGAGTAAATGGTTGGGTACCTTTCATTAAAAAGTTCCAAGGTTTCCATGAAACAATGGTAAGACAACTCATCACTAATCACACCCCTAAGTTTTCAGTTGTTAAAGGCATTATTATTCCTCTTTCAACTCAAATTATAAGTTAAATCATACAAGTTTCAGAAGAGGGAATGAGAGCGACAGGTAGAATTCCATTTAGTGATTTAATTATTCAATTTAATGGTAATGAGTAGACTAAGACTTCATGTCTAATAAATTCCAAGGGAAAATCAAAAGGGATTCATAGAAATTCACTTCCTAAACCTTGGAAATCTGTAGCCAAGTGGGTACTCAAGTATATCATTTATGAGGGGCAAAACAATTTTTTAAGAAATACCATGAAAATATTAATACACCTTAAGTATGGGAGGCAAAACCCTCATTATAAGATTAACTTCCCATCCTTCTTATATGGTGCCCTTAAAATTATGACTACAACTCCTAGTACTGCTCTTAGGCACCATGGCCTTATTCACCTAATTATCCAACATCACTTCCTTTAGCAAGGACAAGAGGTCTGGGAAGAATTTATAAATAGTGTAACAAAACAAATTACAAATATGCCTAAACAAGAAACCTCAAATTTACCACAGGAATATTCATCTCCACCTGTTACATCAATTAAGAAAACAACTCCAAAGAATAAATCACAAATTGTAGTCTCAAAATAAATCCCTTCTTCTTCTTCTTCTTCTTCTTCAAGAAGAATCACAAGATCTCAAATCCTTGTAGTTTTAAAGTCCCCATAAGAACCTCAATAATCTATAGTGTAACCAATTTCCTTATTAGGAAGAATAAAATTGAAATGAAAGGTTGTTACAAAACTTGAGAAGACTGAGGGTTTGATGGTTGAAAAGGAAAGACAACTGAGTGTAGCTCAAAGAGTGACCAAAATAAGAAGGTTAATTCTGATAGATGAAGATGAAAAAGAGGATACATACATTCTAGATAGTCTTGAAAAGGTATCTCATTACCCCATACATCAAAGTATCCCTAAAATTTTAGATGTTGAAGAAAATCCTTTCAAAAGGAAATCTCCAATCATAATAGAGGAGAGAATTATAGGAGAAGAGCCACTCATGATAGAGGAATCAAGTATGGTGGAACAACCACATGTTTCAGTTGAAACTACAATGAATAAAGGAAAAATTATATGCATAAATGAGAAAGGAGAGTCATTTAATCTAAATGATCCTATTATGTAGTTAACCTTGAAGCTTTTTCAAGCTCAAGCTCTAGAGAAACAACAAACAACTAACATTACTGACTTAATCAGTCAATTACAGAATAAGGATCATCTCAACTCATTGTTGGTGTAAAAATTGGACACATCATCTGCCAATCATGCAATAGAAGTTCACAGATTAGAAGAAATAATAAAGAAACATGAAAGTGAACAAATAAACCTCTAGATATATGTAGAAAATCTAAAGGAGAATAGGAGATTGCAGAGTTTGGTAAACTCTTCCAAAGCACCTTCAATGTTGCACCTTCTCCTCCAAAGTTATTTGTTAACCATAGTTGTCAAACAAGTTATCCAGGTATTCCTACCTTGCAAATGCTAAATCAAATTGATGAATAATATTCCTTACTCAAAAAAAAAAACAAAGTTTCAACTTCTTCAAATAAAATATTTGAAAATGAAAATAAATAATTAGAAGCTAAGGTCCAAGATTTAGAAGAAAATTTGTAAGATCAATGCAAATTAGGGGAATCTCTTTTGGCATGTAGGAATCCTTCTCTTGCATATAGTTTGTTTTTATTTAAAAAAATTTATAGATGGTAGCTTCTAAGGATCTCTTGTCATCTTTCTTACAAGATTTTATGGCCAACAACATTTTTGAAAATTTTCTATAGTGCTGAACCTGATCAATAGGATTTGCTTTGTGAGTTTTATTTGCATGATTTGATCATAGGAGACCATGAGCACAATAATTTATTCATAAAACTTCATGTAGGATAAGTTCAACTAAGTGAATTGCATTCTAAATTCAAAAGACAACTAGTATGGAAAAGTAGATTTGAGGATTATACAAATCATGCTAAGACTACATGATTGTGTATCAGACTAGCCTTTCCTATCCCCAAATTAATCAGAAAGAATTTTATCTATGTTTTTTTAAGTGATAAAGTTAAAACTCATTATTTACAAGCTTTATATGATTGTGATGTTTCGTTTGACATGTTTTCAAGATAGATTTTTGATTTAGTGGTGATTGCAAGTGTGAAAAGGTGGGACCAACTTTCAGTGCCTCTTAGAAGATGAGAGATAATGTCTCCAAATAACTTAAGATGGACTATGAGGAGAGCTACCTCAATTTTGGAAATATTAATAGAGGTAATAAACTTTGGGGGAGAAAATAAATGGATTGGCATGAGATATAGACCCCCTTTGTTGATCATACCTATTCTAGGATGGTAGAGTTGAGATCTATAATCAGAGGAGCATTTCAATACATGGAAACAAATGATTCAAGAACATCAGGGGTTTACAAGAAATTTATATAAGCATATAATAGATAAATTTGATGAATATGGTTTGAGTCAGAGTTTTGTAAGCAGATGCAAGAGCTATGAAGGTAAATGAATGTTTGCAATGGGACTTGCAAAAGATAAATCTTAGGGGAGATGATGAGCTTAGAATATGGCTCATTATTGACATGTTATTTCGCTTAATTCATCTCTATAGGGATATTGTCTTATATAAATCATAGATTGTTAGATAACTATTACATGGAAAGTAGATATTTGTCTTGTTTATATTGAACCAAAGATTAAACCTTTACTTTGTCATTATTTTCTAATACATATCATATTTTAGTGATTTTTGTTGTGAAGAATGCTCAAGAAGAAGACACAGGAAATGTATAGTGAAATTTCAATTTTGATCTCCATCCAACAAAACTACGAACTCACACAGAATGTTTCTACGGACTCCACAGGCTTATTTCTACAGACTCTGTAGGCTCATTCCTACTGACTTTTTAGGGTCAATTCCATGGACTCTTTAAAGACAAAGCTACAAATGGGGAAGCTGGCAACCAGATAAGATGAGAGAGAATCATTCTAGCTGGATTCAAATGAGGAAAATACTCACCTACTATTTTTTAGGATTTGCTTTTGATGAAGTTATATATATTTGGATCTTAGGACTATTATAGGATAGTATATCTATTTCATAAGAATAATTAAATCTCTTGGAAATCCAATATCCTATCTTTGGATGAGTGGATCAACCAAGGAATCCTATCTCTTTGCATCCTATTTTGAGTTAATTATATTAGCATAAAATGTAAGACTTTTGTTATTGAAAGATAATCAATGAAAGATACGTACAAGCATATTACAAGTTTTAGATAGATTGTAATCATTTAAATTTTATGAATTATCACTTTAGTTTCTATCATTGATTAATCTTTGTTCTTGAGTCTAAGAGGAGCAAGGTCCCACTCTCTTTGGAACTAGGAATTGTGTACGGTACTTATGTTATGTTATATTAACTCTTTGTTATAACTAATCAGAATCTTACTAATGTTTGCATTCATTCATAAAACATCAAAACAAATTCATATTTCAAAAGGCATTTCCTTATTCCAAAGTCATTTACTTTCTAAGCAAAGTGTGTTTTATTTTACAACAAACATGTGAAGAAAATTTCCTTTTCAAGTTAAATATCTCCATTTCCATGCAAGAGTAAATAGGAGTATGATTTTACTTTTAATAAAAAGAGTGGATTCATTTGATTAAATAGTTACATCTTTTCTTTTCAGTAAAAGAGTGAATCAATTAGTTTAAGACATATTTATTTCATTAGTCAAAGTTAGAATAAGACCATCAAACACGCCCACAAGCAGACTTCTAGATCTACCATCCTACATCTTACTACAGACAGCTTTGGACACTGGCCCTAGTTGATAAGACATTAATTAAACATTGATTAAATGAGGAGTTGAATGACACTCATCAAGTGTACTTGTTAAGTTCCCTATAGTTAGGGCACATCCTCCAAGTGTCATCTTTCTTTTGCACCATGAAAACTAGTGTAGAATATTCACTTTGGCCATGGAGAATGATTCCTACATCCAAAATTTCTTGTATCATCTTTTCAATTTCACTATTTTGAGCATAAGGAGACCTATATGGTCTGATGTTGGGTGGTGTACTACTAGGAATAAGTGTGATTTCATGATCATGCATGCAGCTAGGTGAAAGTCCTTTTGGTATGTCACCAAGAATAACTAAATGGACATCAATCACTTGTTACAGATTAGGAGGTGTAGATGGTTGAGTTGGATGAACTTCCATGGAAAACAAGTGAGTTACAAATCCTTCAACACCATTTCAAATAATCTTTGTCATTTGATGGGAGATAACAAATTATGAAGATTTATCCCTTAATCCCTTTAGCTTAAATGTCCTTCCCTAAAAATGAAAATGCATGAATAATTCCTAGAAATTCATATTAATAGTGCCCAAAGTAGTGAGCCATTATACTCCCAGAACAATGTCATCTCCCCCCATGAGAATAAAAAACATAAGAGAATCTAACAAGTAATATCCCATGGCTAGCTTAATATTATGTTAGTTTTTTTAGTAGATAATAGTACCACCATCTACAATCATGACCTAAAATTCTGGAGTGGGATAAATAAAATAGTTCAAGTAAGTAACTAGCTTATTATTGATGAAGTTGTATGTGCTCTAGAGTCAATCAGAATAGTGACCTTCTATTTTTTTAGAAAACCCACCACCTTAAGAGTTTAGGGAGTGAAAATACCTAAAAGGGCATGATAGGAAATAGTAGGCTGAGAGTCTTCAGATTCCTCCTCAGGACATTCTTCATCCTCATCAAGTTCCTCCTCATAATCATCATCCTCATTGGCCCCTTCGATGTAAAACAATTTCTTTTCATCACAACTATGGTCTTTTCTCCATTTTCTATCATAAACATAACACAATCCTTTTGTTTTCTTCTCCTCAATTTTTGGAGGTGTTAGTCTAGTGGGTTGAGGATATGATGGTGTTGGAAAGGTGCGATCATGACCAGTAGTGAAGGTTTTTTGTTTGACCATCTCTTTTTCAACTATCATGCGTGCCTTTGGGATATATTATAATATAGATGCTTGGTTAAACATTCAAACCTATAATTAGATGTTATCTTTAAGACCACCTAAAAATAGATCAATTAAATTTTCCTTAGTGATGTCTTCCACTTATAAGGATAGATTCTAAAACTAATGAATATAATCCTTCATAGTTCCTGTTTGCTACAGTTTGGCTAACTAGATGAAGTAGTTATTAGAGACATTATTATGATAATGATTCAATAAATCATCATTGAAAATAGACCATGTAAAATTATCACCATTCTTTTTCTTTTGAGCACATAACTAGCAATACCAAATGAACTGATCAGGTTCCAAATATAGAGATACCATGATCACCTTTTAAGAACTAAGAGTTTTATTAGATCAAATAAATTCTCAAGTTGGGTAATCCAAGTGAGAGGATATTTACCATAAAACTTACACATTTCCACTTTTGGAAACATTAGTTTCATACCAAAATTGGAGTTGTTAGTGTTGAGAGGAGGAGGACCTGAATGTTGAAGTGGAAGGTTGTTTGACTGTAACTGAGATGAAAGAGTAGTCAATGATGCAGTGATCTAATTCAATTGATTGTGAACCCCATTAATCTCTCTATGCATCCCTAAAATATTAGTTTGAACTACAACAAATTCATCATGCCATACTAAGCCTTTTATGTTAGCCTGAAGTTGAGAAATCAATGGATCTAAAGTTTCAGATTCTATGTCGTCAATAGAAAGAGTCTTAGGAGTTTCTTTCCCCCTTTTCATTTTGGTGTATAAGGACCATCCATATACAAAACCTAGGAGGGTTTTTAACAAAAAAAAAGTACCGGGGGATGGTACCATTGTGTTCACCTTTCCAAGATGAATCTAATGACTACTTTTGTGCATTAGGCTAAAACATTTCAACACAAAAAAGTGTATCAGATGAATATATTGTTACGATCATCTTATCGAGATGAATCTGAAGAATAAAATTGTGAAAGGTGAAATTTTTTTTCTAGACTTTTTTTTTTTTTTTTTTTTCAAAAAATTGTTTCAAATAATACTATGCTGATAGAAAAAATTAATTCTTTCCAAATAGCAAGTTATGTTTTTTCACTCCTCATAGAAGTCACTCCTCACTAGATCTAAAAAAATAATGCCATAGAAAACTTACACAAATTGAAGTTATAATACCACTTGTAATGAAATTAAGTAGATGTTCACATAAAATGATTTTATATTATACAAAATAAGCAAATATGAGATATCACATAGCAATAATTGATAGTAGAATAGAATACTAAATAATATAACAAATCCACTTTGAGGGGGAAACATCCACAACAATGCACTAAATGTAAAATACCTAACATGATGCTCAAAGACTAACCACTACCTCCTAAATATAGTCTACTTAGCCATGGTTATTCCATAGGCTGACCAAACTAAAAACATAGAGAAATGTAATAAGAATATAAAAGAGGTATGTAATCCACAAGTTGGCCACACATATCTCAAGACATGCCAAAGGTTAAGGGCATAACAGTAGAATAATTTAAACAATTGTTTGAAAAGGAAATGACTCCTAAATCAACATTCAATTATGAATCGATCTAGATATTCATCAAATAAAATGTCTCTCTTGACAATTTTGATAAAAAGCTAAAGAATATTTGACGGGTTTAATATAAAATGAGTCATCTTCATTATGATGCAAAAATTTATTTTATGCATTCAGAAGGATATAATGAAGAGAATTTCAAATAAACTATGAATAATTTTGATGAATATAGAAAAAATATGCAACAGAGCAAACAAGAAGAAGAAGAAAGGTTAAAAATATGCTTGATGAGGAAGATAAATAAAATGTATTCAAAATTAAACAACTCTTGAACTTGTAATTTTTTAATGACTATTTCAAACTTTTCAAGTTATCTATTTTTGTAATAAAGCTTTTGTATATTTTAAGTTGTGAAAATATGCCAATGCACTTTTATAAGTTTTAGGTCATGCAAAAATTTTAATGCACTTTTGCAACTTTCAAGTTGCACTTTTTTATAAACAAACTTTCGTATTAGTTCTAAATATCAAAAAATGAGGTTATGCCCCATAACCACCCATTATGATTGGTAAATACAAGTTATGAAGTCATTTTAAGGGATTTTTGATAGAGAAGGAAATTTTGGAAAGATAATAAGAAAGAGTTTGTGTTTTCCACTCCTTAAAGAATCAATACAAAGTGAACTTTATGGATTTTGTGCCATAAATTATTTTGAATGGACAATGTATATGTGTTTGTTGTTGTATTTGGTTCTTATTCTTCAAATGTTGTTAAATTTTATTTTTAGATAGTTAATAAATGAAAAAAAGTCACTATAGAATTTCTTTCAAATTTGTATTAGTAATTTTTATTAATGTGAAACCTTGGTGAAATTAAAAGTAGAGTTTTTAATTATTTTTATTGGGAAATACATGGTTGTTTCTTTTTTTAATCCATTCAATATTTTTTGTGTATTATTTTAGTCATATGCATAAAACATGTCTTTCTCATCTCATTTATATGATAAAGGTTTCTTTTGATAAAATTTAAACTTTGAGATTATTATAGTAAGTTTATGTGTTTGGCTTTATAGATTTGTATTTTTCCTCCCATTTTCAAATTTTCCTTAAATTTATCATTTCTACCACCTTTTTCATACATTCAAGTTAAAATTACAAAACATCATATAAGAAAACATTTTTATTGTAATAGTTTATTTTTCCACATCCCTTTTATTTTCAATAAAGGTAACTCCACCTAAAAGTAAGAGAGGGGCTTTATCTCAACACACGTGACCATAATCTTGTATTTATCCCCTTGAATGTTTTTCAGCCAACAATTATCTACAAGTACAAGTTTACATTTAGTTTATATTTTAGGGCCACTTTGTGTCCTCTAAAATATATTCCAGATATGTAAGAGTTACCATTTATATTATTGTCTTTCAAAATCCATTCTAGTTAGTACTTAGTTTTTAGAATTTTAGGATTGGAAATTGACTACAATATTGGAGTTATTAAGCTCTAAGCTTAGGTATGGATGTCACTAATTAAGATAAATATAGGGATCCATATATATAGATAGGGGCTTAGGTATGGATTGGTTGAGATAGAGATAAGAATGAATGATAGAGATAGGGTCTATGCTAACATGGATGCAACATATATGTAATATGGTGTGATGGATCATGCACAAATGCATTAACCTATCTTAATTGATATGTCCAACCCTTTATGAAAATATGATAAGTTTGTATTTGATTCTTTCTTTTCACTTTAGACTATGTGGAATTGGGAGAATTTATCATATATTAAATCAAAGGAAAAAAAAGAGTTGGGTTGTGGGCCAAACCTCCATGTCACTTTTTCACCCCACCATCAGTGTAGACCTAGAGATATGATTTCATTAATGAGGATATGGGAGAGAGATATATAGAAGTGAGTCACTCCATATTCATCATTCTAATGTTGATTACTAAAATAACATAATCAACTAGATATTATACTATTTCTATCATGGAAATCATATGTCAATCTCCTTGGATTATTATATCATATCCCTACCTAATTTAAATAATCAACCTAATACACTCCATTCAGAACAAAATCATTCAAAACACAATTTAAGAGTCATCCAAAATAAATGTCAAATAAATGGGTCAATCCATGCATGTTTCAATTTTAATTTCACTTATGCATAACGAAATCAATTTGTTATAGGTTTGCATATAACAAAGTCATATTTTACCATTCTAAACTCACATAGGACACCACCAATACCAAAACCACTACCACTACCATTTGGGGTGGAGGGGAGTGCTTTCAAACACTATTTTCTTAAGCTCATATCAAAATCAATCATATTTCTATCTCTTTCTCCCTAAACCATATGGAGAGAGGGGGTCAATCACATAAATGATCAAAGTTAATGCTCAGGCATACACATATCTATATCTATCATTGTGTGGTTGAGTGTTCTATGGAAAATAGTCAAAAGGTCTAGTATCAATTAGTATATCTAATATTAAGTGGTTAAGTTATCTCATTAGTATTCAATAATAGTTTAGTACCTCTTGATTCACTCTCAAGCTTACTACTAGACATTAGAAGTAAAAATAACATCATATTATAATTCCATTACAAAATCCTATGTTTTTCAATACTATGCATCAAGATCTCAAACTCAACTCAAATACTAGGCCTATATTGAGTATATCATAGGCATTTCCTAAGATATCAAGATCATTTTAAGGATTAAACACTTCATTATTACATGAAATGGTCCTTAGAGATCCACCATCATTCACTCATCAACCCTCATCATCCCTCATTGTACCTAATCACTCTCTCATCATCTCTCATCAACCCTCATCATCCTTTTTCATCCCTCATTATCCTTAATCACATTGTAATTGGTACTCATCATCCCTCATAATTATTAGTTAGTCCCTCATGGACCCTTATTATCCACCATTATCCCTAATCACTTCCTCATTAGACCACATCATCCTTAATAATTACCACACTAATCCTAACCATCCCTCACCATCCCTAGTCACTCCCTCATCATCCCTCATCATCCCTCCTCAGCCCACACCATCATCTCTAGTCACTAATTCATCATCTATCATCATTCATCATCATCCCTAATCACTCCATCATTGGCTCTCATTATCCCTAATCACACTCTCATTGATCTTCATCATCGCTAATTATCCTTTTTCACTCCCTCATTATCCCTCATCACCCCTAATCATATATGTGAGGTTGAGGCACAAATGATATCTCCCAATACCCCCATGGTGAATATGTAATATACATTTCATCTTATGTAAATAATAGAGAGATTGTTATTCTATGCATTTTCATTAGTGAATTGGTGTGATCATTTCTCATGAGAGTTATGAGACTGTATCATGATTATATGTTTGATATAGGCCACATGATATAGGCTATTAATTTATGTGGATCAACCCTTTCATAAAAAATCCAAAACATTATTTAGGAATTAGACCTGATCCATCTTCAATCCTTTTGATAACCCACCATGAATAACATGATTCTGAGAAGGGAATGACACCACATAGAATAGCATGGTTATGATATGGGAATAACACCACTTAGAATGACATTAACATTACAACCTAGATTATGAGTATAATATAGGAATATCGGTTTAGTTAGAGTAACATTATATTATATATCTTAGAAGGGAAGGTGTATTTAAAATGGTCAAATTACTAGTCCATTTATGATGTCATTTATCAGTTGACTTGAGAGATCCAAATCCAAATTGATATTTCTATAATCATATATAGATAGGTGGGAGAGGTCATTTATGGGATAAAGGTCATGTGCTTTATCAGATGAGCATTTATCAACCTACCTACAAAGAGACAAATAAATTATATGGGAAATGAGGATCAAGGAAGTGCATAAACATAATGGGTTAGTGAGTGAATGCTCAGTGAGTGAATGGGAACATCTTTAAAATGAGAAAAATAATGTATGATGTATTAGTGAATGGGGAATCTAGGAAAAACCATAAATATTACATGTGGGTTGGAAAGTACATGATCATAGGTAGTAACATGTATGTCAAACCATACCTATTTAGATTAACATCTATGCATCTTTAGGTTCACTGATGAGGGAACAAAAATTAGGGTTATATAATCTCATGATATGGGTTGTTTATATTATTTAGTAAAATTAAAAATCATGGAATAAGAATCATAAGGAATTACTTACTCTATATCTATATAAGTAGATAGTGCTACTGTAGTGACTCACTTATATATATCTATATCCCACCTCCTCGTTATTGAAAGTAAATATCTAGGTATATAATGATGTTGATGTGCAAAAGTGACCTGGAGGTTCAGCCAATAACCCAACTCTTACTTTGAACTTGTTTTAATAAATTATAGGTGCCTCAAAATACAAATAGCCAAAGGTGAAAATAAATAAATAAATGTGAAGTTATCATATTTTTTATGAGGGTTGGATGTATTAGTCGAGATAGGTTGATACATCTATCCATGTTCCATCCCATAATATTATGTATATGTTGCATCCCTGTTAGGATAGGACTTATCTCTATCATTCATCCTTATCTCTATCTTGAATAATCCATACATGATCCCCTATATATGTATGGCTCCCTATCTATATCTTGAAAAATGACATCCATACACGAGCTTAAATATTAATAACTCTAATATTTTAGTAATTTTCAAACCCTCTTGAGCTTAGTACCTCTTAAATCCTTCTCAATATTATTACCAGACTAAATTAAGGTAGTTGGAGCATTGAGGCCAAGGCCAAAACCAAGCCAAGATAGTATTAGGTGTCAAACCTAACGACTGACCTTAAACCTATGAAACCAAGGAAGGTAATGCATATTCTAGGTGTTGATTCATATAATAACTTATAGTGAATCCTTAAAACCTAAGGAAATAGGGTCCATACCGAGTATATATATGTATGTGTGTGTGTGTGTGTGTGTTTAGAGAGAGAGAGAGAGAGAGAGAGAGAGAGAGAGAGAGAGAGAGAGAGAGAGAGAGAGAGAGAGAGAGAGAGAGAGAGAGAGAATTAAACCCCTTAGTTTTGTTAGTGATTAGGGATGATGAGGGATTTTGAGGGTTTATGAGGGATAATGATGGATAATAAGGAGTGACCAAGGATGATGATAAATGATGAGGGTTGATGAGGGAGTGATTGGGGATGATGAGGGTCAATGAAAGAGTGATTAGGGATAATGAGGGATAAATATAGAGTGATTATGGATGATGAAGGATAATGAATGGTGATAAGGGATGATGAGGGATGATGAGGGAGTAATTAGGGATGATGATGGATAATGAGGGTGTGAATAGGGATGATAAGGGATGATGAGGGTCTATGAGGGAGTGATTAAGGATAATTAGTGATGATGAGGGATGATGAGGGAATGATTAGGTATTATGAGGGGTGATGAGTGATGATTAAAGAATGACTATGTATGATGAGAGATGATGAAGCTTAATGTGCATGTGATTATGGATAATGAGGTTGATGAGAGAGTGATAAGGGATGATCAAGGAAAATGATGGATAATGAGGTATGATGAGGTAATGATTAATAATGATGAGGGTTGATGATGGAGTGATTAAGTAATATTATGGTTGATGAAGGCTAATGAGGGAGTGTTTATGGATGATGAGGGATAACAAGGGTTGATGACAGAGTGACTAAGAATGATGAGGTTCGATGAGGGAGTGATTAGGTATGGTGAGGGATAATAGGTTCGATAAGGTAGTGATGGGGTATAATGAAGGATGATAAGGGAGTGATTAGGGATCATGAGCGATAATGAGGCTCAATGAAGGAGTGATGGTGGATATTCAAGTATCAATAAGGGAGTGATGGTGGATCTCCAAGGACCACATAACATAATAATGAAGTGTTTAGTCCTTTAAGTATACTTATGAGGAAATATCAAAGTGTTTCTAGATTGTCGGTATTTTATATTTCATTGTCTATAATTACCTTATTCACTTGATGCTTGGTAGTGGAAAATCTAATATATGATCCAAGTTTGAGATCTTGGTATCTTAGGAAAGCCCTAGGATATACTCAATATAGGCTTAGGATTTAAGTTGAGTTTAAGATATTGATGCATAGTAGTGGAAAGACAAGAGATTATAGAAATTCCTTGAAATATGATGTTAATGTGACTTCCAATGTCTAGTATTAAGCTCAAGAGGTATTAAGATATTATTGATTATTGACAAGAGCACTAAACTGATTAATAATAAATACACATATTGGTACTAGAACTATTGGGTATTGGCCATATAGAGAACGCAAACACTTAATTACATATATATATATCTCTGTGTGTGTGTTATTTAGTACTAAATTTAAGCATTTATCATTTATGAATTTGACCTCCCTATCTCTATATGTTTTGGGAAGATGGAGATATAGATATTAGTGATTCTAATATGAGGTTTAAAAAATAGGTTTAGGAAGCACTCCCATCCACCCCAAATAGTAGTGGTAATGGTTGTGTCTTATTCATGTTTAGAGTGTTATAAGATGACTCTATTATATGTGAGTCTGGAATAAATTGGCTAGTTCTTACATGTGTGAGATTGGAATGGAAGCATGCATGGATTAACCCATCTATTTGATATTTATCTTGGTGTGAACAATATCTTTTTTGGATGACACTTGAATGGTGTTTTGATTCCTTATATTTTGAATGGAGTGTCCTATGGTGATTAACCCCATTCATGTTTGGTAGATTAGGGAGGACCATGACAGATTACTCTAAGGAGATTTACATATGATTTACATGGTGGGAATTATATATATTGAGTCAATTATGTTATTTAAGTAATCAAAATTAGAGTGATGACTACAGAAAGACTCACTTATATCTATCTATCTCCCACCTCCTTATAAGTGAAAGATATTTGGGTCTAAACTGACATTGGGGTATAATAGTGGCCTGAAGGTTCCACCCACAACTAAAATATTCCTTTACATTTGATTTAATACATGATAAATAGATTAAATCTAGATAGTCAAAGGTGAAAATAAAAATAAAAATGTGAAGTTATCATATTTTGACCAAGGGTTGGATGTATTAGTTGAGATAGGTTAAAGAATTTATGCATGCTCCATTAAATCATATTAAGTAGATGTTGTATCCATGTTAACATAGGCAATATCTATATCATTCATCCCTATATCTATCTGGACCAATCCATACATGAGCACCTATATCTATATATGGATCCCTATCTTTATCTTGACTAGTGACATCCACACTTGAGTTTATAACTTAATAACTCAAATATTTTATTCATTTTACAATCTTAAAGTTCTAAATACTAAGTAATAACCAAAATAGATTTTGAAAAACTATATTCTAAATGGTAACTCCTACAGCTTTAGAATCAATTTTAGAAGACATAGAGTGGCCCTAATTTTTTATATTTAATAAAATAAATTTAAAGTACAAGAATAAATTAAATGTAAGCATATACTTAAATGTTTACGACATATATAATAAAAAAACACAAATAATATATAATCAAACATAAAAAATGCAACATCAAAGGGTGTATCCCCTTTGTACTGCATAGGACATATGCCCTTTATTTCACACATTTCAAAATTTTGAACATTCCATCCATAAACTATTTGAAATGACATACACGCTTTGCTATTTAAGGGTGTATACCTTTTGTGAAAAAGGGTGTACATCCTTTAGGTTTGGGATGGACCCAATTTTTGTTTGCTATGTTTTTTAAACAAAACGTTGCACAACCTTTGTAATAAATGAGAATTTTTTTTAGTAATGTCATATTTTTTATCCCCCAACTTATTGAATCTACCCAGTAAAGGATTTTTCACAAGTTAAAGGTGTTGAATACCATGAAACATTTTCACTAGTTTATAAGATGAAATCCATTAGGCTAGTACTCTCTTTGGCTACAAAACATGGATGAAATTTCATAATTTGGGCTTTATAAGTGCCTTCTTGCATGTAGACTTATAGTAATGATTCTACATGACCCATCCTCTAGGGGTTGTAAGCAGTGCTAACTCCAAATTTTTGTGCAGATTAAAATATTGTTATTATAGTTTGAAATAGGATTATAGATCTTAATATGAAAATATCAGCATATTCTTAATTGATTATAGATTTACACAGAGTCCCTCTAACACCACAATACACGCCGATAAAGTAGAAAATAAACTCTTGATTTTGGTATTCTATGTTAAAAAATAAATTATTACATTGAGATCCACCAAGTAGATTCATCATTTGAAATCTTTGATAATTGAGTATATTAAGATGAGTAACTTAAGCTTCTTGTATTTTTTTACTTGGTCTTAAGATTTCACAATTTAAAAATTATATTTTTGTCAATCAACCAAATTATGCTCAAGACATAATAAACTACTTCAACATTAAAGATTGTAAGTCCACATTGGCTCCTTATCAATCTAGAGTCAAGTTTATAATAAGTGTTCTCCTTTGGTTTATATTACACTCTAAAAATTATTAGTGGGAAGTATTATGTAACTGACCGATGCTCTTCATGATATTTCATTTTTTTTTAAATTCATATCATGATACCATCAAGACCCCCATGAAATCCATTGAAAATATGCAAAACAAATTTTACGATATGTTCACAACACTCTTAACTATGGGATTGAGTACAAAAGTCAAGGAAAATCCTCAATTTATAGTGACACTATGGAACATAGCAGTTGTTGTATACACATATAGTGCTTAGATAGGGGATCCAGATGATCTCATGCAAACCACATGATAGTTATATAATCTTAGGGTGGGTAAATGCACGAAGATGATGGAAAATTATGTGGACATTTTAGAATAACATGCATGTGGTATTGCTTAAAGTGTACACATTATAGTAATAACGGTATGCATTATTTAAACATAGGATAAATGATTACTAAATAATAACACATACACATTATGCATAACATACTTAATTCACATGTGTTATATATACTATACATAATGTGTACACATTATAACAACTAGAAATAAAATAAAAAATACCAAGCATGCACATTATGTATAGTATACATAACACGTACACATTTTAATAACTGCAAATAAAACATAAAAATGCCAATCCCTTGGCCACATTATTTTATTTTTATTTTTCCTTTACCTCCATCATCTCTACCCTAGACCATGTTTACATTGTTCTTAGAGGAGTATAAAACACACTATCATTTCCCAGTACCTCAATGAATTGAAAATGCTACTATGGAGAAGAGGTAAGAAAGCAAAAACCAAGCCTATTAACACTAGATTTTAGATTTTTATTTATTTACATTGTTTATTTTTAAAACCAATTTTTTTAAAAAAAATCATTCAAGTGCAAGGCAATAACCTAACCCTCCTCCTAAACATCCACCTAACCCTCCTATCCATCATATACCTCTTATAATTCCACAAGACCACTAAGGTAGTTAGGAGGATTTAGCTACACACATAGTCAATAAAAAAATACAAATTAAATAGACAATTGGATAAT